>CM072152.1:5170293-5659653 GCA_036850595.1 Rhyacichthys aspro
AAAAACGTATTCAAAAGAAATAAGTCTCTTTGACTCTTAAATAATTGCAATGTACAAAAGCTACTGTAACTAACTCTAACACTGTAGACATGATAAAACCTATGAAATCATTAATGCCTAGCTTACATTCTTTACTTGATCATGCCTACCATATAATGGGGTAATAATAAAATACAAAAGAAATTTTAGTCTATAATCTATCTGCGAGGTATTGTAAAGGGTTACATGAAAGCCTCTGTAGATTAAGGGCAGAAAAAAAATGTTAAAGGGAATAAAACCAATCAGAGGGCTATGAGGCAGTGTAGCCAGTGTGGCTGTACTGGGGGTCTGGAGGTGGAGGGGTGCAATGGGTATCTATGGTGCCAACAGTTGATATTTGATTGATTAGCATTAGAAATATTTTGGCATGGTTGAATGGTTATCAGTATAAAGTATACACATTTAGAAATACATTATAGCACCTTTCTCTTTATTTATTTTATTTTTGTATACACAACTGTCAAATTTTAACAAAGGTTTTGTTTTTCTTAAAAGGTAAAAACTTGTTTTTAGCCTATTTTATAGACTATAAGCACAATATATGTTAGGTAACTTGATGTAAATGTGTTTTTCCTCCCTGTCTGGCCCTTGCTTTTCTATATAGAAAGCAACTAAATATAAAAAGACATAACAGACATTTATTTATGTATTTAAAAATATTAATGTGTTTCTTTATTTCAAAACAGAAATAGGATTGTGGTGGTAGGATTGTGGTTAATCAGTAGATGATAATAATAATAATAATAATAATAATAATAATAATAATAATAATAATAATAATAATAATAATAATAATAATAATAATAATGTACCAATAAAAATATTACCAAAATCTTCGCTTAGGTTACAACTAGTATCAGTGGAGGGCGCAGTTGTGGGGAAATGTGGGCGGGGTAATGTTTAGATGCATGACCGCCAAATGAGTAAAATAGCGCCAATACAATATTATTTTATACACAAGTGGCATAACCGTGCCGGTCGGTGGTAAAACAAACTTCAAACTTACTCTTCTCTTAAAATGTTTGAATTGAAATGAGTTCTTCGCGGATGTCGCCATCTTTAGTAAGGGACAATGAGCCCAGTGATAAGAGACAAGTTGTTGTAATTTCGCAAAAGTGCCAGTATGGTCATTTCATAGGAATATCAACACTGCTTTAATGCACTTCTGTATACAAAGTATGATTTTTCGTTTTAGTAATACAGAAACGCGAAAATACTTAAGGGATGTGGGCCGAAACAGGCTGTGAGCGGGTTTCTGCCGCCATGTTTACTTTGGGTGACGCCAACTCTCTTCCATTTTCCTCCGCCTCTGGTTGTCAAGAAGATGGCAGCTTCCAGGCAGGCATGAGAGGAAATACTTCTGCACAAATCGAATGAATTTGGACTATTTTTGCAAGATTAAACCGCCCATCAGTGTTTTTGCAATCACTGCACCGAAAGAAGTAAGTGAAATGACAATAGCATTGCGTTTTTGGGCGGTTGTTATGTTTTGTTGTGGCAAACCGCCCGGCCATTTTTCTTGTGGGAGCTGTAGAAGTAGGCCGATCGTCGAAAAGATGGCTGCTTCCAGAGACGGCATGAAACATAATAACACTTTGTTTATGCAGTTAAACTATTTTTAGATATGTTTTAGAGATATAGGTGCAGACATATTTATATCAGGTAACTTATGCACATTAAAATGTGACACAATTGCATTGCATTTCATTGTAAAAGGAGGAGACGCTTTGACAGATGCCGATCTTAAGGCTAACGATGTTAGCTTCGGCAAATTAGGTTGAGCGGCTAGCCGTTAACGCTAACGGAATGTAGCTAACATTTGAAACCTTAGAAATCTAGCAAACGACTTGACAAACTAGTATATTACTGTAATTATTCGACTGTCGTTTTGACATACGTTGTATACAGCATTTGAGATTGTCATAAAATGGTTCGTACTTGTGTCTATTGTTGTAAATCGTTTTAAATGGGCTGCAAAGATTACCTAGCTTACTAGCTACAACATGGCGACTCCCAGAGAGGCATGAAAATAGCAGACTCTTGCTAACACTTTAATATATCTATTAGGTGCTTGTTGTGATTAGAATTTATACACTTTAAAGACCTCGCCTGTTGAGTTCATTTTAAAAGTATGCACTAGGTGAAAAATGTAAAGAGGTATCCTTGTTGTATTTTTGTTGTTCATTTGCTTCCGCCATTTTTCAGCCTGGCAATAGCTTTAGCGGGTTTGTTTGCTGCAAGATGGCTGCTTCCATACAATGAATTCAATGGTTAGAAACAACTAAAACTTGCTTATTTGTGTATAGTGTATTGTATTGTATTGGTTCATTATGTAACGGGGCTGCAGTAAGTCGTTGATCGTAAGAAGTAGAGATATTTTTGATCTAAAGGGATTGTGGTTAAAGGTGAAGCTAGTTGCTAACAGTGAATGTGTCAGCTGCTGTGCTATGGCCACATCAACTGTGCAGCATAACTACAGCGCATTGTCAAATTACATTGTTTTTAAAAGTCACACTATGAAAACACAGTCTGAGTAGCTGAGACAATTTGTCTTTTATTGCTCCCGCTGACAGAGTCATGTCTGCTCCTGGCTCCGCGGTGTCTGGGACCACGGCATCGGTTCTGCAGCCGCGATGGAAGCGGGTCCTCGGATGGTCCGGTCCTGTCCCCCGGCCCAGACATGGGCACAGAGCTGTGGCCATTAAAGAGCTTATGGTTGTTTTTGGCGGCGGCAACGAAGGAATAGTAGACGAATTACATGTCTACAACACAGGTTAGTTTGACTTTACAAAGTATAACTTTACATGGTTTACTCAAATTCAGAAATTTTATTTATAGAATAGGCAAAGATGAAATTATACAAAAGACTGTACATGACAATTTATTTGAAAGAACTGTATCTAAATTTTTAAGACTGATCCGTGATGTGTTAACTTCAGTGGGGCTTAGGCCGCGACAGGCCAAGCAAAAGCGCGTTTCAAATGTGGCACCCTCTGATGGAGGAGTATTGTAATGCATCTTAAAAAAGGCGGGCTTAAATAAAATGAATGGAGATAGTTTATTTCGAAAGTCGCTGTGTACAATTACCGGTAAATATACCACCAATTAAGCCATTGATGTCTGTGGTACTAAATATGCTTCACACTGACCGTTTCTGTTAGGGAAAAATAATTACTAAAAGTGTTAAGTAGTAGTATTAGTAGTTGTAAAAGCCCTAAAATGTATTCTAAAATGCCAGAAATATGATAACAAAAAACACAGTTGAAGAAGAATCTGAATCCATCTGTTTGGACAATATCTCCTACACCACTGGCAGAAACTGAGGCCACATGTAAGGGGAAGTCACTCAAAATATTTTCCACTGTAGTCTAGAGAGGCTATATTTTTCACCGGTTTTTTTTATATACGACACACACATTTCCTGTATGTTATGTACACATTAAATAGAGACTATGCATGATGCTGTATATTTATACCATTCATTTCTTTTATTTCTGTTGTTAGTAAAAATAAATACATATAGCTTAAGAATATTAACAACTTAATGTTTTCATTGGTTTGATTTATAGCCACCAACCAGTGGTTCATACCAGCAGTTCGTGGTGACATCCCTCCTGGTTGTGCTGCGTATGGTTTTGTTTGTGATGGCACAAGATTGCTTGTGTTTGGTGGAATGGTGGAGTATGGAAAGTACAGCAACGACCTTTATGAACTGCAGGTAAAGATCAATAAGATAATCAAGTTTTTAAAGTTAACCATATTGTTACATTGTTTCAGATTGCAAAATCCTTTTACTATAAGCATGCACAATATCAATAACAAAATTTTAATATTCTTGATTGTTTTGAAAAAGACTTACTCACACTTTACTGAATTTACTAGTGTGTGTGTTTTTTTGTTTGTTTTTTTTCTTATTCATTTTAGGCCAGTAGATGGGAATGGAAAAAGTTAAAAGCTAAAAATCCGAAGAATGGCCCTCCTCCCTGTCCCCGCCTTGGCCACAGCTTTTCCCTTGTTGGCAACAAATGCTACCTATTTGGTGGTTTAGCCAACGATAGTGAAGATCCAAAAAACAACATTCCCAGGTATAAATGTGATTTTCAGTTGCCACTTTACATATCAAAATTAAAATTAAATAAAAATAAAATGAGATTCACTGATGAGTTTTTCATTGGCAGATATCTAAATGACTTGTACACACTGGAGCTACGCCCTGGTTCTAGTGTTGTTGGATGGGATATTCCAATAACATATGGAGTTTTGCCTCCTCCACGTGAAAGTCACACAGCTGTGGTATACACAGAAAAGACCAGCAGAAAATCACGTTTAATAATTTATGGAGGCATGAGTGGCTGTCGTCTTGGGGATCTGTGGACACTTGATATTGGTATGATTTTTGTAAAAAAAAAAGAAAAATATTGGTAATCCACACATTGCAACAGTCAAAACTCATCAGCTAGTTTGTTTGTTGTCCAATTAATATGTACCTGACAGTTTTTGTGTTTATGTTATTTTCAGATACACTTACGTGGAATAAACCATCAGTGAGCGGCACAGCACCACTCCCCAGAAGTCTTCACTCAGCCACAACCATCACAAACAAGTGAGAAAACAACTATGACTTTGTCCAAAATTGTATTTTAATTGAAATATAATAGTTTAGTTCACACTATGTAATGTATTTATACTTTCTTCACAGGATGTATGTTTTTGGAGGATGGGTTCCTTTGGTAATGGATGATGTTAAAGTGGCAACACATGAAAAGGAGTGGAAGTGCACAAACACCCTTGCCTGCCTAAATCTTGGTTTGTAAAACATAATCAATTCTCCCATGCCACAGTACAAGTTTGAGTGTGTTTGTTAATGTATTTTTTTTTTTGTAGATACCATGTGTTGGGAGACTGTGTTGATGGATACTCTTGAGGATAACATCCCTAGGGCCCGCGCTGGCCATTGTGCGGTTTCAATCAATTCTCGGCTATATGTTTGGAGTGGACGCGATGGTTATCGAAAAGCTTGGAACAACCAAGTCTGTTGTAAAGACCTCTGGTACCTAGAAACTGGTATGTTATCACTACCTATTGATCGCAATAGTGCTTCAATTTCCAATGTTTACTGTGCCCAAGCACTACTGAAACCTATAGCGCACCACTTTTGACCATTGTGAGTGATGAAGTGGAAGGCTACAGCACAACAGTCATGCATACAGTGCATACATGTAGCATCAACAAGGAGGCTTTCAGGGCTTGTTTGACAGGGGACAATGCATTCGTTATAAGCTAGCTTAAGGCTAATTAGCCACAGCATGGATTGACTGTCTCTAGTGTGAATGCCTCTAAACTTTTCCTTGATTTTCAGAGCGGCCACATGCCCCTGCCAGGGTGCAGTTAGTTCGTGCCAACACAAACTCACTGGAGGTGAGCTGGGGAGCTGTCTCTACTGCCGATACCTATTTACTGCAGCTACAAAAATATGACATCCCTGCAACTCCAGCTGCAGCATCACCAGCAATGAGTGCAACACCATCCCAACCTCTGAACTCCCCAAAGAGCCCTGCACCTGCAGCAGCAGCCCCCGCTGCTCAAAGCCTCACACAGACAGGTATTAAAGGGGAAAAAAACACTGACAGTTGTATGTCAGGCTGTTTGTCCTATATCTATAACTGCTGTACTCATCAGATATCCAATGTACAAATTCTCAAAGTATTTTTCTGTGTGTGCCAGCTGTTTTAAAAGTTGCAGCTCAACAGTCAGCCACAGGTGCATCGGTTGTCACAGTTCGGCCAAGCCAGCCAGGGAAATCCCCTGTAACAGTGACATCTCTTCCTCCAGGTGTAAGAATGGTTGTGCCTGCCCAGACCACCCAAGGATCGGTAAGTGAACTTTTGAGTTTGTTTTATCAAACATTGTCTGTATTGAGCCTGCAGTGATAAATATTTGTCTTTTTAGCCAATCGGAAGCAGCCCTCAAATGAGTGGCATGGCAGCCCTAGCTGCTGCTGCAGCAGCTACACAGAAGATTCCTCCTTCATCAGTGGGTACTGTGCTCAATGCCCCAGCTGGTGCCACCATACTCAAGACAGTAGCTGTTTCTCCTGGCACTACTGCAGTTAAAGTTGCCTCTCCAGTCATGGTAAACAGAGCTGTGACTTCTGGTGTGTTTGTTTGTTTTTCAGTTAAAACACCAGTATGTTTTACACTCTGATTTTAGGTCAGCAACCCAGCCACCCGAATGCTTAAGACTGCTGCTGCTCAGGTGGGCACAGCAACCGCAGCCTCTCCGACCACCACCAGGCCCATCATTACTGTCCACAAGTCAGGTGCTGTAACAGTGGCCCAGCAGGCCCAGGTGGTCACCACTGTGGTTGGAGGAGTCACCAAGACCATCACCCTGGTCAAGAGTCCCCTCACCATGGGGGGTGGTGGAACTCTGGTAAGCAAACGGAGCTCTGTAAAATTTACTTAAATATTAGGAACACCCTTTGTGTTTGCATGCAACTACATGCTTGGAACCAAGGGAAACAATAGAAAATAGAAGTTGTTATATTTGGTATCTGTGTTGAAATATTCACATATTTGTTCTTGTCACATGAATCTGACAGAGTGTAAGCCAGTGGGGGAGGGAGTAAAGGTTGGCCTATGTTGACTGTTGGAGAACTGTACTAAGAAAACAGGGAGCATGATGTTAATGAACTGCATGAAGAATGGTCACTTAGCCTAGAATAATTATTAGCCCCATCAGATTAGTGATCCGCTGAACTCCCTGTACTGTCCGATGTTTTCTGGTGACTCATGAACTTGAGTCTCTCTCCTATGTCGGCAGATCTCCAACCTTGGCAAGATGATGTCTGTGGTACAAACCAAGCCAGTGCAGACATCAGCTGTCACAGGCCAGGCTTCCACTAACCCTCTCACACAGATCATACAGGTCAGCTATCTGCTTGAGTGCAGGCAAACAGGAGGTAGCCTTAAACTCCTGAGACAGGCACCACGGCTTTGTCTAAATGGATTTCATAATATGTATCTCTCTTCCCAGACAAAGGGTCCCCTCCCGGCCGGAACCATCCTGAAGCTGGTGACCTCAGCAGATGGCAAGCCCACAACTATCATCACCACTTCCCAGGCAGGAGGCACTGGAAACAAGCCCACTATCCTCAACATCAGCGGCGTCTCGCCCACCACCACTAAGCAAGGCACCACAATTATTAAGACCATCCCTGTGTCAGCCATTATGACTCAGACCGGAGCGACAGGTCAGACTCACATTATTTCCTCTTGTTAACATAACTAAGCAAAAGCATTTCCCCACCGTATTACCAGAAAGCACCGAACAGAACAGAGCCACAGCAGTGTGTTCATTTACTCAAATGCTTATGGAGCATTAAAAGTTAAAAGTGTTGTGTAGCCTCACGAGCAGGAGCCGGTGAAACTATCGCAGCTAACTGCAAGAGTAATCTGTCACTCTGTGTCTCCCCATGTACCCCATAACGGGAATAAGTGAAAGAAGATGAATGAATTAAAGATTCTTTTTGGTTGACAAATAAAATATAATAGGAGAGTGTTATAAGTCACATAATATTTTGTTTACATATACATCTAGCTCTATATTCAATTACACATTTTTCTGCAGGAATTTGTTATTGTAGAATATATTGTAGAATAATAGTATAGAAAAATGTATTGTTATAGTACTGTTTAGGTACTGGTATCAAAAAATAAGTAATGTTACCTAGCCCTAATTGTAACAGATACAGTTATGTTCATAATTATAGCAGTGTGTTTAAAAAAGTGAGTAAAGCTCATAATCCTTCTAATACCTTTCATTTTAATACACGCAAAAGCATTGAGGACACTGCACAGTATATTCCAAATCAAAAACATGAACAAAAAATTATCAAATTTGTTATTCTGTTACAGAAAGTGAAGAAAAAAGAATATTATGCTCTTCAAAAAAAATAGCAGTGTCTGCATTTTTCTTTTAAAACTCAAACATTTACTATATAAACAAAAAATGTTTTAGATTTATCTTTCCTGTGACTCTGAATTAATATTTCATGGTGTAACCACTGCTTTTGAGAAGCTGACACATCTGTGTAGCATGGAGTCAACCAGCTTCTGGCTCCTGTAAACAGCCAGTGACCACTGGACTATTGCTCTGCATTTCTTGGATTTGCCTCAGAAACATCTTTTTTGAAGTCATAAGTTTTCTATTGGATTATGGTTTGTGGATTGGCAGTTGCTCGTCAGCATAAGGAAATGTGACGACTTCAAGTATTTTGATGTATTGAAATTGATCCGTGATCCCTGGCGATAAATTGACCCAACACCAAAGTATGAGAAACATCCCTATGTCATGATAGGGATGACACCATGCTTCACTCCCTCACTGCACTGTGTCTTCAACTCAGTGTTTGGGGGGCGTGTGACAAATTGTCTGCAGCCCCCAAACACTGAATTTAAGCTTAATGCAAGCCTGAATTCAAGCCAAGCATGGTGGCGCAAGCAGTATGATCTGGGGATGTTTATGTCATACTATGGTAATGGGTCTATTTATTGCATACAAGGGATCATGGATCCGTTTGAATACATCAAAATACTTGAAAAAGCCCCTTTGCCTCGTGTCAAAGAGGAAATGCCCTTAAAATATGTGTTTCAACAAGACAATGACCCCAAACACAAGATTGATTTTATGGAATATCCAGCACAATCCTTGGACCTTAATCCAATAGAAAACTTGTGACTTCAAAAATGCTGTTTCTAAGGCAAAACCAAGAAATGCAGCGCAATAGTCTAGTGGTCCTGAGCTGTTCACAGGAGCCAGAAGCTGGTTGACTCCATGCTACACAGATGTGTCAGCTTCTCAAAATCAGTGGTTACACCATGAAATATTAGATTCACAGGAAAGATAAATCTAAAGAATTTTAATAGTAAATGTTTGAGTTTGTAAAAAGAAAATGCAGACTTGATCATTTTTTTGTTCATGTTTTGATTTGGAACAGAATGTGCAGTGTCCCCAATGCTTTCGCGTGTTTTAGGATTCTAAGCTTACTCACTTTTTTAAACACACTATAATTATAAACACAACTGCAGTTGGTGGAACTTTGTGTCTTGACAATATACAGATTTTATACTATCCTCACTATACAGGTGTGACGAGCAGTACAAGCCTAAAAACACCTATTACAATCCTTACAACAAAGATGATGACCACTGGAACTCCTGGTAAAATCATCACTGCTGTCCCAAAATTGGCTACAGCAGCTGGTCAACAAGGACTCACACAGGTAAAGTGTGTACTGACATATGTCCACTAACTTGTGCCACAGATGAACACTTTAACACATGGAAACATTTGTCTTTAGGTGGTATTGAAGGGTGCTCCTGGACAACCAGGGACTATTCTGCGCACTGTGCCCATGAGCACAGTGGGTGGTGTTCGGCTTGTTACCCCAGTCACAGTGTCTGCTGTTAAGCCCACTGTCACTACCCTGGTTGTTAAGGGGACTACAGGTGGGAATTGAGTGCATTTTGCCTTTATCTCATCTATACTGTCCTTTTTTGTCTAATGCTGTTTGTCGTCGCCAGGCGTCACTACTCTCGGGGCGGTCACTGGTACAGTCTCCACTAGTCTGGCAGGAGGCACTGTAGACAGTTCTACTGCATCGCTGGCTACTCCCATCACCACATTGGGGACCATAGCCACTCTGTCCAGTCAGGTCATTAACCCTGCGGCCATCACGGTGTCAGCCGCACAGACCAGCCTGACCTCTGCCTCCTCACTGCCCTCCTCTACCATCACAGTGCAGGTGACACACTGCTGTTTGCATCTTAGCACATTAAGCATGGCTCATACAGTCATGAAAAACCTGAAAAAGTGATGGAAATTTAAAATGCAACTTCTCAGTCTTGAAAAAAGGCACAGATTTTAATTGTTTGGTCAGAGTTTTGGAAAAGTTATGGATATTTGAATAACTTGACATTAAACATGATTAGAATCTGGTAAAAAGTTTACTGTGTAAAAAGTGTACATACCATAATTGATTGAGTATTTTTTATTTATTGAGTATTCTCATTGATTCTACATCTGAAGACGGCCTATAATAAGTGTTGCTGTTGAATAAGCATACGAGACAAAACATTGTTTATGGCTCAGTAATAATGTAAACTGTTATTTAGTAATATTATTTCATATTTTATTATATAATTTTCTATTTTTATTTAATAATAGAACCAGCCCACACAGGTGACTCTGATCACTACTCCAAGTGGAGTGGAAGCCCAGCCCGTACAAGACCTCCCGGTGTCCATTCTGGCCTCCCCAACATCAGAGCAGCCCAGCTCCACAGAAGCAGGAGCATCTGGAGATGGTTCTGGCACCGTCACATTAGTCTGTTCCAACCCGCCCTGTGAGACCCATGAGACAGGGACCACCAACACAGCCACCACCTCTTCTGCCACCATCGGAGCAGGACAGGTATGCTCTAACCCGCCCTGTGAGACCCATGAAACTGGAACTACTAACACCGCCACAACAGCTTCCGCAAACATGTCCGCTCTGCGTGTGTGCTCCAACCCGCCGTGTGAGACCCACGAGACGGGCACGACAAACACGGCTACCACGGCATCAGCCAACATGGGAGGAGTCCAGCAGGTGTGTTCAAACCCTCCCTGTGAGACCCATGTGACCGGCACCACCAACACCGCCACCCAGGCCTCGTCCAACATGAGCAGCCAAACCGGCACTGTTCAGAGAGTTTGCTCAAACCCACCCTGTGAGACCCATGAGACAGGGACCACCAACACCCCGTCCACTGCCACCTCCAGTATGGGAGCGGACCAGACCAGCACACCCTCAGGCCTGGTCCAGAGGGTGTGCTCCAACCCACCCTGTGAGACCCACGAGACAGGGACCACCAACACCCCGTCCACTGCCTCCTCCAGTATGGGAGCGGACCAGACCAGCACAGCCTCAAACCTGGTCCAGAGAGTGTGCTCTAACCCTCCTTGTGAGACCCACGAGACAGGGACCACCAACACCGCTACCACAGCTACCTGCAGCATGGAGACAGGCGAGGGCACAGGTGTGAACACAATCTTTTAACTCAAAAAGACAATCGTTAAAGATACACCATGATGCGAATGCAGTAAATGTTTATCCAAGTATTCTACAAATTATTTGTCTGTTTCTATCAGCAGCCCAGCAAACTGAGGAAGGAACAGAAGGCACCAGCAGCACAGAAGTGGCCTCCACCACAACAACCACTGGCCTCGTGAGCACCACCCAGGGCAGAGCCATCACTACTGTAACCCAGTCAACACCAGCCCCAGGACCTGCAGTACCAGTAAGAAAAGTGCACAAGGCTTTATGTCCTTGAGAAGTTGAGAAATGGGACTTGAGTTGAACTTTCCTTTTTGTTTCTTTGTAGTCAATCTCTTCAATCACAGAAGGTACCCCTGCCAGCACAGAGGAACCCATGCAAACTGATAGCGCTCCATCAGCTGAGATTACTCCTGCACAGGAAGGAGCCACTGCGATGGAGACACAAGCAGAGGTAAATGTCCAATAATAATGTTCAATACAAGATCTGCAACCTTTTCAAGATGCACATCTGAAAGCAGCTCTAAACTTGTGTCATGTTTCTCTCAGGGAGAGGCAGCAGCAGCCACTGCACTGAACCTGCCTTCAGAACTGATGTCCGAGGGCCAGGGGACTACTCTCATGGTGACAGGACTGTCGGACGAGGAGCTGGCTGTGACCGCTGCAGCTGAAGCCGCTGCTCAGGCAGCAGCAACTGAAGAGGCCCAGGCACTGGCCATTCAGGCGGTTCTCCAGGCTGCTCAGCAAGCAGTCATGAGTAAGTTTGATACAGCCATAATGTGTCGTTTGAAACATATTGTTTGTGCTAGTTTAAATAGCTTAATGTCTTTGTGCCTCCAGATGAAGGAGACTCTGCTGGAGAGAGCCAGCAAACCACCAATATCCCCATAATGCTGACCCAACAGGAGCTGGCAGCACTAGTTCAGCAGCAGCAGCAGCTCCAGGAGGCTCAGGCCGCTGCTCAGCAGAGCGCTGTGGACACCAGTATGCCCACTGAGGGTCTAGCCCCTGCTGACAGCCTCAACGACCCCTCTGTCGAGAGCAACGGGCATAATGAGATGGCAGCTGCAGTCACAAGTGCAGTTGCTTCTCTACTCCCACATACCACTGCAGAGAGTAAGGCCATCCCATGTCTCATTACTCCACTGGACTTTGTAGAAAACAAATAATCATTGTTTTCTCTCTTGTAGCGTTAGCTCCATCAAGCACATTTGCACCGTCTGTATCAGTAGCAAGTCCAGCCAAGCTCCAAGCAGCAGCTGCATTAGCAGAGGTAGCCAATGGCATAGAGGGAGAAGTGAGTCACTACTGTGCATGCATGCATGTTAGTTTAATTAAATAGGCAGAAAAAATAACAGTTTAATCTGTTTTTGTCTGCAGAAGCAAGCTCCTCAGCCAGTCCCAGTGAAGCCTGTTGTAAAGAAGGAGAACCAATGGTTTGATGTTGGAATAGTTAAAGTGACAAATATGGTTGTCACCCACTTCTATGTGCCATCAGATGACTCTCTTGGAGATGTATGTTTGTTTCATACCTGTGTACTATCTAAATGAAAGTGTGGTGGATATCTAATGTCTGTGTGTAACTGTTGGTAGGATGACTCGGGCATCATGCCAGACTACAGCCAGATGAAGAAAATGGAGCTCCAGCCTGGAACAGCTTACAAATTCAGAGTGGCAGGAATAAATGCTTGTGGTCGCGGAGCTTTCTCTGAGATATCTGCTTTTAAGACTTGCTTACCTGGCTTTCCAGGAGCACCTTGTGCCATCAAAATCAGCAAGGTAAGCACTAGAGTAGATAAAATACGGCCGTCCAGAATAATTTTTACAAAATATCAGAATAACATTGACCAACTTTCTATCTCTGTGCAGAGCCCAGATGGTGCCCACCTGACCTGGGAGCCACCCTCTGTCACCTCTGGAAAGATAATTGAATACTCTGTTTACCTGGCTATTCAGAGCAGTCAGACAACCGAAGCGAAAGCCTCCACTCCAGCCCAACTGGCCTTTATGCGCGTTTACTGTGGGCCCAGCCCTTCCTGCTTAGTGCAGTCCTCCAGCCTTTCAAATGCCCACATTGACTACACCACCAAGCCGGCCATCATCTTCCGCATCGCTGCCCGCAACGAGAAGGGCTACGGACCTGCCACTCAAGTTCGATGGCTACAAGGTGACCATAGCACATCAGCACTAAATATGTATTATAATCATATGTTTTGAATACATTTTGAGTATTAGTGTGTATTGCTTTGTGTCCATCATTTTGATTTGTAGAATCTGGCAAAGATGCTGCATCAGCAAAGCCGGCGCCCAAAAGACCAGGAACCTCTCCTGATACGTAAGTGTTTTGAATACATCTTGATTACTACCATCAAAACCAAACTTGCACTCATTCCACTTTTGTGTTTGCTCTTGCAGTAAGGCTACTGGTCCAAAGAAAGCAAGGACGGACCAGTGAGTTTGCCCAGAGAGAGACCCCCTCCCAGTCTTTAGTCCTTTTTTTACTCGCTGTCCTTTTATCAGGAAGACTGCCCTTCACCCCTCCACCTCATCATCCTCATTCTAATGTCATCCTCCACCCTCACGTCTCAGATGAAGACCGCAGCGGAGGCAGTGTATGAAGCCAAGATGAGAGTCGATCTGAGCGAAGTTTCTGTGAATAAACCCTCCTCCTTCCTCGTTCTGTTGGTCGTACTATTTTTAGAGCAACACAAACCTAGAAGCACATTATCTTTTTAAGCCACATCCCCTTTCATCCTGTTATTCTCTTTTTTTTTTTTTTGGCTTGTTTCAGTAGTCGAGCTTTGTAGACAAAAAAAGCATTTACATTTTTCACAAACTGGGAGCCAGCCTGAGCGTGATGTTACCTTTTTTTTTGCTCTTTGTGAATTGTTTTTTTCTTTGTGACTCCGAGGAGGATGTAGAGAGAGACTACACAAAATGATGTACAGTGTTGAGAAAATGCGTTGGAGGCATTAGTCGAAATGAGAGGAAAAAAAATCGGTATGGAAACAAATAAAGCACTTGTCCTCAACGAACGGGGACATCATTATTTCCCTTTCCTTTCCTTTGTTTTTTTTTTTTTTTTTGCTTCAAGAAGTTTAGCTTCATCAAGAACCAAGTCTGTACAGTCATCATTCTGGACTCTGGGCTCCTGGTAATGTCATCACTGTGCGCTTTTTAACCCCCAAGATAAGGACTGGTGGCCGCCATTTTGAAGTGGACACAAAAAAAACAAAGAACGACAAATGGAAGAGATTTGTAGAGAATGAATGAATGACTTTGCTAGGACTGAGACTTTGCAGCACATGAAAAAAACCTTGCAAATCTTCCCAAAAAATTAGGAAGCAATGACGCAGAAGATCTTTTGTGTAGTTTATTTTTGTATTTTTTAAGCTTGTTTTTTCCCCCACTTTTCCTGTGTGTATGTGTACGTGTGCATTTTTAAAAACCCATCACCTTTTTTTAACTGTTCATCCCCGTAGTTTGTGTTCGTGGGAAGATGGGTGGCTGTATTCAGGTTGCCACTGTATTTTTAAAAGAAAAACCTTCATTCAGTTGGTCGTATGTTTTCGTTAACACATGGTAATGAAAGAGAAAAAAGACAATTGTACATGTTCCAAGTAGAACTGCAAAGGATATAGGACTGAAGGGAACTTTGGAAGCGGACCCAGGGAGAGGAGAGTTTTTACGTTGTTTACTATCTTTACTCGATGCTTGTATTGTTGCTTCGTTTGCCAAAACAGGGAATTCAGCAGGGTATGAGGAATAACAACCTGGTTTTCATATCCTTATCCCATTTAGTTGTCCTGCGCTTTTATGCTCACTCATATAATGTCTCAACCTCTTCTTTAATTTTTTTAGAATGGCAAAAACTAGTAGACATGATTTCCCTATTCCTACTGATGTATGTGAATCCATTTAATAAATTTTTAATTTCCTTTTTTTACTTTCCACTGCTCTGTATTTCAGACTTGCAGATGGTGTGTGCAAGCAACTGAGATGGAGAGAAAGAAAGAGATTTGTCTTTGAATGGTCTTGGGAAGAAAGCTTACATAGCCAGAGTGTACTCACCTGTAAATTAGTTCGTTCATAGAGCAAGAATAAACAAAAACCACAACAAAAAAAATCTTGGCCTTTTATATAATTACCTGTAACAAACTGTTTTTACATGTCGGTCATCTCTTTGATTGCCTTTTGTGTCTTTACTTATAAAAGAAGCAAATATATATAAATATATATATAGTCTCCCTGATTGTTCTAAGTTCTGTCCAGCGGATTGACTGTAGGAGTCTGAATCACTGCTAACCAACATGTACAGGGAGGTTTCTGAATGGACATGAGTGTAAATCTACTTTGTACGGGCCGATTTCAGTTGTGATGGTAAACGCCAGGAAAATTTCAGGGCTGAGGTCCGGCTGGCCGTCCTTTTTCTGCGGCTGGCGCTTGGCCTCTGTTTGTGGTTTTTCCTCCTGATTTCTCTTTCTAGAAATGAACTTTTCTCTTCATATGCATTCATAATTTTGTGCGTGTCAGTGTGTCTGTTGAACAAAACTAGACATGCATGCAAAAAAAAGCAGTGTATTTTAGTAGTGATGCCTTAAGTTAGACCATAAGCTGAAGGTTCTCGAAAAAAAATGCAAAAAAAGCAAAAAAATTAATGAGTTTGTTCCTCTCTCCATGTGGTATACAATTGTGTCCTTTCCTTCCACAGTACCTTTGCTGGGTCACTCTTTTTGCACCCTGGTTAGATAGGTCATCATCAGCAGTGCCGAGGTCGGCTGAACTTTGCCCTCCCCGAGCTGGGACGGGGTGCTGTCCTTTAGCACTGACAGTTGTTGCCAGTTTCTCTCGGCTGTTTGCAGGTTATCTGGAAATGTCCTGTATTTTCCAATGTGTGTTTTTTGTACTGTAGGGAGTAATGTATCTTTTATCATCAAAAATAAACATGTTAAACAGAAATGTGTGTGTTGTTCCTTCTCTTTTTAAAGCAACATTATGTAACTTTTTAGAATGTTCACCCATTAAAAGGACTGTCTGCAAATTCACTAAATGATGTGGAACTTGATGGAACTTGTCATGCAACACTGTGTGTATATAATCACTTCAAAACAACCACCAAAGCCTGATGTCTTCTATATTTCTTACTTCTGCATTTAAATTAAGATGTATAGAAAGTTGTGTTTATTTGGCAAGATAAGAGTTCTTGTAAGTGTAAGAGTTGGTGGAGTAATGACTGTAACTGTATATTAAAAAGTTATATAGTGTTGCTTTAACATTTTTTTCTTGACTAACTGACCTGTTGTAAGCCTCTTTGTGCTGCTCTCTGAAATGGCTTTTCCACATCGACATCCTCCTTAGCACTTCCCTCAAAGTACTCCGCTCCGACGTCCTCACACCACTGCAGGGCTAGTCTTTGAGACACCTGCAGAAATAGCATCAAAGTCACACAGGCATTACAGCACTTAAACAAGGAATGTGAACACTAAGGTAGTCTGAAGGTCCCCATACAGAGTGGCTAATGTGACAGGTATTTCTATAAAACATCACATCAAATCAATTAAGATGGACCTCAAGCCATCTCATTCATTTTATCCTAAAACAATGAGCCTGGCCAGCCATTTTGGGGTTTTTTTTTTAATTATCTAGAACTAAGTCTGGTTTCTGTGGATTTGACTTGGATTCATAACTCATACACTGGCCACTTTTCTTAACATACATGTATATTTTATATTTATCTTTAGACTGAGGCAGGGTACACATAGGCGACCCAAGTGACCAAGGGGGCCTAAAAATGATGATCAGACCTATTTTTAGATGGTTTGATTTTCCATGTACACAGTTATTTCTGTTAAAACAATGTCTTACTGTTGTGTAATACATTTTTAGCATTGAATTGTAAATATGTCCAATGTGTCCTAAGTTTACTCTGTTGAGGCCCCCAGGTGTTTGCCCATGGACCACATTATCAGAAGAATCGCCTCTGTCTTTAGAGGTTTATTTATTTATTCCTAGATTTTTCAGTGTATGTTTCTGAGGACAATGGAAAAAACATTAAGAGAATATGACAGAAAATAAATAGCGGGAATTTTTTTTTTGTGAGCTGTATTTCAGTGATCATTAAGCAGTATAATTTGTGCGTAGACTACAGTGTACCTCTCGGTCTGGGAGGTCCGTCTTGTTTCCCACTACGATGAACGGGAACTGCTCAGGCTCCTGTGGTTCTCCCTGGATCAGAAACTCCTTCCTCCACTGCTCCAGGGAAGAGAAACTGGCCCGGGATGTGACGTCGAACACCAGCATGCAGCAGTGGGCCCCGCGGTACAGAGGCATCCCCAGAGACTGGAACCTCTCAGTGCCGGCTGTGTCCCAGATCTGCCACATACAGATGTCTAATGTGTGACATGTACTGTTTGTGAACTGCACAGACTTTAGGGATCTGTTACCTGCAAAGAGACACAGACTCCATCCACGGTCTCGTTTCTGGAGAGGAAGTCTGTCCCGATAGTGGCTCGGTACAGGTTGGTGAAGCGGTGGTTGACATATCTGTTCATGAAGGAGGACTTTCCCACCCTGAGCAAATACACAGACAATCCCACATGTAAAGGAAAGAACACTCACAATGTGGAACGTAGGACATCTGGCCTTTCCTTTTAACAAGTCCAACTATTAGCGTTTATCTATGTAAAGGGAGGATTAGGAGGAACTTGTATTTGCATGTTTAAATATTTGTTTAAATAAAAATGAATCTTCAATCATTCCTGGACTATGAACTGGGTTTAAACTGACAGAGAGCAACAGATGACTTTCAAAACTACCCCCAGGTGGTGCAGGGAGCTCACAGCCTTAATGTTGTGAGGTGACTCCAAAAGACAAGTATTGAAATAATAAAAAAAATATGATAGGAAAATTCACTGACAATAACATGATATTTATACTGTGTTCTGTCTCAAATACTAAAAATAGTTCAATTATACTGTCATAAATGATAGTAATGACACATAATGATAGGAGGTGTAAAGTCAATAATTATAAGTCGTAATGTTATTGTTTCATCGCCAAATAAAGTCTATACAACTATACAACTACTTTATACAATAACTATATATCTATATATCTATCTATATCTATCTATCTATATATTGACCAGGGTACCCTCAAGCCTGTAAAGACCATAGCAAGAAGAACTGATGCTGTCACACTAGATTTATATTACATTTTTATTCTGTTCACTCACTTTACATTAAACTGATAAAAAAAAATAAGTTTTGAAAGCATTCCTAAACTTCACAGCATTTCCTCATATGTGCCTAAAACATTTGCACTGTAATGCCCAGAGTTGATCCCACTGACAGTAGCACAGTTTCATAGCCTCTGGAAAATAGAGCTAACTTTGTCACATGTACTAAGAGCAGTGTTAAAGTAAATCAAGAGTCAGCAGAGGAACCGAAAGTGAAAGTAAAAGTGTACAACTCGGACATAATTGTGTAGAAAGAAGCTTTTGTTTTGACTTTACCCAGAGTTTCCAATGAGGATCACTTTGAGGGTGACAGCTCCTTTTCCCTCCGTCATGTTTCCAGCTGAGCCACAGCTCTGTCCACAGCTGCTCCACCTGCTGCTGCCTTCAGGTGCTCACTGTAACTCAGGCCTACACAATGAAAACAAAATCTTTTTACAAACAATTCAAGACTCAACAAACTCTCTGTATTTACGCTTCTACCTTTTCCAGGAAAGATATTTCAGAATGCTATGAATATAAAAGTAGATAAATAGGCTTCACTCTTTCAATTGAGATGAACTGATGTTTACATACGTTTTGAGCAGACATTGAAAGCAGCGTGAATCAAGTCTGACCTTCGACCTGACATTCAGTTGTTTTTAGATGGAAAAGAAAACTAAACATGAACTAGAAGGTTCCAAAGCAATCATAGTTTTAAAATGCAGTTTGATAATTACCATTTCTCTCCAGTTTAATCGGTTTATGTTTGGCCGCCAGAGGGCAGTACAGGCCTCAGGTGAATTCACAGTTGCTCCGGTGCTGCTCGTTCAGTTTTGTTCCATTCTTGTCATTTGTTAATTGTTAATGACTTGAGATCCTACTTGTCTTATTATCCTGTGTCAAACTGTGAATGTGTTTTTGTTAATGCTTTAAATGGTCTTTTATGAGGTCCTTCTATCGTCACTCCTAGTCTGTGTTCATGTGTTGGAATCATTGCTTCTTTTATGGTGCGTTTTAACATGCCGCTCTTCTATGCATTCTTATACTTCAGCACTTAACACACTGCCTACTGCATGTTTTAACTAATAATCTGTGCGTCTCTGGATTGATTTTATTCTAGTTTACTAGAATACTACTAACTACCTACTGTACTAAACCTGCAGTTTTCAGGCCACTGGACTCTGTACCTTTATGAACTCAGTATATTAGTGTCAAATTGTAATGAAGATTATTATCAAGATAAAAAAAAAAAACTTTCAATCTAATTAATGTAAATGATAAGATACAGATAGAAAACAATTATATAATGTACAACAAATCAGTGTTTAGAGAGACAAATGAGACAGATATCAATGAGCCACATGTGTTAATACCATACAGAATAATGGAGCAGATAATGCCACTACTCTAACACTCCTTATCACTTTGAGGCCCAGATCAAGCATTCTTTTTGTTGTTGTTTAGAGTGAAGCAAGGCAGGTGCTCTAGAGGTGGGTCAGAATATTCAGAATGTGATATGTATTGCTTTTATATTGTTTTACATTTTGTTATATAAGGCCATTTCAGGGCACACTCATACTAGGTGCTCTGTCATCCTGGTGCCTGCTCAGACTATTCCATTCTGATCTAGGCATGAGCACAGTTCTCTGCTGTACCTGGTGTTGCTGTCAAATGTATTTTTAGCATTACAAGTAGAACACCATGAACGTGACTGACAAATGACGTCTTACATTGAATACTGGTATCTGCGAAGAGACCTTTGCATCAAACAAGTAATTGTCAGGGGCTCAAACATGATACAGAGCCTGCACTAGTCAATCTCCTGTTTAGTTCTGTGTAGAATGCCAAGTGTGAGTTCAACTTTAGGCTAGTTGTGCCATGTGCTAATGTATTTTGTGTCACAAAGTTTGTGTCAATTTATCTTGATATAATATTACTGTGAGCAATGTATTGAAATTGAAATTTGAATTGTAATGTACTCTGACTTACAGGATTGCTGCAGGGACATTGTAGTGAGGTACACATAGAAGGAAACGGGTTCACCAAAAGAGAACTGATTGTTTATGTTATATTTACCCTTTGACATTGGCATATTGTTGGAATTTGAGTTATAAAAGCATAATTTTTCATGGAGTTATGAGTAATATGTGTTCCTGAGGTTGAGTGTGTGTCAGGGGGCTTCCAGTAAGCATCTACATGGGGCCCCTTATGTCTCTAGAAACGCCTCTGGATTCTTCCTCATGCTTCTACAAAAACAAAACAAAACACTTAAAGTTGGAGTGTGTTGTTTTTTTATTTTTGCGTTTTACTATGTGAAACCTTGTGGTAAAAGTGCAGATTTCAATTCCACACATTACACACCTCCTTGTTAGAGCATGTTAACAGCTATGGTAGCCCTGCGGGGACACCTGGTCCCTTTGGAAAACTGTACCAATCTCATTTTGGTTATATGTGTTCTAAACTTGCAGGAATGTGTGCTCAAAAACAAACACAAGTATGCTTCTCCTCCAGCGGTGCTCAGTTGGTCCTCACTGGGAATTTGTAGTAACAGAAACAGGAAGTTATGAAACTAAAATGGCTCTTTCCAGTGCATTCTACATAGCTTGACTTGTCTTGTTTAATATAGAGAAATGCAAAGAGTGTTAAAATTGTATTAACGGAATCATATTTTATTGTAAACATAGTTGTGATTGATGTGTTTTATTTTATTTAACTGAAAGAAGTGTTAAGTTTGAGGTTTAGTTGGAGACCAGTTTGTTGACAGTGAATAAGTGTGAGTTTATGTAATGTCTAGTAAAGACTGAGGACTCATAGTGAATATTTGAGAGAGTACACAGAGTGATAGTGCATTCTCGTGGGTAAATGCTGTGTGCCTGAGATAAGACCACCGCCTACACACCACTCTGTTTCTTGGGAATCCAAACTCTGTCCCCAAACTCCACTGTTGACAGTCTGCACCCATCCATCACAGCAGCTCCCAACCGCCTGTCAGGCCTCGCACTGAGTGTGATGCGTTCGTACGGTGCTGCGTTTACACCACGGGCCGTGCTGCAATGTCCTGTCGCCCCGCGCGTTTCTAATGACAGCGAGCGGCAGCCCTGTAATTCCTGGCCTCATGCTTCCATCTTGATAACGTCTTATCAGAGCAGAGCAGGCTGAGCGCACAGCCACATCCCTGCCACGCACATCATGCACACTGTACACTGGGGACGAAGTGTCAGTAACACTCCCTCTGTACTGGGAACATCTCAGCGGACACACAAGCATGAAGTCAACAAGACCATTGGACGGGCCTACACTCTGGACCAAAGCCCAGTCTCTCAAACGTAGAAATACATGCACTTAGATCTGCTACATAATGGACTACAGTCTTTATATGAATGGTCCTTCCCTTAAGTTACACTTACACAAAAATAGAGATAGAATTTACATGTTATAATTGAGGTTACAGTTTACTTGGTTTTTGTGTGAAGAATATCCTTGTGAAACAAATAAAACAAACTGAATTAAAAAGGGTGTAAGCAGCTACTTAATATTTTAAGTAAGTTTAAAAACATATTTCTCCTCAAAAGGAATAAAAATGTACCTATTGTTTGCAAATATGGTATGAGTCATCTACTAATTCATCAAGTACATGGCAAAAATCGACAATATAAATTCAACTGCATCAAACAAGACTGACATTAACAGGAAACAGGGACTAAACAAACTAAGCCAATAAAGTGGAGTAAATATTACTATTTTAAGTTAGAGTTGTTACTGTTAATAAATAGGTAAACGTATCATTTATTTTATTGGGTTTACCACTGAAATTGTTTAAGGGTGCACTTACTCTAGGGCTGGTGGTCTTGGGTTGAGGTCTATTTTGGCATTCAACACTGGCATCTGCCAAATCTTTAAATGTTAAACATAGCAATGCAACCTGTTCATTGCCATTTTTATGTGGAGAAATGCTTCATCATGTCAAAACTAGCTAGAAACTGTTCTCTAAATATAGAAATATGCTCAGTTTGGTGAATGATCACAGAATGTCATTCCTGTGTGTTTCTGTATTTTTCTTTTGTTTGTCACATTGTTAAGGTCACATGACCCACTAACCTTCTATGCATAAATCATACATTGCTGTATTATTGTCTGGACATTCTCTCTTTTTTTGGATGTCTAGTGGATGTGTTTTTTGTCATTTTGGAATTTGGGAATTTCTGAGGTTCAAGGTTTGCATCAGCAGCAACATGAGCTGAACAGAGTCAGAAGTATTGCATTGTCTATTAAAAAAATCAGTGCCATCAAAAGCACAAATATGTGATGCACATAATATCCCAGTGTTCAATGGAGTGTGGATGCAGCAGGAAGGATGTTATTGGTTTACATCACCATTATTCTTCGAGGCATCATCCATGTTACATCACTGTCTATTTTAAATTCAGCACTGTTTCAAATCACTAAATACATTCAGTATGTTCACTCATACTTCAGCAGAGGGCTGGCATTAAGGAAGAAATTGTCCCTGTGCATGTTTTTTTCAGATGCTGCACCATATTGATTTGCATCTTCCTAACTGCTGCGTTGGATCTACACCCACCTTCCATAAATGACAAAACACTTAACTGCTTTGGCACTTTAAATGGGAGAATAAAGCCCACACAACTCTCCCTAACAGTTTTCCACTTAATTTCCCTGAAAGGACCAAAGACAGTGGCAGGTTATGGTGCTGCTTTGACTATCAAATTACTGTGACAGAGTAAGGCTTGTGCACTGCCAGGCTGTGTCCGGACCATATCTGGCTCCATGATTGTAGCACCTCTTCCCATTTGCATTAGCTGCTGTGTTCCACTCTAAGCTTTGCTGAACCACAAAGAAATTGAGCCTTTTGCATTTTATATTCACTTTGTTTAAATGCTTTTTTCCATAAGTCTTATCTGGGACTGTATGCACATTGAATTAACAGACAAAAGCATTTGTCTTTACTGACAGTCATGTATTTATGTGAGCAAACGTGAGGCCTTCAATCAGTTAATATGTTACATGACACTATATGTATTCAT
The DNA here is from genome assembly GCA_036850595.1 of Rhyacichthys aspro. Classification (NCBI taxonomy): domain Eukaryota; kingdom Metazoa; phylum Chordata; class Actinopteri; order Gobiiformes; family Rhyacichthyidae; genus Rhyacichthys; species Rhyacichthys aspro. The sequence goes on from CM072152.1 coordinate 5,193,691, forward strand.
CCAACATTTCCTCTGACATCAGCCAAAAATGTACATTGTCTAATCCTTAAAATATGTTTTTTTTCTTGGTGTTTTTTTTTAGTTAGGATGTGTTTCCATTTGTCTCGAAATGATAGTTCAGTTTATTGTAGTTTTGTTGGATTCTTTGGATGCTTGATTTATTCCCTACAGACAGATACATAGTTTGGAGAAGCAGACAGAAGCAATGCCACAGGTTTAAACCTGTCCTGTTGTATTACAAACACTTGAGATTTAATACACTGAACTATTTTAACACCCATTTCAAGTGAATTTTCTGTATTTACTCCTTTACTACCTCTGTAAGCACTCAAGGCACTTTTCATCAAGTGTTCACCTTCCATTTACCTACTCACTCCAGTCACTGGGCAATAGGTAAGGTTCAGAGTCTTGTCCAAGGACATTTTGAGCATAAACAGGAGAAGAAACAAATCAAACCACAAACTAATTAATCACAAGCATGCTGAGGTGTTTGCACTGTGAAATTGCACAATTTACAGTGAAAAACTGGCAGTTGAGGTTGACGGTTTTATACTGTAATTGGATAATTTAATCATTCAATTTGAGTTCACATTTTTATTGTACAGTGCTCAACACACACAATATCCTGTTAAGCTGTATCTAAAGCTGTTCCTATTAGTGAAGTAAATACGGTGCAGCAAATCTAAATTAATTTAAAACCAGTTACAGTGCAAATCAAGCCAATTGGAACCTATCAAAATCAAGTTATGTCACTTTAAAACCTTTTAAAGTCAGGAATAATCCGCTCAAAACACATCCAAATCTGGTCATAACCTGTCAAAATGCTTTTGAAACCAAGACAACCTTAAACATATGCAAATCCAGCTATAGTCAGTTTAAATGTTTGAATACATTTAAAATCCAAAACCACTTTGGTAGCTGTGGTTGAGTTTTAGACATATTGTCAAATTGCAATAAAAGGTTTTGACAAGTAGTAACTAGTATTTCACGGTAAACATCACAAATTTTTGTGAATAGTATAAATGTCTGGTTTTAGAGGCCCTATTTGCAGCTATACATTACACAAAGTCTGTGTTATTGCTCCTGTCTGCTTCTCCAAACTGGGGTCAGAGGACAGTTACCTACAGCACTTACATAACCCATTTTAGAAAACATCGGGCTCTCCCTTTAATACACTAAACTTTTGTGACCAGAGAGGTTGAATTGGTTTTAAATGTGGCTAAGTATCCCCGAAAATGTCATCACTATAATATATCTAATAGTTTTATAATCTGCATTCTATTCAAAACTCTCCATAAACCTGCTCAAAAGTGAGAGTGAATAAAAGAGGCGTGCCCTACACTCAGTTGTCCCCGACCCCTCCCACGGAGTCTAGCCCTAAACTTTGCAGGGGGTTGGAGAACTTCTTCTTCTACAGCCCTCAGTCCACACTCTCATCACTGACGCTCAGAGCCTGAGCCGCTGTGCACCTGCTTCACAAATCGACCCGAGTCCTGTCAGCACCACTGTTCTCTCTCAGGTAGGTGTCCCACCTGGCTCCGCCAATAGTCCGCTAAAGTTGTCATTTCTTTCTGTTCGGCTGTATAAAGTGAAGCAGAATTAGCATTATCATATCTAGTTTATTGCTGCTCTGACTGCAGCTTGTAAAAACAAATCATGCAAGACTTCAGCCTATACAGGATAATATTTCAGTATTATTTTGTATATTTTAATAACAATAAATAAGAATTGCTTAAGCTAGTAAATTCCTAATTAATCATTTATAAAGCATTACATATTAATATAAATAACTGTTTAAAACTGTATTACTGTTTAAAAATGTATTATTAATATAAATATTAATACACATTTAATAATGTTTTAAAATTAATAAATGTGTTTAATTACTGAATTTTAATCTTTATAACATAATAATAATACCAGATGCTTCAGATCATTTTAACACTAAGCATAAAATGGACATGACTTACTAATGTCTAGTGAGGTTATATATAATTTAACATTGTATATTGTGCTTTTATTTAATATTACATATTATTTTTATTCACACAAAATTCACCAATATTTTATTTACAATGTTGCTTTTATCAAACATTTCTCTTAAAAAAATTTATGTCGTAATGTTTTAATAGATTACACCCCTCTCTGATTTCTATGATGTTTCTAGTGTGACAGATTTTTTTATTAATCAAATGTGATTTTGCGTTATCAGTACAGCTGGATATATTTAGAATTATTAACTCTATCAGATTTTCTCACACACTATCAGTTTTCCTTAAAAGATATGGAGTCGTAGCATTGTTCACAGGCGGTTCTATAAACTTTTTGTACTATAATGTTTTTGAATCAATTTCACATTATTATTATACCATACTATACTATTATTATTATATTATTATATGTCTGATTTACAGTTCATATAAGGTTTAAGCAGGAGTGTCATTTAATGTTATTAGTTCAGTTTATTAATTCATGCAACAAAAAAATAGCACACGGTCCATGTATACATCTTCAGTACAGTCCATGAAAAGACATTTAATAATGAAACAAAGACATAGACGGTCCCTTAATGCCGGGACTGAACAGCAACATTTACAAAACTCATTCAAGAACACAAAAGAGAATTAATTAGAAAACCTATGAGGCTTTTCAAGTATTTGTATTATTTTTACTTTTGGGTAACTTAATTTTTTTGTGATTATTATTCTTTTTTTATGTTAAGAAACCATCAATAACTCTGAGGCAACATATTTTATGATTTTGAACTTATGTTTTTTTAGGTTAAAAGTTACATAGTGTCACTTTAATCAGCTCTTATACATTTCTGTCACTTTCTCTTGTGACCTTGCACCTGTAACTGCTCTGCTGTGTTGTTTGTCCGCACAGTGCGTCCCCAAGGGCCCTTCTTTTGCATCATTTCACTGGCACACCTAGTGTATAAAAAGGCCTGTAGTAACTGTTCGGTCACTGCTGCTGTAACTCGGTTTGTAGAACTATTTATTTTTAGTTTGAACTTTCAGCCACAGTCAAATGAGGATCCTAGAAAAGGAAGTTTAAAGAAGCCTGCTGTCGAGAGATCTTGTCCCTGATAACTTCAAGTACTAAGGGTGTAATGTTAAAGCCTGGTCATGTTGTGTTTCTAAATCAAAGCTGCACTCTACACTCAGGAGTGTTAAGTTTAATAAAGCCTATTTAAGTGCTAATCAGTTCCACACATCCTCACATTTATGTTGCCAGAGTCTGATGATGGAGGATTCTTCAGAGCAGTCCCACTGGGAGTCCCCGTCGCTGCTCGGCTCAGACCCTCTGGCCAGTTTCTCGTCTGAGGCGGGTCTGCTGCCCCCGGGAGAGGAAGGCGAGCCATTCTTCTCTGCAGCAGACACCGACTACACACTGCCCTCCTTCTTCACCAACACCAGCCGACCCTCCTCCACCTATAGACACAACTCGGGTCAGTCATCCAACACAAACTCTATCACCATACACAACTGACCATTTAATACCAATTTATATCAAATAAGGAGGCACAATATTTAGACAAACTGCGATAACTCAGTGTCAAATTGCAATAACGATGTATCAATATTTGAAGGTTGTTTCTCAAAAAATATAAGTCTATTGTAAACACTGGACCCAATTTATATTTGGTGCACCACAAAAGCTCTGAATGGACAATTATTTTTGACACATGGGATTTGAATCTCTGTAAAACTGAATACAATAACATTATTGTAATACAAGCAGTTATCAAGATACTGATATTGCGATAACAATGCATTTGCAATGAATTGTGCAGCCCTAAAACATAAACATGTATCAAATGTTACATTCTCATTTACAGGTTAGTTTTTGAAATGCACAAGAATAGTTTTATCCTCTGTATATTAATAAACAGAAACAACTACCCCTCTCAAGTCAATTTTACCGCCACCATTTTCTGGATACATAGGTTAGTAGCCCTGTGAAAAGGTCATGTGACTTCTACACACAGGCCAATGGATTGTTTTGTAAAAAGGCTGCATGAAATCAGGAAAACATGCAATATGCAATAACAGTCATGAATATTTAAATATAAGATGTGATATTTTAATGGCCTTGTAAACATAGAATAGGATCAGAATATTATTGCAATACCTTTAGTTTGTTGCAATATGGATATTGCGAATGCAAAAATTGCAATAGGTTTGTGATATGTTGAGCAGGTTTAAATGGCATGTACATGGACTGAGGGTGGCAAAATGAGAACATGCATATCATGAAACAGACAGACAGTTTCCATTCATAATATACAGTCAATTGTTTATCCACAGTCAATAAACATATGTAAGAAAATTATAATGTCTTTGGAATGTAATGCAGTGCTCTGAATGGTAAACCTATGAGGCTTTTCAAGAAGATGAAGTCATGCTTGAACAGATGGCACTTTTGAAACTTAGGATTTGTTAAAAAATGTACCTTTCACCTGTAAAAAGTCAGGCTTCTCCCAGGAGCTACAAGTGCCAGCAGACTGTAGTTAGAGGCGGGTATCAATGTGGGTGGTGCTCTATGTCCATGAGCATAAAACAACAATGTTATGGGCAAGCTGAAAATTCCATCAACTTATTATATTATTTAACACTTCTGAATTATCTTGATCAAAATCAACAAACATGTCACAGTTTGCAGCTAAGCTAAAACTGGAAATGACCCATAGCTCCATGATTGCATGTGATTGGATGAAACTCGCCATAACAGACTGAACATTCACATCTATTATAATTCTTGATAACATGATGTCATTCTTATTACATATTTGGTAACACTTATACAAATACACATTAATAAACAGTAATAAAGTATTAATAAATAAATATATAAATAGTGAATTAAGTAATAATTTAGAGATGTTTATAACTTAATGTGCTTAATGGTGTTTGAGTAATGCCTTGTAAATTATGAATTAGGTAGTTAGAAATATCTAACTGGTGCTTAATAGTGTGTGTGATTATTGTGTTACTTGACATTCTATTAGGTGTATTAGGTGAAAAAAGTCACTCTCTCCATGTTTAAGTGTGTACCTTTCTGGTTAAAGTCCGGCAGGTGTTCACGTCCCCAGGTCTCCTCAGTAACCTGCAGTTATTGGACGGCCCGAGCAGCCACTCTCTGAGCTCAGCCTACCACACCCCCCCCTCCACCTGGAGCAGCAGCACTCTGACTAAAAGCCTCCACACCGGCTCCCTGTACACCCCTGGCCTCACCTCCTCCTACAACTCCTCATCTCCGGGCAGGGAGGGCAGGGACAGCCCCCGACTGCAGGATCCCCTAAAGGCCGAGCACTCCAGCCCTCTGGGAGGGTCAGGGGTCACCAGCAGTTTTCTCAACCTGACCCCAGCGACAGGCAACGTGTACACCCCAGTTTCCCATCACATGCTGAACCCCTACAGCTCGTACATGACCCCTCCACAGGAGTTTAGCTCCGCAGGCCTGTACTCCAACCCGGCCTGGATCAACCCCTCGTACTCCCCCAAACTGCGCAGCAAGCTCCGCATATCCACACCAGGTAAGGCCTCAGATAGGACAGAGCCTCTCAGACTTTTCTCAAAATACCACCCCAGAAAACATATCACCTTTATGAGCAATAGTGTACAGACACAGAAGTTCTGTTTAACTCTTCCCAAAATGGAGGTTTATTCTGATAGAAAATGTAAATGGTTAGATGTAAAAGATTGACAGGACTTACTGTATAAAAACAGATTCATATATAATATTAAGTTTACTACACATTTAACACATGGTTGATATACAATGGTTTATGAAAATCTCAGAAACTCGTATGTACCAGTGGAACAACCCGGCGTACCACCAGTGGTACAAATACCACAGTTTTAGGACCACTGAACTATTAAAATATTGAAACCATTTTTAGCCTAAAGCATTATTATATTTCATGTTTATCTTGACTTGATACATATGTTCAAATGATGTAGGAGCTACAAACATTAGGCTATTTCTTTATTTATTTACTATATTTCTTGAGGCTAGATTCTTTGTTAGTGTTACAATATCCATAAATATTATTACGATCAATTTGACATTAAACACAGAGTTCTGCTGGCATGGTGAGCATGGAATTTCAGGAAGTGTGTAGAAAGATTATTTTTGGAGCTACTGGTGCTACAGAGCAAAGAAATGCCATAGAAGTTCATAAAGGCAAAGTAAATGTAATGTGATCTACATTAGCTACAATTTCTTGAATTGAATTAACCATAGAGAAAAACTGAAAGCACATTGTTTTCTTTCTTACAAACTTGATACCCATAACCACAGATCTGTTTCAAAATGATCTCAATCCGTGTAGAATCTCACCAGTTTTTTTTTTTGTTTTTTTTTCTCTCTATGTTGGGTCAGAAGGTAAAATGTTGGCCACCACATTAATCTAGTTACAACCCAGCTCATACGGCAACAGAACTGCCAGCATATATAAGAAGTATAAGACTATTTTGCTACCTCAGATAACTCATAAATGAATGCTGTTGTGAAAGGGCAAAGGCACAGATATTGATGTCCATTTATCTTAATGCTGTATAATGTCACCAGAGAATAAGAATATACTCAAAAAGTAGTTATAAGTGTTGAGATGTCCGTATATCATTTGACAATTGTTGGCAATGGCCTTTTCTTTCCATCAGAGGCCAGAGAGTGTGTGAACTGTGGGGCAACAGCCACCCCTCTTTGGCGGCGGGATGGAACAGGCCACTACTTGTGCAACGCCTGTGGACTGTACCACAAGATGAATGGCCAGAACAGACCTCTCATTCGGCCCAAGAAAAGACTGGTACACTTAAAATATCAATAATGAGAATTAAATAACATGTATAGCCTCACTAATTAGTGATTATTTTGATAACTGATAATGATATAAAGGTGCATTGTGCATTGTTTGTAAAAACATCAGAGCATTCACTGGGTTTGTTCATATTTAATTTGTTTTTAATAGAAATAATATAAAGAAAACTGAGAAAATGCAATGACAATGAGCATTGTCCATATTACAGGTGAAATATAATGCAAATGCATGTTAATGTTAAAACAAAAGACTAGACTCCTACATTTTCACAAATATTTTATTTAGTTTTCTTTTGTAATCTTTTGGCCTTTGCATTTTGTTGGTTTGACTTAGTTATTCCCATAATGACATGCACAAATTATTTCTAAGCACTTGTTACCTAACAATAAACACTTTTAATACGAATGAAACCAATCTGTCCATATTTGTATAAAACAATGCACACTCAAGATGTGTTATATGTTTCAGATTGTGAGTAAGCGCGCAGGGACACTGTGTGCCAACTGTCACACAAGCACCACGACACTGTGGAGGCGGAACGCTAACGGCGAACCTGTCTGCAACGCCTGTGGGCTCTACTATAAACTGCACAATGTGAGTCATCCGTGTGGAATATCAAGCCAATGTCGTACAATGGACTTTTATACTTTTTATTTTGTTTGTACCACTGAAAAACAAACACCTCAATTTGTTTGTTCCCTCAGGTCAACCGGCCCCTCACCATGAAGAAAGATGGCATTCAAACGCGCAACAGAAAGGTGTCCAGCAAGAACAAGAAGAGTAAGAAGGCGGCCATGTTGGAGCCGTACTCCGAAGTCCCTCAGCTGTCTTCTTTGGAGGACAACGGTGGGGCCTTCTCGTTGGGCCATGGGACTCTGCTGACCTACAGCAACTCTCCTCACCTGATCCCAGCACCGTCGCACCTGCACCCGTCTGGAGCCCTGCCCTACACTCACCATCTCAGCACAGGCATGGTGCCCACACTGGTGTGAACGCAACATATCATCCTGCCATGAGGTCAAGCTTTATAACTCTGCACTCTCAATGGGTGTCATATCAAGGGCCAAAGATTGGTAAACCTTGCCACTCTGTGGGTGGAAAAAAGAAAAAATCCATCCAAAAAGAAAATTAGTGTAAAACTTAAGAAAATGCACACCAAGATTAGTCTTTTCACGCTACAAGGGATGTGAGGATATCAAAATTTGTATTCGATAATACCATGATAACAACACCACAGTATGATATTTACTGCAATAATATCTGGATGTAACGAAATAAAGTTCACAAACAAAACTTCTTTTTGTTGCTTAGAAGATTAATACACAGTATCTGATAACATTGCAATAACAACTCAATAGTAATAGTAGTAATATCATGATAACAACCCCACAGTGTGATATTTATTGCAATAGTATATGGATTTAACAATATAAATGTCACCTCACCATCAGATAATATCACAATAACAGCTACTCTGTACGATATTTATTGTCATATTATAGGAATGATACAATATGAAAAAGTCCAATACTGTAATATCACAATAACAATGTGAATGTGATATTTATTGCAATATTGTAGAGATGTGACAATGTCAAAAACTGACAATATGATATCATGATAACAGCTCTAAAATATGATATTTATTGCGATATTATGGGAATATAACAATACAAATCTCATAATCCGATAATATCATGATAACAACATTGAAAAAGAGTGAAGATGTAAGAATGTGACAATATGGTATTAATACAACAACTCCAATACATGATATTTATTGTGATAAAGTAGGGATGTAACAATATTAAAAACACCTTACAATACAATAACATCATAATAGCAACTTTACGGCATATTTATTGCAATAATGTAGAAATGTAAAAACTCACAATATGATGATGAATTGACTTTTCTAAGATACAATATTAATAGTGATATATGATAAAAATAAGACCAACTGCTTATTTTTCCTACAAGATCTCACAATATCATCACAGGTCAGTCTTGTGACACTTTCGTAAAGTAATATTGCAGTATTGACAACATCATAACATTCCTAATTTTATAGTGCATTTGGAAATAAAACACTGTAGAGATTGTCTGGTCAAATGCAGACACAAACAGGCGTCCAAATTGTGCAGCTTGGTTTTAATTAATCATGTAGTTAGCAGCTAAGCTAGGAGCGAGCTCTTAATTACAGTTGGAAAAGTCAAACAACAGCAAAATAAAGACATACTGGTTTGGAGATTATACTTCCAATTTTTAGGGTGTACATTACATGCCCTTAGCAGCTGTGATAGGCCCAAGTCCCAAGTAACTCTTAAAGGATACGCAGAAGAAAACTTGTGAATAAAAAATGTGAGTGTAGCTGAGAAATCATCTTTTATTGTGTTACTGTTACCTACAATTATTCAACCCCATTATTAATATCGTTTGGCAGGCAAAACAAAGTGGCAAAGGACCCAACATGGCCCTTGGACCTTGAGTTTGACACATGTTTTAACTGATGAAGCCTCTGAATATTTAACAGTAGGCTGCTTTGTTTATTTGTACAGATGTGTTTCTGCACTTGATGTAAATGAGGGTTTCACTGTATTGTATGGAGAAAATGTTTGTTTGACATTGATAAAAATACTTTTGCTGAGGTAGCTGCACATGTTAACACTGACAAGGCAAGACATGTAAATAGAAACAGAAAAGTGGTTTGACTCCGTAGTAACTGTTTTCATAATGTGAATTTGTTCAGGGGGTTTAGTTTTGTATTATAAAAGTGTGTTGACATTGAGGTAAATAAAATGTGTGCCATATTCTGTTGGAGCTCAGTTGTGTTGGCTGTCATTTGAATGGTGTGATCACTGTTAGATCCTGTGTGGTGTCCTTGTACTCTCTGCTCAGGTAATAGTAACCTCTTTGTGCAGGCATCACTCTGGTTCGACAGTCTAAGTGTTCAGTGGACATATGCAAATTCTCCATTCCATAAAAATGTGGTGCATCAAACTGCACTTAAGCCTGGGCACATATTTTGACTAGCTGGGCTTTGGCCACAGCTGTTTTCACCAGACCATGTCCCATTTTTTTAAAGGTGCGTACGTTTTGTATAATAAAGACATCAATCAATTCAATGCTTTTGCTACATTTCCACTGCTGTTTGCAGACAACACACTTCTTCAATCTCAAATAGACATTATAAATTTGGTGGAAATAAAATATGTGATTGTGTTTTCAAGTTCATATCAATAATGAGGAAATAAGGAGAATTTCATGAGCATGTTATGTAGGTGTTTGGATTGACAAGCTCGATGGAGAGAATTGGCAGGATATGCCTGAAAAAGGTTGCAGGATCATTTGGGATTTATTTGGGAAAAATACAAAAAATTGCATATATATATATGTTTTTGCACATTATATTACAGTCTGATTTATCCTTATTTAACTCAATGGTAATGGCTTTTTTTCCCGAACCTGACACTCTTTTCTTTAAGTTACACAGAGTTTAAGTCTTTCTGATGTCAGATCTTTAGATTTCAGAGCTTTATATGATATTGATTGGCCTTCTAATCCTAAATATTATCTTCTTACCTCACTGTTTCACCAATATACAAGCAGACAGGCTGCACATTTGCATCTTTTTTATATTGATGGTTTGGTTAGAGGTCCATTTCTACAATGACTGCAATAAGAAGGTTGCATTGCATCCTTTTTTGCATTTTCAATAGACTGACTCTGTGCACTAACAAACTGCTTTTAATGGTAAAATCACTTAAACTTTATGAAAAATGTTTCCTTTTTTTCCTGTTGGCTAGAAACTAACTGTGTAAAATCAAAAGAGCTGTGAACTTTGATTAGCACAACCCTTTAAACTTAATCTAATCCCTTTGATCTGACAAAGTATATCCAGACAGACTTCTCAATACCGGGATCATGCTAAACTTTCCAATTTAACTTATTCTAAATAACACTTACTGCACCTTCAAGTCCACTGTTATTACTCATCTGTACGTATTTTTATTACATGAAGGGGACTTTTTTAATACACAAACTTTCCACTGTCACGTCACAGAGGCTTCTTAGTGATGGGAAGTAACATGTTTATTGCCATCACCATATTATTGTTTTGACTTCCAGCTAATAGAACTTCAAACATACAGCTTCATACTGTACTGTATGTTGTGTATGTTTTATGCTGAGTCTTAGGGCAGGGGTCCATCACTCAGGACTGTGGGATGACTGATAAGTTATCACCGAGACCACATGAGTATCCACCTGCTGCTGGCACTGCTGTGTTCACTCTGCTGTCGGTTACTGTGAGAGGCTCTGTGTAGTAGTACAGGCTTTAAAAACAGTCTGTAGTAGAGATCAGGTAGGCAGATCGAGTGTCTTTTGGCTTGAAATAGTTTGATATAAATGAATCAAGTAAGTCCAGTGGATTTCACATGACAAATCGAATCATATCACATCACCACAGTGGGTTTTCTTCACGCTTCAGCGAAGGCCTTAGGGAAAAAGTGAATTTTATTAACACGTTTGCTTTCAGTTCAGTGGGCTTGGCCGTGAAAACATCTGTCACACACCACCCACTCATGACACAGCACAACAGGCACACATCGATGAATGCTACGACCATCTTCAATCACATGGACTTTTCTTCGTTCATGTGATTTATCGTATAAAAGAACATATGTTGTGAAATCACAAAGCATGACAAAGGGGTTTCTATTTGAATACCACATCATACCACACTTTACACTAAAGCCCTGATGTAAGTAAAAACAAAAAATGGCTGTGAATGGTTAATAGAAAGCTGTGTGAATGTATGGTAAAAGATGCTGGTGTGTCCATAATTTATGCTCTTCCTGGAGTGACTCTATCTGCTGTTTATCTGCTGTGGCTGCCAGCTCTGCTCTGGGGAAATGGCACCAAATGACAGGGACTGATTAGTAACCACAGGCCTGTTCAAGTTCACTCATGAGGCCATCCGTTAGCGGCCTGCTCTCTTCACTAGAATGTCACCTTCCAAATAAAATACTATTATTCAGTCCAGTATTTGACTGTTCTTGTTGTAACTCAGTAATAACTGTTGCAATACATTCTTTTGCTTATATTAAACTACAATTAACACACTTCTGATATGTAATAGACTGTGTTTGACATAAGACATGGAATGGCACTGTTCCATTAAGAGAAAAGGACATTCTGAAAGTGATAGGGCCTGAGCTGATTGCATGGCAGTAAGTCTACAGGACACATGGTACAACATCTCCCTCTCATGGAGAGAAGAGGACACTGCAGCCTGTCCCTAACTGACACTACACACAGGAAGTGAGATCCTGAACTCTGCCGCCTACAGATAACACACAACATGGCAGTCCTTCTTCAACTTGTCAAGTCCACTCCATGACGTTAAATTTCAGTGGTTATCGATTTGTACATAAAGTATTGCAAATACCTGACAGTGTCCATTTAAATTTTTTTTTTTTATTGTATTGTTTGTGTTGTTTCATTGTAAATTGACAGGCAGGGTAATATGCCATGACTCTTCCGTGACTGCTCCATAAACTTTCAAATAATAGCCCAGTAAACAAGTCATATCTGGCCATGGGCATTTGGTGAATCTGTATCATTAACATCTTCTCCAAAACTACCCTCTACATTGGGCTTTTGAACAACAGAGTTCAACAACAGTGAACGTCTAGGATCAGTGAGCTACAGGATAGAATGCCACAAGAACTCCTTCTTCTCCACTATGATATACATGAAAAAAAAAAACGGACAATTTGAAATTTAAGGAGAATGCGGCATTGACAAAAGCATTCTCTGTTTAATTCTAGGTGTGACCAATCCCTAGAAATTCAACTGTGCGTGTTTTTATTTGTTATTTTAGAGTCAAATAAAGTGCAGACACAAGAAAAACATAAATATATTTATTTTTTCTGAAGCATGCCTAAAACTCCAGTACAGCCAACAGAAGGAGCTTATGAGTACACAGTGAAAAGGGAAACACTCTGTCAGTTTGTCAGCATCAATAATTGGTCCTGGGATAAAGACACAAATGATATTCAATAAACACAGTCTCATCAAACCAGCTGAATTGCTCTCACGGTGTTTTAGCTTATCAAAGTCAGGTGTAAAGCACTTCCAGTTTGGGGAGTTCAATGAAAAATATCTGCTGTGGGTAAAAAATGTTATTAAAATCACGTGACAAAGCGTGTGAGAAATGCTCACCAGGCTACATATGTACGGTCACTCCTACAAGCTGTGTGGGCCAGTGCGCATCCTGTCAGTGCACGCGCAGACTGGGCTTTTTGTAAACATTAACTAGATAGGTTGTGTAAATATGTTTGTATTTAATTGGCGGAGCGTTACACGAGGCGTGCGCTAGTAAAAAAAAAAATCGGGTGGAGGACCTTCACCGTTTCTTAGCGACGAGGACACCAACCAGCGCTCCTGTTAGCAACCCCACTCCAACTAGCAGCCATTTCTTCAGGGTCTCTCGAGATCTCCTGGCCTCTGCAGCAGCGTTCTGCCCAAAGATTTCAGCAAAGCAGGCCTGGAAAGCAATTCATTATTTTGTTTAGAGACAAAACGTAAAAACATTTTCCACTTTACTCATGGACATGGACTTTGTTTATTCAATATTTGACCACAGAGTACTGTGTGTTAAGGTGATTTCAGGTTAAAGAGTCAATGGTTAAAAGATCCCATTTTTTTATTGCCAATTTTGAAGGTAATTAGTGAAAAAGAACAAGCTTCATGAATGTTTTTTTTTCATCAATTAATTAATTAAAAACAGGGCTGAGGCAGTTCTCTGTAAACATATAATTCCATTCCATACTCCATACATAATTCTTCAGAGAATCCAGTTAAGAAATTAAATTCAGTACTTTTGCCTACCGCATAGGAACTAAGGCTGCTGTTGAGTATTGCAGTGATGATATCATGATATTTGGATTTTCATGAGGACTGAACTTTCTCAGGTTGACAGTGGAGTCTTCAATTTTTTCAGTTGGTCGCACCACTGTATTAATAAACTTAATACCCCTTAGACATGTGAATGGCTGGCAAACAATATAATATATAATTATAAACAATTGGGGAGAGTCATATCATGTATTTGTGATGAGGATATGATGAGAATGTTTATATTGGCCCTAGTAAAACCCTGACTCGACTCACCCAGCCGCCTTGGCTTTGGATCCAGGTGTCGATGTTCTCGTCCAGGTACATAGTCATCCAGTCAGCGATACGAGCAACCAGATCACTCATATCCTTGTCCACACACTCCACGCACAGGACACCTCCAAACGCAAACAGGCCCACTATACGTCCCCAGTTGACCCCGTCTTTGAACACCTCATCCATGACGCTTTTAAAGCTGTGATAAGCCGTGTCAGGAGTGATGTCGAGCTGCGAGGACAGGTTGCTAAATGCTTGCGTAAACAGCTCCTCAAACTCATCTGCAGAGTCCCGCAGTGCTGCTTTCACAGCCTCCAAGTCGTCACGGGGAGGCAGCGACCCCACAGTCTGTCCACTGCTGTTTGGGTTTGCCAGCAGGCCGTTAGAGACATTAGCTGCCTTGTCTCCCTCAGTCCTGGCCCTGGCATCGTCTGGCTTCAGTAGAGAGCTAGGGTAGTTTCTCTGAGAAAGCTTGTAGCTTATGAAGAACTCCACCAGCTCTCGGTTACTGCGAGACATTATTTCCAAACTGTGAACTACCGACAAACAGTCAGCCTAGTCACACGCCATGTTCTGTCCTGCCATCACACACAGTCAGCGGTCGCATCAGAGCCTCTTGCACCTGGGCACACAGAGAGAAGAAAGTTCTCATGAAAAATAACAAAATATAACCTCTGACATGACATGGTGCCTTGGTGTCAAATACAAAATTAAACATACAATGATTTATGAAGTACTGATAACACAATATACAATAGTCCAGTGACAAATGAATAAAAATATGGAGACAAAATTTGAATGTACCTAAATAGCATATTTGATGCAGGCAAGAGGCCAGTTGAACAGTAAATGTAATGAAACCTCATCACTATGACAAGTATGAGTTCATTATTCAATTTATAGAATTGAAACAAAAATATTTTTTTATTGGCTTTTCTGGGTCAGGTTTGTGTAAACCTTCAACTCCACCAAGAGCTGAACTAATTATAACCTTTGGGACACAGAGACACTGAAAGCGATATTATTAATAAAGATTAATTGAACTGAATTTTACATAGCCTTTCCCCAAGACTGCTAACACTGTAACGTGTCTTGATTCGTTTAATGTGAAAAGTACAAGGATTATGAAAAGACCTAGACGTAAGTGGAACTTAAAACACCATAAATTTAACATATTATATACCTGGTGGGCGACTTAGAGTGTAGGTCTACAGAAAAAGAATTGCAGTCGGAAGTCGGAAGTATAGCTTGTTTGCTTATTTCTTGGTAAGAACTTACACCAAGAAGAAGCCATCAAACTTTCATATAAGTTAGTAGCCCGTGTTGTTACTGCAAGCAGTTTGTTCTGCAGCTAGGTCAGTAGTAATTCTAGTTAAGGCTACGTTTGTTTATCTGGTTGGACACAGCTTGAGCTGTAATCGTCGCAAAATAATTGACCTAGCTTCAGGTTCAGCCAGTGACCAGCCTCCCGCAGTCAAACGTTTGGACAATTATTTCATATTACAAGCAACGTGATTAAATAATATTCCGCTATCGACAGTCAGGACTGCAATCTCACAGTAATCAGTTGTAGCTAAATGCGCTAACTAGCTGACAGTGTACGAGAGACGCGTCAAAACAAATAAACCAGTATATACTTTAATGAGAGTGGAGTGGTACGAACCAATCCTTAAGGCTTATACTTACAGCTGCTCAAATGTGCCTCTCCTTTTGGACCTGCAGCTACATCCTTGTTAAAGCCTGCAGTTGGTAATATAGACACAATACGGACATTTTTGCAGCTGCAGACTCTGTGGCCTGGACAGTGATGCACGCTGGCGGTTGGCCAATTCTGCTACTGTATCTGCCGGAAGTGCCGCCCCTTTTACAACCACACTCCAATCACCGTGCAAATGACACCGGAAGAGAATTTGTGTGTATACATTGTACTGAATTGATCAGTTTTACATGTGCTCTCATGTGCCATTCTCTACCTTTTAGTAAGGCTTCGTTCAGCCTGATTGCAGTTTTAAGACACACATTTGGCTCTAGCATTGATCTTTATTACTTAGAAATGACAAATAAAACCCAAATTGATCCACTGTGGTGAGTTTTATAGAAATCGAAATAAAAAATAAAATATTAACTATTATTAAACAATATTTTTATTAAAAACGTGTACATTTTCTACATTGTAAATGCAAAACCACAATAACATACAGTTTATTGTGACCACCAAGTAAAAAAGGGAAGGGTTTGATGATAAATGCTGTGACAGCTAACCACTGAGTAACAAACTGCATGGAGAAATAAACATATATACAGTGATGCACAATGCTTTAGAGAACCAGGAGTAATTTTCTCACTTTTCCAAAGTTAAAAACTGTAGCAGCTGAGGCTGTGAATATCTGTATTCTACAAAATATCTGGAACTAACAATTTGCTTCTGATGTCATTAAAATATACATAGAAGTTGGCCCGTTTGAGGCACCCTGCTACACAAACACAAGATGGTTTACAGGGCTTTCCTGTTCTGCAGCACTGTCAACCATAAGAACTGGTTTGTCCACATCGGCCACATTTTCAGTGTCCTCTGTGGTCTCGATTTGGTCTTTATCTGACACAGTTTGAAGCTCATCTGTGGTCATAGGTTCATCATCTTCTGCCACTATATCCATCTCTCCTGATCTTTCTTGTGTGGCCTTTTCTGCATCACTTTGGGCCTCCTTTGTGGACACAGGTTGGGTAGCTTCTGCCTCAAGTTGGGTCTTTTCTGTGGCCCCTTCTAGTGTGATTTGTGTCAGTGGTTCCTTTACAGTTTCCTGATTTGGCTCAAAACTGCAATTTGCTGTTTGTTTATCACCCATTTCTGAATCACTGTCTGAGTCAATGGAAATGGTCTCCATGCATACACTAGGCTTTAAGGTAGAGTTATTTTGGTCTGAGTTAAAAGGTTTAAATTCTTTATTTTTCTGCACTTCACTAGCCTCAACTTCACTCTCACCAAAATTCAAATTATGCTTCACTTTCTTCACAGCATTCATGTCAAAGCCTAGCAGGACAGATACCTTTGATTTTTCACAATGTCTCTCACACAGCTTTTGCTTGAGTGCAAAGTGGGAAGCAATGTCAGATTTCCACAGCCACAGCCTAGTTGAGAGCTTCTCCTTTTCCTGAACAGTGATGTATGGGCGACGGTTAAAATAGGCAGTTAGAAAGTCTTTCCTGGCTTCATAAGTCTTGTGCTCATACTTAGAAGGATCCAGGACAAGGCCATCAAACTGTCCTTGACTACGACTTGTGGCAGAGGAGTCCTTGCCCAGTTTCGTTCTCTTGGTGTTAGACGTGGCCTGCATTGGAAGTTGCCGTTTAAGTAATCCAGCCCCAGATGCACTGAGAGTCAAAGGAGATTTTAAAGCCAGGGCTGCCTGGCTCCTCCCCACAGCCCTGCACTGTACAAGATGAAGTGTAATTGTGGAGGCCACCATGTTACTTGTATATACTCCCAAGCAATGAATGCACTTGTAAGTCATTTTTTTTTCAACAGGATGCACTGTTTGGAGCACTTGGTGCCGCTGTCTCAGATGTAGAGCCAACGCTTCAGAGATTGGACCTTTGATAATAGTAAAACAGAGCGGGCACAGAGTCTTGCTAACTTCACATTTACCAGTCATGGATTGTGAAAAAATGGATTTAGCCAGTGGCTGGCTTTTTTTCTCAATCATATCTAGAACTGGTAATTTGGCCAGTGGTGCACTATTTAGCAGAGTTTCATCTTGGCTATTGACAGATTCATTTGTGTTAAATGTGAGAACAAGCAACTGCACATTGCTAGACTTATCTTGTTTGAGAGCAAGATCAAAAGTAAAAGGCGATGCACCAGGGGGACTATCAAAAGGAGTCATATGAGCCACATTCCCATGCTCAATGAGTTTCTCAACACTGTGGAAAGCACAATTACACTGTGGACAGGTCAGTCCATGGATTAGCACATGATTCAGCAGCGTATCGCTGGGTAAATAGCGGTTACAAAGCAAACATTTGCTAGTAAAGTTGTGGATTTTCATTATGTATCTGGCCAGTGCCCATACTTTCTTTGCCTTGTGCGCACTCTCAAAGTGAGCGCTATAGAGATTTTCAGGAAAAAGCTCATTGCAAACTGTACATATCTTCCATTTTTGTGTCTGGGATGTGTTATTTGGTGGAACATTATTTTCAGTCGAAGTGGCTTTGCCAGTTGAGCCAAGCACCTTTAGTGCTGCACTGGGGGAGTAGGTTTTTGTAGCAGTGGGTTTCAAATAGCCTATTACCGGTGGCACTTCTGGATCAATTGGAGGTGCTCTTTTCATGATTATGGGGTTTTTTTGGGACATTACTGGTGAGGCTTGAGGCCTGCCAACCACCATATTAGCATGTCCAACCATGGCCGTTACTTGAGCACCAATGCGCTCATGGTACTCTACAACATGCTGGACTAATGCCTCATAGCTACGTGTGGAAAACTGGCAGCGTTTACAGAAGATGGTGTTGCCATTGATAGAACTAACTCCATTTTTGACAGATGAATTTGAAGCCATCGCAAGATATGGCGAGACAACATGCTGAAAATGTTCTCTATAGATGTGTCGTCGGACAACGTTATACAGTGAATCTCGAAATGTGCACTTTTTGCAATAGTACACTGCTTTCTGCACAGCTACCCCCTGTCTAACCTTATCAAGAAAGGCATTGTCTTTCCGTCTAAATGCGGTCTGCTGTGTGGATGCATATGGGGGAAATACAGCGGCACTTCCAGGGTTGGGCTGGGGTAACCTGGACTGGTGAAAAATTCTAATATGAACCTCCATCGTTCTCTTGCTTGCAGTGAATGTGCAGTATGGACAGTTTAGAAGAATTCTATCAAAGATTTTCCTGTGTACATTACGGAAGTGATTCTTGTAGCCTGAGTAGTATTTGGAAGAAAATGAGCACTCTGTGCAGCAAAATGGCTTTGATCGGTAGACCTAAAACCAAAAAACAATATTACAGATTACTACTGTAATGTTCAATTAGCAGTAAAGCGTATATATAGTTAGAAAAATGTACCTGTGTTTTAGAGTATGAAGGATCCCACGCAGTGATGTCTAGACAGAGTGTGTCCTGTACAAACTGCTCATCAGGGCAAAACTCTTTAAAATCCTACAGAAAGCATATAAAAAAGAATAAAGATACAACCCCCCCAAAAAAGCTTGTATGCTTTAATTGGGCGCGTCTTGCACTCACCTCAGCTGCCTCTTTACAAAGCTCAAGACCAATGTCTCCAAGTGTCTTTTTCACTTGCTTCCTGGCCCTCCTGATTCTGGCGAGGTTATTAACTGGAAGTTGATACATCTCTCCTGGGAAAAAAAGAGACTTTCAACATAGAGAACAACAACAATAAATTTGTGCTCCATAACATATAACGTTGGACCGACTTAAGACATAACACGAGTCTTAGATTCTTAATTAAATAAATTACTACCAACATATTTACGTGCGTTGACGCAAATGGGTATTTGGTGGCATTTGTTGGTGGGGGCATTTTTCGCGTGAACCATCATTTAAAGTGACTTGTGTCGTACCTACATCACATATTTAGGGCGTAACAATTACATTAGTACAGTATGTGTTCTTAGCTTTTCCAGTTAGCAATGATTAGCCAACACTGTTGTCTGCTCTATATTCTAACGCTGTATGGACGTACAAATAGCATAGCTACGTAGCCGGCTAATTTCAATATTACCTTACTGCAAACATAGACGAAGGTATTTACGTACCGTGTAGTGCAGCAGAAGTAAAGCTTCACTCTTATCTCTTGTTGGACGAACTGCTAACAAAAGATGTGTCTGAACAACTGGGAGGTGCAGTATGATGTTCACAAGCCGGTGCTGATGCTCAGCCCTTCAGCTAGCATTAGCAAACAAGCTAGTTAGCTGCCACAATAGCCCAGTGCATCTGTTAGCTTAACGCCCAAACAATGGGCCACACAAAGCGATCGCCTAACTAATCAAAAGAGCGTAGTGCAAACATTTCATGGCCAGTAAGTTTTTCGTATTGGCCCCCAGGCCCATTAGCTCCTGCTATCTTTCTGCTGAGGACTAGAGCCAACTCCAGTCCAAAATGGCGTCGACTAGGGAAAAAAATAAAAACGGAAGTCGCAGATGTTAATGGGAGAGTATGGATGGCCAAGTTGGACTGTGATGTATTTTCCCCCATTGGGTTTTATTGTAGTAAATAATGTGTGGTTTGTATATTGAATAGGATCAACAATAACATTTCTAGATTTAAATTTTATTTTGTCCTCAAAGATAGAACATCTCTACTCCACTGGTTCCATGACTTCCAGTACAACAGTGCGAGGTCCTGTCATCACCAGCCTGGTGACTGTCTTGTAATCCATGTAGAGCACAAACTGTCCATTTACCTGGCACACAAACTGTCGCACCTGAAGAGAGGCAGCATGAGGAGTAGGTTCTTAACACTGTTTTCTCTTTGTCTGATGAGTGTGGTAAGTAGCTTATATGCTGATGTAGCACATGCCCCACCTTGACCCCGGCAGCTGCAGCCGGACTCCCAGGGTCCACAGCCTGCATATAACAAGGTGCTGTACCTCTGACAACAAAGCCCCAGCCCAGAGCATCTCCAATCACCTGCAGTTATGGTGAGAGTTCATGTATTATCACAAGAGAGGCATAGGCTCTTTGTCTGTATACTGTCACTCAATGTAATTCTTCTATTGCAAACCACATATTAACACATAAAGTCACAGCCATATCAAAATTCACTCACCGTCAACACTTTCTTGATGAAGGGTGCACCAGGTGCCAATAACTCTTCACATGTGAAATTTCTTCTGAGCACTAAAACAAAATTTTTTTTTTGATGCATTGATTGTAGAAATATGTCTCAAAGGTGAAGACACATCAATATATATAAATTTACATTCAGTTTATGTTTTCACACTTGCCTGATTTAGGGTTACATAGGATTGAAGTTGGCGGCAGTGGCACTAGAGGAGGGAAATCAGCAGAATGGACCATAAGTGAATTCAAGCTGCCTCGACGACCACCAGTAGTTGCTTTCAAGTCATTGCGTGACGCCACTGTTATTGAAACATTCAGATAGGTTATTGTGATGTTATAACAAGTGTACGTATTAATATAGACTGATGTTTTACCAGACTTGAAGCCATTGTTGTTCTCCTGAGGGGAGTTTTTACACATAAGAAAGGGGCTGTCTTGGGGGTTTTCTTCTCCAATAGACACTTGTCCCCCCTCTTCATTGTGTTGTTCAGTATCATTTAAAATTTCAGACAGTCTTCGGCGCCGGCGGAAATTAATGCAGAACTGATAGAGTAGTCCACCGTCAAAGAAATCATGCTTTTTTGCCACTAGATGGAAGCAAACATAAAAGAGAGCAAATTTGGACGGAGAAATGATGGGGTTCTGCGTGACCACTTTTACTGGGGATTGCAAAAGTCCCAATTGGCCACCTTCTGCCAGCAGCCACTGACAGCCAATTAAAGTAGCACAACATGAAAGGGGGGAAATAAGGGGCGCTCTCACCGTGCTGAATGATGCCATGCTCCTGCAATGCGCGGCACAGCTCCAGCCCTCGACGGCGGCTCTCTGCCTCGCCGTTCTGAATGAGCCAGTCAATCAGCTGACAGCCTGGAAACGCTCGCTGATACGCCACACCGTGCTCCTCTCTCAGCTGCAGGATTGAGTTCTTGTCCCCAATGAGACTGAAGAGACGTTTAAAGTATTGATCAGGCGAGTCATCTGTAGAGGTGCTGTGTACAGTTATTAACCGTTTTTTGGTTCAGAGAAATAATAGGTTAACTAAAAATGATGGAGAATAAAGATGCAGAAAGTTCCTCAAGTTACATAGTGGTCTTGGGATCTTGATTTAAGACCTAATTCTGTGATTGGGAGGAAACTTTTATCATTGACTTAAAAAACAGCTTTTTGTCAGCCTAAGCGCAAATAGAAGCCAATTTTCCCCCAAAATACCACATGTGCCACGCCATACCCCATTTTTGGCAGGTGGCAGGAACATGATACCTTCAGCAGGCACAAGATACCCCTTATACCTGCGTCTTGATCTGTGCAAAGTGTAAAAATACTACTCATCCTTCAGCACCCAATGCTAATCTTTCAGTGTGATTTGACTTGGTCTAAGACTGAGCTTATAGTGTCAACATTCTGTAACTTTTCTCTGGGACAATGTATCATGCACTGGTTTTGGTGTTGTCTTGGTCTCGATACACTCTGGTATTGGTCATAACTAGCCTCGGTTGCCATATTACTAAAGAAGTTAAAAGGCTTTTGAGAGCTCAGAAAATGTGACTCCAAGGAGGTGGGATCAAGTTATCATTGGACAACCTGCCTGAACTTCTAACTCTAAATGTGAGTAGGTGAATGGATGTATACATCTAAATATATTCTTTCTTTGTTCACCATAGTCAGGATACATTGATTTCAACATGTCTCATTAAAATTTCCATCATACCATTCTTGTAATATGAGCTGCAGGCTTGACTAATAGGGCGTTAACATCACAAAGGTGTTGTAACACAGTTCTAATACCCCAAGTCTTTTGACATGTGCTGTAAGACTTTACACATTATAGATTTTTTTCCACTACTACAGCTGTAACTTAAAATAAATCATAAATAAATCAGATTTCACAGAAAAACGGCTTACTGTTCATACAGTTGCTGTCCTCTCATGAAGATTTTCACCTCAGTGTTGAAGGGGAATGTGCCGTCATCTTTGCGGAAGCGGTAGAGCCGTTTGGCATCCTTAAACACTGAGTACTTATCACAGACTATGAAAAAATATATGATCAGATGTTGAATATGAAAAAACATTATGATGATTATAATGTTTATGATATGGAGAGGGTTTAATAACTGCTTTCCAAGACTTAGGATTGTCTCTTTAGTTTCTCATACAATGTGGAGGAAATGTCATCAATGTTTCCTATTTGTTTTGGGGTAAACCAGAGGGGAATATGTCACATGTGGAGTTTTTGGAGCTGAGGTAAGACTAATGCATCTGCACCAGTTTTGTGAACAGTGTCCAGCACAAAGAGTGTATATTCATGCAAGAGTAAACTGGTAAGTAATCAACATTTCTTGGTCTGTACTGTGGTCAGGAAAATATATAATATGCCCAGTAGCATGGGCCAGTATCACCTTTTAAAATGGATTATCATACTATTCTTGTAATATGAGCTGCAAAGGTGTAAGAACAATTGACTTAAAGCACCTCAACAACATTGTAATATTATGTAAGTTATTTGGGAGAGTAGATAATTCAGATGGAGGCTGTATATTTTAAACAAAGGTAGTAAGTGCTGGATTTGAAGTCATTTATCTTAAATAAGTTACTTTCACCAATTAAATAGGAACGTAATGTTATGGTACATAGTGGAGCAAAGTTTAAGGAGGCATTCACTGGTTTATGAGAATTCTGTTTGTATGTCACCATTCTATTAATTAAAACAGTTGCATTTGTTATAACCATAATGCTGTCATACCACAAAATTTAGCTTGAGGCTGTTGTACTGCAGTGATCCTAGAGACCCAGGTGATCTTTTGTGATGAACGGTACCATTTTAATTAAATTGTAAAGTCTTTGGTTTGCTACATCTATTACCCACTGACTCTTACCATGGTGTACAATGTCATGATCCATCAGGTGCTGCATAAGACACAGACCTGTTGGCCGGTCTGGAGCCTCCTTATGGCTCACCAACCAGTCTATCAGCTCCTGTCCCACAAAACAGTTGGGATATGTTCTCAGGTGGTAGCGTCTCTCCTTTATCAGCTTCCCATCATGTAGTTTAAGCCTTGAACAGAGAAAATCAGCCAAATATCATTCTGTTTTAAATCATCTGTCCTTGAACTTATCATACCTGAGTTGTTCTCCTGCAATCATGACCTCAGCCTTGTGCTGTCGAGCCATGGCTTTTCTCCTAATGCTACTTGTTCGCTCCATGTTTGCTGTGGATCAACTAGAAATTAAGTGGCACTAACACCATATTTTGAACCTCTGTGTTGACAAAACAGCCACTGAACACACCAAGAGCCCCTGCCATGTGGGAAGGATGTTGTATATACAGAGAAGAACAACACAAAGACTGTTGCACATTGTACTTTATACTACTATACACAATTTTTCCATATCATACCATATTCTATATATATATATATATATATATATGATATATATATATATATATATATATATATATATATATATATATATATATATATATATATATATATATATATATATATATATATATATATATATGATAATATATATATATGTATGTATGTGTGTGTGTGTATATATATATATATATATATATATATATATATATATCATATTGATATTTCTTGTTTTAGGTGCTATTTAATGTTGTTATGTTGGTACAGTAATTTCTAAACCAGCTATTAATTAAATGCCTTGTTACAGTCACAGTCATGAACATTTTCCAATTTATGAAAATAATACACTACTATACTTATATACTATACTATACTGTACTATACTATATTATACTGTGCTATGCTGTACTGTGCTTTACTAAACTATATTATACTATGCTATGCTGTACTTTGCTTTAACATACTCTACTATTGTATATTATAGTATACAATGCTGTACTATGCTTTACTGTTCTGTACTATGCTGTACCATGCTACTGTATATCATACTATACAGTTTAAGGCTTTGTTGATACTGCCTTTAAATGTTCCAGTTGATCACAAGCATATTACATATTCAATAAAAATATAATTCAAATAAAATCCACATTTTGCCTCGTTTAATAAGATACTTCAAAAATATTGCGGATGCACATAAAATATTATAACTGGTTTTATCTTAAAGGTGGATTGTGAAAAATGGACAACATCAATACAAACTGTGTGCTCATTGTTGTATTTCTTTACATTTCCATATCTGCATCTTTGATGTTCAAATTTAAGAACCCCTAATAATATTTGGTACATCTCAAGGCACTTTCCCTTGAGGTATTACATTCAAACTTTATTCCTTTATGTTTTCAGTTACTATATCTTTCTGCTAATATCTTTGGTACAGATTACTTGCTCTTTGGCCCCACCAACCACACAACTGTTGATCACTGTTTTTTCTTCTGTGTCTCCAACTGGTTGATTCAGATGGCTTCTCGTGTACATGGTTACAAGATACAATATACCTGGTTACTGGTAAAACTATTTATAATACTGAGATGCCTATTTTGCTTGTGAATTAGTCAAGCAGTTGTTTTTTTTTGTTCTGGCTCAGCAGTGAACAGCAGGTGGCAGCATTGCCGCACAACAATATTTAATTGGAAACCTCAATGCCATTTCAGGTGTATTTAACCTTATTAGAACAAGTACATTGCCCCTTAGAGAATACAAGATATATCAAGACATCCTTTCTTTCACTGTGACTTATTGATCCCCTGAGAACAATACTTGGGCAAATAGAAATATTCATGTTAAATTGTGACCATTAAAGCAACACTAGGTAACTTTTCAGGATTTTCAGCTTCTTAATGACTCTACTTACATAGGACTACATACCATCAAATCCAAAAAATGACCATATGTGTAGAGTTGTGGTGCTCTTCATATTCTCAGATGGTAGTGTATCCCATTGCTCTCTCGGTTACATATTGTTGCATTGTGTCTATATGAGGAAATCTTTTTTCAAGTTGGGGACCTTGGAAATTACATTTAGACTGTATTATTCAATTCTTTTAAGGCTATTTGTGGTCAAAAGTTACAAAGTGAGCATATTGGCTAAAAATATGGGTAGGATGGCAGGTTAAGAATTTCAGAGCTCAAGAGTAGCACAGCCTTTTCGTGCCCTCGAGGTTCTGGCCCCTGCTCTTCTGCTTTTCCCAGCCCCTAAAACAATGGCTTTTCGTGCTCAGATTCGGCTGACAGTGATTTTTGGTCGCTCTATCTTGTCAGTGGAGCTTCCCGTATGTGTGGTGTTCTCTGCGGCTGAGTGGGTCACGTCGGGGCTGGAACTTCCCTTTGACCTCCAATATCGGGTGAAGGGGTGTCATTTCTGGAAAGCAGTGAGCGGACCGTCCTGAGCTGGAAGGGACTGAGAGGCAGAGGAAGAGGATGTCAGTGTGTGATTGTGTGAAGAGCTCTGGTCGCTGATAAGGTGAAGCTCCAAGACTTGGTGGCAAATTTAAAAAGAAATAAGAAATGTTGTACAGCCAATATCTATTTATTTTACAAAAAATTGAATCCCTTACCTTCTCAGCAACCCTCAGTAGAAATCCTGTCAAACCGATGGAAACAGTTGATTCAAAATTGGGGGCCTTTTTGCAATGCTTTGTTTCTCTTATTAGTTTATTCTGGACCTGTTGGTATTGCCACCAGAAAATTAAACTCAGACTCACAGAGACTAGACTAAAGGCCCATTTTCATTGTCTGGTACAGTAGAGGGTCGGTTTGGTATGCCATGGTTTGGTACAGATAACCTGAGATGAGAAGTGCTGTTGTTTTTGGCACAAATAATGGAATGAAGTTTGCCTTTAAAAAGACTTGTTTATCTGAGACTGAGCTGAAGCTCTGTAAAATATGTTTGCCTCTTTTTTAAGATAGCGACCTTTAAAAATTGCTTTGACAAACACAAACTCACAGAACACATGAATACTCCAACAATACTCAATAATTCAATCTTCATGACACTCCAGGGCCATTTAAGGCTCCTCTGTGGCTCCTCTTCACTAGGTGGCAGTGTTTGCGTAAATACAAACGCATTCAAGGCAACAGCTCCTAAAGTTTATTGTTTCAGAGATACAGTATGTGGTCATGTAACATATTAATAATCTCAAATTCACTTTTCTTTCTTCTTCTTCTGAACAGAAAATACAAAATCACTATGGAGTCAGTCAGCTATTGACTGTAAATTTTAGGAAGACGAACTTCTTCATAAAACAGGATAAGGTGCTTAAACTGCTCAGTATTCATTAAAATCCAGAGTTAAAGAGTTAGATAGCGGCACGTGTGTGGGCGCATGGCTGAAGCCGTCCACACAGAGCTGGAATAATAAATGTCCAGTGGCAGATAAGGTCAACAATAAAAGCATATTGCAGGAGATATTATGAGGCGTGTGCACGGCTTTTATAGGTTTTGGTCAAATGATGGTCACGAACAGCTCACGGAGACACACTCCTCACAGCTTTTATGCAAATACTGCTCTCAAACGTGTTTTTATTGGTGAGGATCGCGGAGGTGTAGCCAAGGGGGCGTGACATCTCCCCCGCGCTGCTTATGAGGACAGTGAGCTCCTCGGGACCAGGCACAGTGCGCCTACTCTCAGTCTGTGTGGAGTCAAACTAGTCCGTACTAAACGGAGGAAGCTTTACGCACGCATCCTCTGTGCACAAAACCAAGTTTGGACTTATTAAAGTGAGTAGTTTGTGCATGATCTGAACGCTGACCTCAGAGTCCTACAGAGGCCAGTTCGTGATGAGCGCCGAGGCTCACCTGGGACTGCACAAGACCCCCATGGATTTTGTAAGCGACTTTGACCTGATGAAGTTTGGCGTGAAGAAGGAGGCGGTGCAGGGCATGGAGCGCTCCTTCGTGGGGCCGTGCAGCCAGCTCCAGAGGCCGGACTCAGTGTCCTCAACACCCGGCAGCACGCCCTGCAACTCGGTCCCGTCCTCCCCGAACCTGCATGTGAGCGAGCCGCGGGGCCACGCGGGCGGAGAGCAGTTCTGGATGCAGGGCAGCGCGTACCCGCAGCAGATGTACCCGCAGGCGTTCGGCCTGACGCCCGAGGACGCGGTGGAGGCGCTGATCGGAGCCACGGCGCAGCAGGGGCCTCACGCGCACCCTCAGCAGCCGCCCTTCCAGCCCGAGTACGAAAGCTACGGCCACATGGGCGAGCCCGTGCACTACCCCGACCTGCAGAGCCACTGCCACGAGCCCTACCTGAAGGACGACCTGCGCAGCGCGTCCCCGCAGTCCCCGGATCAAGTCCTGGGAGCGCACCACCTCCCGCCGCAGCCGCACGGCCGCCACGAGCGGCGCTCCAACGCCGATCTGCCCTTCTCCGATGATCAGCTCGTGTCCATGTCCGTGCGCGAGCTCAACCGGCTGCTCCGGGGTCTGAGTAAGGACGAGGTGATGCGGCTCAAGCAGAAGCGCAGGACCCTGAAGAACCGCGGCTACGCGCAATCGTGCCGCTTCAAGCGCGTACAGCAGAAGCACATCCTGGAGCACGAGAAGAGCAGCCTCGTGTCGCAAGTGGAGCAGCTCAAGCACGAGCTCAACAGACTGGTCCGCGAGCGGGACGCTTACAAACTCAAGTGCGAGAAACTGTCCGGGGCCAACTGCTTCCGCGAGACTGGCTCCACCAGTGACAGCCCGTCGTCCCCGGAGTACCTCCTGTGAGGGCCCCCGTGAGGGGACTGGGGCCAGATGATGTAGAAACTGTTGTTGGGAGAGTGGACAGTGGACATGCATGCGGGCCATGTGTGCCGTCTTTTCTACAGACATAGCCAGTGTATTTTGTCTCAGACGATACTTGAATCAGAGAATATTCCCTTTAATCCTCGGTTACTGCTCATCAGTGATTCAGCTTCGCTCATTGTTTAGTTGTGTTTCTGTTTTTCCTCAAACACTTATGTGCAAGAGAATAATGCTAGAAATGAAAATTGCTTTTATGAAGTTGATTCTGCTGGACAGATGTCGTCTTTTATTTGTCTTTCTTTTTAATATAATTATAAAATGTTTTTTCACTCATTGAGTTTATCATTTTCTTTAGGATCAATAAAGCTGATGTGACTTTTTCAGATTGTGTCTCATCTGCATTTCTGTCTCACAACACTGTCAGTAGAGAGGTCTATCTGACACTTCATGCTTTAGGCATTAGTTCACACAGTGTCATCATTTAAAACAAAGCTGCTCAAACTGGCCACTCATGATGTTTGTTTGTTCAAAGCTTACACTTATTTTATTTCTTTATGGTCGGCCTTTTCTAAATGTTTAAACCTGGTTCTAATTGTGTTCAACTGACTTGCACAAACATCTTTAACTGACTGAAACAGATGTAACAATTCGTAAAAATAATGAAGTTATCATTTCAAAGGCAGCTTTAGCTCTATAGTCCTGTAGATTTGTGCTCTCCAAGAGAAAAAGTTTGGGCACCCACAATTTAAAATGTCATAGTTATAAATATATAATCAAGATAAGTAACAGTGAACTACGTGTTTCATATGACATCATGAATCACCAAAACAGAAAATATCATTCTGTTTATCATTTTGTGACTCTGGATTGAAGCAGTGTGTGTTTGTAGGTTCGGTGCAGAAACAGAGGACGAGCAGCTTTCTCTTCCTCCTCTGACCTTTGACCTTGTGGAGTGCTGCTTCCTGTGGGACCCTGCGTTTAGGGCTCAGGGCTGACTGGCAGAGGCAGATAAACCGGAGTGGAAATCAGGCTTCCCCACTGCTCTTTTCCTCACACACAAACATCAACAGAGGAAGGAGCATGGCCGCCGCTCCAGACCCCCAGGACTTTCACTAATGTGGGTTTTTCTTCAGGCCTTCGGCGTATATCCTGAGAGCACATTCATCTGGACTGCAATAATATGACACTAATAGTTATTGTCAGTGATTCTGAGGGACATACAGTAATAATATAGAATGGTAAAATTAAAAATACAAAATTAAACTGGATCTAAAGAGCATAAGACAGGTTAGGTGGCATGATGAGGCAGGAGATAAGACTTAAAAACAATTCAGTTGCATATCTACATATTAAAAAACACTGATCATTTTGTGTTTTAACTGCTGAGACTGTAAGCGAACATTCAGTGAAGGGAACATTCATCAAAGATGTTGCGTTCAGTGACATTAACATGTAACCTCGTGTCTCAACCCACGCCACGACACATAATTATCCACAGCCTGTTGTTGACAAGACGTAAAGAGTCAGTAAAGCAGTGAGGGACATCTGAATCTATTCAGAGCTGGAGCTATGGTGCATTCACTGACAACAGACCCAGCTATAACTTTGCTAAAAATAATGTGTGTGACTATTCAGTGCATGAGATTTTAGTTGAGCTCAATGACTAATTAGTCGACTACAGACTGTCAGAATGAATTTGGGGCTAATATTTTATTTTCTTCTGAATCCACATTTTGAGCAAACATAGACTTACAACAAAATGTTTTTGGTTATTAAATAGAAGTTGCTACCCGTTGTTGATTTTTGACATTAATTATCCAGAATCAAACCCTTAATTATATGCAGTGGCTGGTGGTGATATTTGGTGGGTGGGCTAATAAATACAGTCACACTGGGAACATAAAATTATACCTAGCTTATAACTCTGCTTTTTCAAAGTGCTCAAAATGACTAAGGAATATGTCAAACACACTCAAAACTTTCAGAGATCTAAATATCTTTACTGGTTCCTTCAAATATTGCAGTGTTTTGTCACTCAACTAAAGACTAAGCCAATGTTCATTACAAGAGAGACTGGAAACTTTTGTAATTAATTTAAGAAGTTTTTGTGAAGCTCATACTTCATGCTAATGCTAAATGTTACAAATAATCACAAATATTGCTAAAGCTAATTAAAGGTAACTCAAATCCATATGAAAATCTTCCTGTCACTTATTCTCCACACATTCTTAGAAGGATAGTGAAGTTCACTGTTACTTAGTAACTCTCTAGGTTTCAACAACATCCAAGTCTCTGGGCTGTATGCAGTTAGCCCCATTGGCTGGTAATTCAAGGGGCAGGCTATCACCCTGTCAATCATCAAATGAGGAAGTTTATTGGTGCTTAGGTTACATTGTGCTTCGGCTGTAAAAAAAAAAAAAAAAGTGAGCCCAATTTTTCTCATTTTTTGTGGCAATTTCGATTTCAGAATCATGACCACTGATCTAGAATCTTCCACAAAATATAATTACATAAAAATGCATTTATATGTTAATATATTATCAATACATTGAAAAGCCTATATGACAGGAGGGACTTAGCCCACCTAGCCCAGTGATACCAGACCCCCCTGATTAGATAGTACCAAAATAAATAAAAAAAAATATATAAAAAATACTACTTTTTATAAACAAATATAATTATATATATTATACATAAATTCACCCTTAAACATTGTGTTATTGTGTTAATGCATGTCTGAGCAAATGATACATTTTCAGATCCATGATTTATGAGGAACACTCTGTCTGAGGGACAGTCTGAATCTGTCACAGGACACTTTCTCAGCACTCACTTTCCACCCGTGTGTCCGAGCAGGTGGCTTTGTTAATGGCTGCATGCCTTTTAGCCTGGAAACTGGCCTCTCTTTTCATGTGTGACCCCTGACAGTGTTGACCCTCCCTTACCCTGTGTTCTCTGCTCTAACATCAGCCCACAGGTGCAAAAGCACTTTCCTCTGAAAGGCCACAGTCCCTGACGACCAGCTTTGGACATGTGTGACGACAGCACATAGACACATACATTTTAGTGCAGAATAATACAATGTAACTACATCAGAATTTTTTTTAAAGATTACATTTTCACAATTAGAAAATAGGCCTGGCAACAAGGTAGAAATAAAATGCTCGATGTAAGTCCACTTGCTATTGACATATTAGAGTCAGGGCAGTTTATTTTTATGTTGCTTCAATGCTGCGTTCTGGTGCTACACATTAAAAACTGGTGATCATTACAGTGCTCGCTAGGACTACACAATATTAAAAATCTGTTGGATATTGTCATGACAAAATGGCTAGTAATATACACCCTTCCTAAGTGACAATAGATAACAATGAATTTTGGTGCGGCCCTATCTCCGAGGTTTGTTTGTCTGAATATACTAAAATCTCACTACTGTTTTGGACAACAATTGCACATTGCAGGTGCAAACCTAGATTTTATTTTAATACAACACATGCCTACAGACAGATGAAAAATGAAAGATGAAAGATAGCTTTATTAAGCTATTTTGGAACATGCACAATGAGCATTATGCAGACATCACTTAAGATGATTAAGTATTAAGTATGTATTTGTCATCATGCCTCTGTTCATTCATTCTTGCCTTCATTGTTCTGTATTTTTGCATATTGGTGATCATTTTCAGTTTGTCTTTGTGTGTGGTGTGTGGCACTCTGGCGTACATCACATGTGGATCCTACGCAACAGCGGTGAATACAGAGAAGTGCTGTGAGGAGAGCGGTTTGTGGGGCTGTGTGACAGTGTGCAGGGTGCCATTGTAGAAACGATTAGCCAGCTCTTTTCCCTCGCATGTGATAGGCTGCCGAGCCTGATGTGGGAGCCTCGCTCTCGCCCCCCTCCTCCCCTCGCCGACACCCCGAGCCCACAGCGCCTCAGGCTGCCTACTGAGTCAGCAGGAGGGAAAGGTGTCTGCACGGCTGTGGCATCGCAACAAGACAGAAAGCTAAAGAGCAGCCAATCGCTTTACAACAGACATGCTTGCACTTTCTCAAACAGACCGAGCGAAGGAACGCTTGCAAGGAAAAAAGTGACTCTGGGATGATAAAGCAGCAAAAGGAAGCATCATCATGTCCTCATTTATTTCATAATCCCTCTGCAGATGATTTCTAGTATTCAAAGTCCTTAACACTTTACACTACATCTCTTTTATACAGCATTCATGTTTAATCAATTGTTGTACAGACACTGCTGAATACACTTTGCTCTTCTATGTCTTGTATAGAATCTTCCCAAATGCTGTGTTTCCTTAACCTCATTAAATCGTCTTATAACACTTAAGGCTCCAATTTATGCTGATGAATGGAAGTAACTCATGTAGTAATGACTAATATCTACTGGTAATGTAAGTACTATCTGTCAGCTTACTATTACTGTTATAAAGGAACAGATCATCTTTGTTCACTTTACTGTGTTGTAAAGTGTAAATGGACTGATGACGTCATGTGGGACTGCATATGATGTTTGTTGTAAATGCCTCTGCTCTTGTTGGGACACAGATTGTACTGACTGTCGAGAGCAGTTCTTGGAGCCCAGTCCGAGGCCCAGGTTTGTCTGAGACAGCACTCACAGCCGGAGGAATGCTGTGCACTCACCATTGTGTTGGAGAGGACAGGAATGCAGGCTGCACACAGCGGCACCAATGAACACAGCCAGAGGCTCTGAGGCACGAGGGCCGCCCTGAGCACCTCCAGTGGGACATCCCAGCCTCCATCTCCTCTAGTTGGTTTGGTCTGTCTAAATATCAAGTATCTTCTATCCAGGCTGAGATTAGATACAAGAGGCTCACTTTGCCCTGTTAAATACTATTAGTATAGTTAATCAGTGTAGTCACTGCTGGACAGACATTGTTGATCAATCAGCCATTTCTCCGTTTAAAATAATGATTGCTAATCTTTTGCTGCTAAATGTCACTGGGCCAGACATTTGACCTCTAATGACAGGACTGTTCCAGCCCCAGCCAGTTCTTCTTGCACTGTTTTGCAACACCAAAAGCTGATTGGTGTTGGTCTGTGAACACAGCTTCACGTGAAGTGCAGAGCAGAGATTGGGATGAAGGACAGGATGGACGAGGAGCTTCCTCTTTCACTTCCTACATGAGCATCCAGTCAAGTGACTCTTTGTGAGAGTGTTCGCTTGTGTGTTGCAGGAAAGCGCAGCTTCGGCGGCTGTGGTTTCCGCTCAGGATGTCCACTCGCTCTGCACAGTTGTGACACTCTGAATCATGCCATGACCACACATCTCCATGGACACTCAGAATAACGTATATGCAAATGCACTCAGTCATGTATTTTAATGCATTCAATCATTCATAAAAGATAAAGGTCCACACTAAATCTTACGTTTGCCTCCATTTTTCTAGAAAGTGTGAAATTATTTGCGTTTTCTGAAATAGTTGTGGAGTTCCTTAAGGTTAAGATGCAATTTTTAACCTAAGCAAAGCTAAGACAAGCCTTAAAATGTAATCATACTGTTAATGCATGGTGGTGACAGTATAAGCCATTTATGTGCAGCCTGTGTAGCTAGTGGTGCTAACTGCTTAAAGAACACTGAAATTAGTAAAAGTAAAGAGTCTCTGGATCCTTGATATAATCAGTCTTATGCTTTAGAATAAGGCTTTGAAAAAAAAGCAGGTGTCTGAGAATGATGAAACACTTGACTGTGTAATTGATCTGAAAAGCTTCTTTAATGAAGTAATCTACAGATGAAAATTTAGACCAGAATGAATGTAATCAACTCATTTGATTGGGAATTAATAAGAGCCAGGTTCTTGAAGTGTTTATCCACTTCTGCAGAAGCTTGCTCATAATGTACTGGCTCCTTTGTACATAAAGTAATCTTTGACTGTTTTTATTGCCACATCTTAAAGGTCCACAGTAATTACAGTCAAACTACTGGTAATGAATAAAGTTATCACATGATGGACAGCTGAGGATCCAGCAGAGTGGATTAATGTGTAGCCTCTCAGCACAATAAAGCAGGTGCTGAGGTCTCATTGGCTGAACTAAAGACCCTTGCGTCTTCATGGGACGTTGTGTTCAGCCTGCGTGAACTCCTCAGGATCTGATAGGAAGGCGCTCAGATAAAGTGCTCGTCACGTTTCAGTAGACACCACTGAGCGACGCGTGTCAAAGTCCTGTCAATTTACAGGACCCTGGACTTTGGCTGCGGAGCAAAGGGCTAACCACTGGATGTAATAATTATACAAGCTTCCTCCTGCGTGACAAAGATGATAAAACTTGGACTGAACCCTTTAATAGAGGAGAAAAACACTTCACTTTTACAGCAAACACAACACGGGTAAATGAACTGTCAGACTGATGTGACTAATCACTTTATAAACATTCCACTCACCACACCCTTCAAGGGGTTAGGGTGACAATGTTTTTTATTTTATTATAAAATCTATCATAAAAATATAATGAGGGTGATTTGAAATAAAAGTCTTCATGGTCATTTCACCGTCATTTCTTGAGTTTGTGAGGTATCCAGAGACAAACAAACTTTGTACTACTGCACTACTACATCAGAATGAAACTTCAGATAACAACTCCAGACGTCACCAAGTTGATGCTACCTCCAGTTTTTAGGTAGCATCCACATTGCTATAATGCATTGGAACGCTAAGACAGAGACTTCTTATAATGCTGCAGTCAGACCTCATTTGAAAATGCCAGTGCCACATTGTAATTTATACAGGTGATAATGAACACATTTGAAAACAACATGTTCACTGCTTGTCATTCCTGATTTTAGGGTCTGAGGTAAACTAACTGCATATAATAGTTATTAAGCAGTTCTATTTTGAAACAAACGCTGAAACACTTGTGCTTTTAACAGTTTTCTGCAGCTGAGTTAAATAAGGTACATAAACACTTACATCAGCACGCATGTTTAAATTCTCCAGCAATTAGCAACTAACTGGTGTTAGCGTCTTGTTCTTGTTCATTACACATCGCTACTGTTACAACCCTGGCTCAAAGGATCGGAACCATGACAAATGAGATTTAATAATAATAATAATAATAATAATAGTAACTCAACTACACCTCCAGCCTCTGCCACAAAGGAGGATTTTAGTGCTTTTCTAATAACAGTATTGCATTTAAGTTTGGAAAGTTCTCTTCAAATGCATTTTATACCAAAGAGCAAAATGTCACTCAGTGCAAACGCGCCTTTAGACAATCCCAGTTGTGCATTGACTCTTTTGAGTTGAGTTGCTGGCAATGACTCGATCTATATTTTAAAAATCAAAACTACAAGGTTCCATTTTCATTTTTTGATATTAGTCTTTTCCAACCCAAATGTTTTTCTGTCCCTTTGCCATAAGGGCTCTTAATTTCCACATTGACCTTATCATTTTTGCTTTTCTGACACTATGATCTGCTCTTTAGTTCCTGCTAACAAAAGTATTAATGGTCATGATTCCGTTGACAAATATTTGGGAGAATCTTCGAGTTCACGAGTGACACTGCACTTTTACTGCACAAATAAGCGGCCTAAAGAGAGGAGTCTTCCCTTTCATTCGCTGCTAGGATTTCCTGTTGTGTTTTATGGGGGTCATGCAGCTGGCAGGCGCCCTCCTGTTTCTGTCCATAACGATGACAGGCGTCCATTAGTGCGCAGTCGAAACACGAGACAGAGAGGTGAACCCAGGCACTCCTCGCCCCCCCGCCCCTTCCTCCCCCAGCCGCTGGCCCCCGTAGTCCACTTTGTCTATAGGCCAGATAATTGTGGCTCTCAGTTGCTGTTGGCAAAGCGAGACTATTAGGGGTCAGCTCCTGGCGACTTGGACTCAACCTGGAAAGCAGGTCGGGTCCACAGGGAAGGGCCCGAATCTCTGCTGGAATATAACTGTGTCCGGGAAGAGTAACAGCACGTTGGGTTTTGGGAAACTGTTTGGAAATGAGAAAAGTGTAGAAAGAATGTTATTGATGTTTGGAGTGCACACTGTGTTCTTTGCACTTTCTATGAAAATTGTGTAACAGGGTCCTGTGAGCTTTTACCAGTTTGATTTAACGATTTAATATTTTTATTGTTTCAAGGAATCACCGATAGACACGTGTTAATGTAGTCCATAGCTTTTATGTTAGAGCTGAATATGTACAGGTAGAACTTAATAAAACATACTGTGGATTCAGAATAAAACAGTGGATCAAAAATAGCCTCTATTTTATTCAAAGTTATAGCACTTTCACATTTACCCTGTCCTCTTTATACTTACTTCATCCTGAGGAGGAGCTGCTTTTTCTTACCTCATGTCTTACAGAGAGCCCAGTACAACCTCCAGAGGAGTGCCATGTATGAACACTTAGTACATTTTAATGCACAGCCTTACACATGCTCATTGCTCGATTAAGCCTTCACAGCTGGATTTCACACCTTGTCTGAGTTGTGTCCTTAGTATTTTACACCACTAAGCCTTTGTTAAAAAAGAGAAAAATGTAATGTTAAACCGGTCTTCTTTGTAGCATTAAAAGCTAACAGACCCATCTGATTTCCTCAGTAATCATCGAGTTAATAATAAATATCAATAGTAGCACAGTTAAAAAGACATAAACACAACAAAGTCAAAATGAGTTCATTACTTGGCAAATCCGCCATCCAAAATCACTTGAACACATCATAACCCACAGTAGACTAGCTTATTCTTTTAAAGCTTTTATGACACATCAGAGCAAAATAACAGACAGGATAAAAGTGTTTAGACGATCTAAACACTTTTTAGCATAGTGTTACTTAGCGATTTCCTCATGTGTTTATGTGTGGAGCATGCTCAGTGCACTGTGTCCAACCTTAATTGGAGTAAGGAGTTTACATGCAGTTTATAACTTTATAATGAAACTAATGTAATAGTTAATACACCTGCATGTAAACATACTGACCACAGGTTATCCTCCAGAGCATATCCTCAGTGGCTGCATCAAAAATGCTTTGATTAATACTTTGTACAAGTTGTGCACAAAGCATAGAAGCCTCATACTCTGTGCTTATGTTGCTCATATGTTTAAATACACATAATATTACAATAAGTCAGGAGGCTAGCCTCCAGAGCACAGGGCTAAAAAAAGAGGTTTTGAAATGCTAAAAATATCCTCTGTGTTTGCCATCTTGGGAACAGCAACACCTCTGGGAGAAGCATAAGAGTTCAGTTTGTCGCCACTTACTCCACATCACACTTAAGCCTTTGTCAGACTGTCATATATGGAGGATGTCCTCTCAGAAGCCCTTTTCACACTTCACCAAAGAAAGTCAGTTTTAAGTGAGAGGCAGGGGACTGGGGTATGACATTGACTGTCCATGTTTACAACACAAAGTTGGAGAAAGAATTCACCATCTCCTTCACTCTGATGGTGTGTAATGAGCTAATATAAATAGTATTTGTATTCAGAGATATGAACACACTTCTTTTACAGAAACATAAACATCATAATTATCAACTCCTAGCTCTCCTTTGAATGGTCTGCAGACATCACTCAATCAGAAGTTGTAGCCTACTAGGTCATCCTCAAGATTACATCCGAGTGAGAAAAAATGAGTGGAATGGAGTCAGGAGAAAAGTCTGGAGGATAGTGCATGTGTTACAGGGCCTGAAAATTGAACTATTGCATCAAGATGATCTTATAAAACTTATCAAAGAGTCAAAACTATGTTTGTGTTGCTTAGCCAGCAGTTTGGCTCATGCTAGGCTGACATAAATTAGGTCGAGTCCATGTTATAAAAAGTGACAATAAACAGAATAATTACAAGTCTGTTTGTTAATTGTTTGTGTTTGTTGAAGTTCCAGTTATAAACTTCATTGATGAAAGTCACACAACATAAAATCATCTATACTTTACATTTAGTAATACGATCACAATTTAGCACTAGTCAGTTATGAGGGCTAAAGATGCCAAGCTCATGCCACTAGATCCTTGGGAGAAACATTATCCATTTGCTCTTTTAGTGTAGGTCAACCTTTAATGGTTTTGTGAATGAAAAACACAGCAGTAAAGTTTGCAAATGTAGCTTTTAAAATGTTGTACAAAGATGTAACCAAGAAGAAGAGAGAATGGTTGAAGTGAAAAAGAGGAATTTGAAATGTGAGACTGCAGTTGTTGTGGCTTTATGCGTTGCTGCGGGTGTCGC
The DNA here is from genome assembly GCA_036850595.1 of Rhyacichthys aspro. NCBI lineage: Eukaryota > Metazoa > Chordata > Actinopteri > Gobiiformes > Rhyacichthyidae > Rhyacichthys > Rhyacichthys aspro. The sequence goes on from CM072152.1 coordinate 5,232,339, forward strand.
TGACATGAGAATATGTCCGTGGTGTCATACGTTCTGTTGAAGTCTAACAGCTCTCCTTGGAATTGGGTGTGTCACTCTCCCACTAATGTGTCATGTTAACATCTTGCCCAGTGTCATAACTCTTCCCTCGTGTTTCTTGGAAGCATTGTGCTTAAACTTAAAACCATATTTTCTCAAGTCTTATTTTAGCAAAGCTGTGTGATAGAGCAGTATTCACACGCCCGTTGTGTTTGATCCACTGTTCGTCTTTGTTTAGCTGTCACAAGTCTAAGACAAGTGAGGAAGAGCCAACTGTGAGCTGTGGTTGGATAGTCAGGGATCGTGGCCTGTCATTGGCTAACGCTCTGCCTATGAGGAATCTATTTAAAGGGGATACCAGCCTTCATCCTGCAGTAACCCATGTTTTTCTTTGCATTTCTTGTGGTGAAGATAAAGGAAGTTTTTGTTCTGGGTTTTTTACAGAACAAAAAACAAAGCCCAACTTCTCCAAAGTAAAGAAAGGGTTACTAGTAAACAGAAAGTTTATTACAGGTTGGATATAAATTCCTCAGAAAATGACTAATATTTGTCATATGGTGTGTGTGTACGTGTGTGTATGTGTGTGTTTGCATGTGTGATTAAAGCAACAGTGTGTAACTGAAGAAGAACTGTCTGCAACTGCACTGCTGCAAATATTATGTCTAATAAATACATATGCATACTACACATATAAGGTTATATATTTAATTTTAATTTAATGTTGCTTAAAAAAGTGTAATCATCGTACAGCATATTGTAACAGGAATCATCTGTGAAAAAAACAAAAAACAAAACATAAGACATGGCTTTATTATCAAGGAAAGGATGAGTATGTTAAGCACATGCCAGAAGCTTGGCCAATCACATGTTCACTCTGGAATAAGGGGTTAAAATTTGAATGAATCCTCACTCCAGGGGTTAATGCTTCTTTGAACCAACTTGTACTGGCTGTTTTTTTCTTTTCCTCTTTTGTGAGTGATGTTTTTTGGGTGTTAAACTCTCACACTATCACAGCTCACAGAAGAAAAGAAAAGAGAACATACCTATATGACAGATGAATAAAGCCTATTAAGAACTTAACTGATGGAAATGGAGTATGATTTGGGTTCTTTTGTATTCAACCCCCCAAAAACTGTATTTATGGTGTTGTTGTAAGCTTGATCATTGATTCATTCACCATCTTCTATCATTTCTCACTTGTTATCTAATTTCATGACATTTTATTATAACCCTCAGTAGAAGAGGAAGTTCTTGGTACTCAGAAACCGTCCCTGTACAATTCCTGGGAAACAGCACCAAAACATTATGAAACATACGAGTTTCATTTACCTACCACTTTGTACAATATGATCCTGCAATGTTGAGATTGTCTTTTCTTTTAACATTGTATTAGGCTCAAACAGCAATGAGAGAAATGCAGTTGAAGCTCGAGTGCTGCTGTGACTGTGAGGGATGTGCTCACTGACAGAAGGCTGTGGACACGTCTGGACTGGAGCATTACATCTCCTTTTGGTTCAACCGTCTCTTCTTGGACGTACTAAAAATATGTATCCTGTGTAATGCTCATATCACTCACACAATTTACACAATACGTTTGGTCAAAAAGAAAAAGAAAGACTCTACTGAGTGCAGTCACAAGTTTCAATGTAAATTAGCAACAGCAAATTTCAATTTTCACCCACCCCAGTGCTTGAAAAATGTCGATATCATTAAATAAGTAATTAATTTTATTTTTCGATATATACAGTGTTCAGTTTAACTGTGCTGCGTTTCATAAACTCAGCCTAAAAACTCCACACCTTACATGTGAACAGCTATGGTAGCCCTGTAGGGACATGCTGTTGTCTTTAAAGAGGTCTGATGGTGACTTCTTCAGAAAGAAACATGACTGCACTTTTTATTATTATTATTATTATTATTATTATTATTATTATTATTATTATTATTATTATTATTTATCAGTGCTCAGTTTGTCCTCTTTAGGCAACTGTACGAACAAAATAGATAAATGCAAATTGCAATGCAAATTGTGTTATATGTTTTTAAAATGTCTCATTTTGTTCAACTGTATAGGCTACTACATCATTTCAAACATACATCATACATTTAAACGAGCACTAATCTAAGCTTAAACTAATCTAAATTAAACCTTGTTGGTGCTACCCAGCCAACCACTCGGACATATTCCCTCTCAGTGTTTATAGTAGCCTTAAGTACAGCACTTGAGCAGAAGAGCTTGTAGTAAATTCCACTGGTGAGACTATCCTCTTTCCACAGCTGATAGTAAAACGGTCAGCCTTTTAAAGCTGGTAAAAATGTTTGCAGTGGCCTGTCCAGTGTGTGAGAGAAAGTGAAGTGTCCAAAAACACAGGCCAACATTCGTCTGAGCTGTCGTCTGCCGTGAGAGCTGTAAAACAACACGACACTCTGACCTCTGCTGTACATCAGGTGTTGAGATGCGTTCAACTGTCTTTTTGTGGGAACATCCCACCGGTTTCACTCACACATACTCAAGGCTCGCTGATTTCAGCCACATATTTGTTTTATTTCTTTTTTTTACGAAAATGTACAGATCTGGGCCAATGAAGCCAAGGCAATGCCAGGAAAAGAGTATTTTTTCACCCAGTCGGATGATTGAAGCCATAAAACATATTTAGAATAAAGTCATTGTGTGCTTGCCAGTTGGTATGGGGCTGCCCCTAGGAATTCTGTCCATAAAAATAAAACAGAATCAATAACAAAGGGCAGCCTTGTCAGAGTCCATCATGCACCGGGATCAGGTTCTCTAATTAGGTTAAATATAGTGATAGTCAGATGTAGCTAGGGGTTTTTAGATACTCCTACATACAGTATATTTTTGTAGGATGACAATAAGATAAAACTATTCCTCTGTCAAACTTGAGGCATAGGTGGAATAACAATATGGACGGAAAACATGGAGAAGTGTGTTGCTGTTTCGTACAACAACATATGGTTCCTGCTGCTGTGGTATGACCCTCACTGGCTGCTTTAAAACAAACACATGTTCTATGTGTGTGTGTTGCTGGTGGCATTAAAAAGACAGATATAAACAAGAGGTTTTTATTCTTGAGCTTTCACCGAGATAAAATAAAAATGACAAAAAAATAGAATAATTATCCCATGATCCCACACAAAATCCTTAGAACTTTAACTCATTTACTTTCTGCAAAATCCAACTTAAGTCTCTGTTCTCATGTAAATTTGATACACTTCTTAATAGTTAATGGAATGATTTGCTTTTTCCTTTTGATGGCATTTCAAAATTTTTGCTTCAAATGGTCTATATTTTACAGAAAAACTAGATCATTTTAGAAATGGATGGATGCATAAACAATCCTTTAAATAGATTTTACAACCCAGTGTCAATTATACCGTGACATCACACACTCCATAACTTCGCTCCACGTGTCTGTTGACTGCTGCTCCGGTGACAATATCCAGTACAGTGTGTCCACTCCGAGCCTCTTTTGTGAAGGCAAGGTCAAGAGGTCAGTGCAGTGTGAGTGACAGCAGTAATGGTGACCGGAGCTATATTTAAATCCCAGAGAGCAGAGGAACAGCCTTGAATCATGTGTGGACCCGCGCTTGCATCCTCTTTCCACACTAATGACTTCAGCCACAGTCGGCCTTAAATAAAGCTGACACCAACCGTTTGACTTATTGGAGAAGACTGATTGGGTAATATATTTCAGTTTTAGCTTCTCTTAAGTCTGTCTAACAGCAAATTTAATACAAGCTGTCTGAATGTAAAAATAAAAAATGCACCGTTACAGTTTTGGAACAATGTCCTCATCAGCCTGACAGTGCAAAATGAATTGTGTAATGTTGACAAGAATAAGTTTGAAGTTTGCTTGTTGTTTTCTTGTCCGCATGTTCTTACGTCTTACTTGAACGACGTAAAAGTGGTATTTTGGCCATTTACTGACCAATAAAATACAAATAATCATGCCTGCTCCAACAATTAACACCACTTGAATACTAAATAATAAATATTTCCTCATCCATGATCAAAATATTAATCTATTATAGTGTATTGACGAAAGACAAACTTTATGTGCAAGATTAGTTGTTGAACAAACACTCCCACTATAGTATCCCACATCACCTTCTCTTAAGTAAGCACAGCTGGAGTTGTTCCAAAGTTAATATCTTTGACAGAACCAGCACCAGAGTGTAAAACACTTTATTTAAAAGTTGCGTTTAGTGTTTGTCATGTCTTATTTAGCCTGGAGTTTGTTTCTAAAGCGGTACACCAGCATTTCAAGGGAACAGTTTCAAGCCAGTTTTATGCAGAAAGTAAAGTAACTGCTAAATAATCTATTGCACTTAACCTTCTACCTTAATTTATTAGTTTTTATTCACTGCACTTTCTTTCCTTTCCTTCTGAGTCATCGTAAAGCTACCTAGAATTTCTGATCATGTCAAAATGGATGTTAAAAGTAAAATACAGGCTGACTGTGGGGAAATAGACTCACCACCATGTTATAATAGACAGACATAGATACAGAGTAAAACAGCTGTGTGACTTTTCTGTGTATCTTTAACATAAAATTAGGGTGAGCTGCATGTTAACAAATTAAAGAATTTTATTTTGGTTCCTACACTAAAGTAGACCTATCACTCTATTCATTATTGCATAAATCAATCTCATTTATCCCTTGATGAAGTGAGCCTTCCTTTCCCAATATAGAATGAAACAGTTCAGATCCTCTCCAATATGTGTTTGCACCTGTGCTGATGGGGGGCACCTGAGGGCAATGTTAAAGGCTGTTGCAGAAGCAGTGGAAAGCCGCAGCAGTGGGGTTTCCCACAGACTGGTGGATGGACACTTTGAAATCGGAGCAGCTTCTGTGAAGCGTTATCAGGCACTGATTACCTGATTATCTGGAGACGCTGCTGTTCCTCCATAAGAACCTGTTCTTCATACAATCCAGCGGCAAAACAATTCTTTGTAGGACTAATCCCTTAAGCCTGCTCAGTCTATCTGCAGCAGAGAGCAAAGAGTTAAGTGTTATCTCAAGAAGTGCTTCCTAAATATTCAAGCGAGTTAATGAGAGAAGTGTGGCAGGTATGTGTCATACAGACTCTGTTAAAGAGGTGATCCTCAGTGTTTGACTGTTTTTAGTGTTGTGAGTTTTAAATTCTTACATTCATGTGCTCCTCTGTCCAAGTTTCCAAGATAGGACCTTGTTTTTCTGACTTTGTTGTGTTCATGTTCTTTGAACTTTGCTGTTCACAGACCAAGTAAATTATTTATTAAAACTATTTATTAGCGTTTAACATGGCTCACATGTCAGATTTAACATTACCTTTAATTTTAATGAAAAACTAGTCCTCCTGCCAACCCCCATCTACGTATAACTGAAATGACAATTAATGGCTTTTCAAACACGTTCAGGTTACACTTGTTGTGCAATAATTACACTACTTTGCTTGCATTTGATAATGACAATGTTTCCATGAAGAAGATTAAAAGATGAACACAAAGGGAGGAGGAGTGAGAGAGAAGAGAGGTGAAGGAAGTGGCTGGGGAGGTGGAGGAGATGACTTAAGATGCATTTCATGCAGTCAGGTGAACTGAGGTCAAAACTAAAGTGGACAGAGAATATCTTTCTAATCACAGAAACAATATTGAGCACTAGCCTGCACATATCCACTGGCACATTAATTACATTACTATCATTAGTTTGTGTTGTTCTGTTAAAGCCCATCACTGACTGCAAACACTCTCTGCAAATTAACCTTGGCTGTTAATGCTGTCAAATAAACATCACAAAAGAGTGTGTTTTGCGCCTCGGGGCTGCAGTGGCGTTCGTGCAGACATATCTCCCGTGCCATCTCTCTACAGTATATCTGTGTCAGCAGCGGGAGCCTGGGAAATGGAGGCGAGCTCGGTCCTCAGTCCCACAGATAGGGGCGGCTAACTCAGCGGTAAACACCTCTCTCTCTGGGTGTGTAATGCGATGGTTTATTTCCATGTGTCTTAGCGGCCTGTGGAAAGGTGGCATGACCAGTCTTCCCACATGAGAGCGCCCCCCGCCCCCTCCCTCCGTCTCTCCTCGTCTCACCTGATGACATGGTCCTTATCGCTCCTCATCCGCGGCCCGCTCTCTTCTTAGCCTTTTGTTTGAGGATTAAGAGCTGCTACTGAAGCCATTGTGAGCTGCAGAGGACTAGGTTGACTGGGACAGTTAAACTATCATCTCAGATAATCTCCTGAACACACAAGATGAGTACAGCTCCTGCCATAGTGATCCTACTTCAGTGATCCTACTGTAGTGATCCTCCTATAGATCTCTGGATGTCACATGGCAGAAAAAGCTAGCAAAAAATGAATAGCACTAGTGTAGATTTCAAATTGTAGTTAGGTACATAGAGCTATAAATTTAATGTAAATAGATGTTACCACTAGGGGTTGTATTGTTTAACGTTATCTGTTCTGAAAATAGATCGGTATCGCAATATCGTCAACTGCAATATTGCCATCACAAAGAATGACTTATATTGCAATAAAGTTATGGTTTTCTTTGTGATTGTGATTTTCATCATCCAAACACAGCATTAAATCAAACTGCAAAATAAAATAGTCCTGGTTTAGACCTGGTTCAATCCTGCATTTGGTCTTAGTTTAGACCTATTTCTGGTTAAGGCCTTGGTCAGTCTTTAAAACTGATTTAGCTGCTGCTTTGAGTGGAAGTTAGTCCAGAGCCTTGTATTTCTTTATATCTTTTGTTCAAATGTCATATATAATACAATATATATCATTATCGCAATATTCAACATGGTATAAGAAGAATAATAAGAAGCTATTTTCAACCAGTATCAGGGTAAAAGAGCAGGACCTGTGTTAAATTGTAAGTGTTTAATTTGTATTCTTTATTAATATTCTTTATAATATCACTCCCCTGTCCCCAATAGTCTGGTCCAGGAGTTTGGATCAGTTCAAAGCAGTTGTAGCTACATTTAACCCAGTGTGACACTCTACAGATGCACAGTGGACACTACAGCTTAATAGTATTAGTAGAGCACTAGTTCCATTTTAAATGTCTGAAAATGAAAAGTGTTAGTAGGAGGTGAAGTTAAAAGCAATGCTCAGTTTAGTGTTTGGTCCTGTAGCTCAGTGGTGGTGAATTGTGGGATACTGGCACAGGTTAAAATGTTTTTGTCTTTTTGTTTTCCCTCATGCTCTCTGTCTCTAAATGGACTTTGGCTGCATTTATTAATAGTTGCCTTTGTCATGTGATGATTTCACAACAGTGGAGGACTGCACAGTCAATGCACCTGAGTGTGCTATAAAATGTAAATGTAATTTGAAATGAAATGCATTTATTTAACAACATGAAAAGTAGAAACATGAATACAGGCCTATAATAATGCCTTATAATTAAACCTTCGGAAGTTTGAAAGGCAAAACGTCTGAGCCTTGGCGCTGTATCAACTAGATAAATGCTGACATGTTAGAGGAGGGAAAACGCTCGGACACCGAGACTTCTATACTCTAACGAATTCAGTAGTAGCAGGTTTGTATATCATCTATTATTACTATGATTGCTCCTTTGTAGGTACCCTACAATTAATACTGTTTGAATTTTCATCCACGTTAAAGTTTTAGAAATGAGGGCAATATATCATTATAAGGCTGAGACTCAAAACAGATGATTAAATGCTTGTTTAAAAAGTCTAACGTATTTACAGTAAAATACTGTCAAATGTCAAACAGTAAATGCCCGTAAAAGCCAAAATAGTATATCACTGCAGGAATTACTCTGAATTAACATTATTTATGGATAGATAATGTAGGATGAAAAAACAAACTATTTAATACACTGATTACATAACCATAAATATATAAAGCCTGTAAAATTAAAATGAAATTACCATAATATCAGTCATTGCTATGATTACTTTATCAATAATTAAATTAATCAGCGTTTAAATTTAGAGTAAAAAAAAAAAGACACTGGATGTAAGTGAACAAAAATGTCAGCACACAACACAATAAAATACAGTATGTTGGGTTTTTTTTTGTTTGTTTGTTTGTTTTTTAGGATTGAGGATTTACCCTTAGACTTGAAGTGACAATACCGTATTATCTGTTATAATGTTCCCAATCAAAACTGTCAAAAGTACAGTAAAAAACTGTCAGCTGTGGTTGCCACTTTTCCTCTGTAAACAGTTTATTGTGTGTAACAGTAGAGAATACATGTGAGTGTTTCCCTTTTGTCAGTCCATTCTAACGTCCCACTGCACATCTTTATTTTAGTGATCCTCATTATCCCTCGTAGCGAAGACGTAAATACATACAACCCTGATTCAGTTTGAAATTAAAGAACATTACATGGCGGTAGGTGCTCGTCTGTGTGAATGGACCGGCACACTTCAAATCAAAAGTGTAAGCACAGAATGATGTGAACAGAGCCCCAGTGTTACTTTGGGAGGACTCCGAAAAGATTCCACCAAAGCAGTGACGGCATCAAAGCGGCGATGCCTCCGCTCCGACGTGAGCGCCACCACCACAAAGAGACGGTGACCTTGCCTTTGGCCTCTTGGCTGTCTGACAAAGCAATCCCTATGCTCTAGTGCGGTACGGCCGTCCTCTAAATGAAAGTAACCGAGAGGCGAAGGGCAAAGAGGCCTATGGAATATCAATGTGCCATGCTCTCAATTAAGATTAAAGCTTTTGAATGGAATCCTATGGAGCTGCTTCCCTAAGAAATGCTTGACATTTTACCCTTGCTGACTCCGGATAAAAAAAAAAAAAAAAAAAAAAGTGTCCTGCACCACCAGTTTCACCACCTCCACCATCACCTCCTCCGCCGCCGCTACCGCTAACTAGCTGCCCCTCCTCGGCCCAACCCTCCGCTCGCCGAATTCATTGTGCAGATATTGACTTAGGCTACAGTCACACTTCTAAGAAATAAGTGAAATGGATCATCTTACTGCCAGTGGATGATAAGAATACTGAAATATGAAAAAGCGTCTGGATCAGCAAAATGACAAACTAGGGGGGGAAATATGAGGCAGTCATGATAAACCCTTAGAGACAAATTCCCTATAGCTAGACAGAAACGAGGAGAGGAAAAATTGCGAGAGGGAAAAGGAGAAGGCAGAGTATACACGTCCAACACGGCCAGTTGTTTCAAAGCGAGCCTCATTATGTTAAGACTCCTTTTGTAGACTTTTCGAATGTGCTTTGTAGCTGATTCCCTTTAATTACTATCAGAATTTATTTGTTGAAATTCGGCGGATGCATTTTCTGGCCCAGTGGCTTTGGTTTAATGAGTGGAGGAGACATTTCCTGGTGATTTACAGAACAAGGTGTCGGCTGTTTGCATCTGGTAGATTAATGCAGATTATGATGATGTTTACAGTCTGTATGTGCCGGCGGTGTGCAGCGGCCGTGTATCTGCGCAGTTCGTGTTGTTACGCCGAGAAAATGCACTGTGTAAATGAAGACGGGAGGATTTGTGTGGAAGTGCTTAGAACGGCAGGATGGGGCAGGTGGGTCTGAACGTCACACTGATAGAGAAAGACAAAGAGCAGTGAGACCTTATGAAAATGACGCACACCAAAAAAAAAAACAAAAAAAACTGGTGTTAACTCCACCCTTGATAAACAGAATTCCACATCACGCTCCAACTCTGCAGTTAACTGAATCAATGCAATTCCACTTGTGCTGATCTTGCAGACTGGGGCCCTTCCCCCAACCCCCCTCATCTCTCACCACCTCACCCCCCACCCCCACCTCTCTCTGATACACTCACACACCCCCCCCCCTCCTCTCGCGCAGGTCTGCCCATCGTAGCACATTAGCGGCAAAAGCCATCACGCAATCAAGACAAGGCGGCGGATGAGACGTCAGGCCAATTTGTTTCCTTTTCTCCCAGCTCCATGGCATTAGCAGGGTGGCTATACCCTTGAGCTAAATCCAAGTTCACCATACAGAGGCAGCGAGCGGCTGGACAGGACGGCCGCCCCGTCAGCACTTTTCTGAACCGCTGCTGACATGTATCCAGTAAACTGACGTGAATTAAAAAAGCTTCAAAGTTTCAGATGTGCCTCTCTGGACGTTGTCTGTTTGCATAATTCCTAAGAGTACAGTTACATTCAGAGGAAGACTGGCATTCACGTGATCGTTCCCACCACTACAGTCAACACAACAACTTCTGCTTTTACCTTTACAATTGTGTTGAGTGTTCTGAATGGCTCAGAGTCTTGCACCTGCAACTGACGTCATTCAGAATGGTTGGCTGTGCATAAATGATGGAGTGTTTTGCCACTGGATTTTATTAAAAAGCATACAACACATGCACCTCACGCGATATGAAAGTCATTGCAGTTGAAAACCTTGACCCGCGGAACTTCAAAAATACATCTGATATAATACAAACAATTCAACAAGAAATCAGAGCTATTGCTTTAAAACCTGCTAACATTTAAAGAGAAACCCAGTGCCCAAATGTTGATTCGTTGCTTAAAGCATCACAATTTTCAGGAATTGCCCCAACAAAAGGACAAAGCTGCAAACAAACAAAAAGACACTGGGTCCGTTGTGTATTAAAGTGGCACTACGTAACTTTTAGCCAGTAGAGGGCACAGATCCCTCTATAAAAGAACAATCTTCTGAAACGGTAGGTCATTTTAGCATATGTTGTACAAATAGGACTCTGCTAGGGTCCAGTGTATCAGACTACTTCTGCTCCCTCTACTTGACTGCCCTAAAGCGTGTTGCTCACGTAATCTCTGGTGATGAGTCCTCGTCCCAGCGTCAGGAAAGTTACATTGGGGGTTCTTGTCCAGCTGAGAGTAAGAGGTAGAAATTTCTCTCACCAATATCCCACCTCAGTCAGCTTTGTGTGTCACTTGTGCTCCATCCACCGCACAGCAAAAAAAGCCAACCAGCTTCTACTGTGGTGTATTATTTAAATGCCACACAACTTGGCAAAAGTAAAAAAGTGAAATTGAAACTAAATACAGCATGCAAACGCATGCTATTCTGGCTTTGGTTAATGACTGAGAGAGAGATTTTCTAGTGATTTACAGAACACAGTGTCAGCTGTTTGCATCCAGTAGGTACTGTAGACTATGATTATTAAAGATGCCTCAATCAGTCTCACCTCTGTGACGTCTCTGTTCCTGCCTCCCGTCGCAGGATAAAGATGCGACCCTGTGATCCAGAGGCCATCACAGCACCTTTAAGGATGAGGTAAGACACAAGAAACACATATATCCAGAAAAACAACACAAATATTCTGCAAAATGTAGGCATGAAAGGGGCTAGCGGTACATAGTGGAAATATGGTAAGCTCCTTTTAGGTTAAGCAGATAACTGACTGTTTTATTCTTACTTTTTTATGGAAAGCAGCCACGTTCCTGGTAATTCTGTTTTTGGTTTAGCCGTGTTCCTGTGGTGAAGTGGAGTTCTGTGCCATGTCACCAATTCCAGCAGGGGCTACTTGGGTGTTGCAGTGGAAAAATCCCACGTGGCCTAATAAAGATTTTCCCTATCGCCACACAATGTCATGATGATTCATGCGAAGTGAGAGCAGGTGAAACATCAACATAATTAACCTCATTAACCTAATGGACAATTTTTTATGAAAAATGGGTGCTCATGTGTGTCTCTTTCTGTCCTATTCCACCATGGTAATTTCAACTGTAAATAGCTTGATTTAATTAGTGTTATTTGTTGATGCCTTACAAATCAAGGCCTATCTGCCCTTTAGTATGCTTATAGCCAGGGATTGGGCTATTGTAAGTCACTCTCTCCTTTTTTTTTTTTTTTGCTATATGTCGTAAAAGCTTTTTATAGTTCAACCAAAAATAGCCATTCAAAAGCCAATCATAATGTATATACCAAAAGAATCCTATATGATACCTACACCAGCACATTACAAGACAGATGAGCCTCAAAGCATCCAGTCAATAGTTCAATTATCTGATGTCCGTCCAGCTTAATTAAACATATAATTGAGCAGCCACAAACTAATGATAGCCATCCCATTACCCATGAATCCAGAGGATTTGGCATAACCACCACTTGACCCCAGCGTGGATTGACTTGCCTTAAGTGCAGGGTCAGAGTGTATCCACTGTTCACCGCTGTGACACTCCTCTCGACTGCCATTTGCTGTCGTATGTCTCAGTATGTGGCTCTGAGCTCTGCCAAAAACAGTCGGAGGGAAAAAATGCAATTACTGCAAGATTATCATACTGCTTCCGTTTGACTTTTCCAGCGAATTCATGAATATATATGAATCCATCTCGCATCTCAATCTGAAATCCCCCCCCGTGTCTTAGTTTTCCACATGTTTGGCTGGTGGCATTTTCTTTGTTTCTTTAAAGTGTGTTCCTATACAGAGATTAAAGTGTTAGACGCACTATAATTTAAAAATATGAAAGATAAAAAATCTAGCTATACTTTTCTCTTCGATAAAATAAAGTAAAGTTCAGGTGGTGAATGAAGGTTGTGCTTTCTGTAAATATAGCTGTTGTCAGGTAAAAACTTTTGCAAAATAACAAACACAACCTGTTTTTTTCAGGTTGATGACAGAGCACATTTTACGTTTATCTAACTACATGCACTGTTTGACCCAGCAGAGCACTCCAGAAGTTCCTCAGTGAAGGACAACAATGAAGGCCGAGTAAAAGCTATTCTGCTAATAAAGCCAAGCTAACAGTTCAGCTTTATTCAGAAATAAAGATAAATGGATAGTACCATCCCATCAACTTTCTTGAATTTAAGGAATGATTAGAGTATTATCAAACAACAGCATGTGTTTTTACCGTGATGTTTGTTTAAATGCCAAGCTAGTGGTAATGATTCAATGGTGCATTCATGTGGTCCTCAGAAACTTGGAGTATCTGACTTAGGAAGTCCTTCTTCCAACTTCGGTGTGTTCACATGATTTCAGCTTAGAAAGTCTTAGTATTCTAAACCATAACAAGGAAGATGGAGGCAAAGTGAAAAATGTGTTATATATGTTATTTTTAAAAGGGTTAGTACAGTCAAAGTAACAATCATTAGCCTATTAGTAGCGGTTTAAGAAAAAGAAGCCAATTCAAAATATAAAAAGTTAACATAACGTATGTTGAAACCTCTAAATGCCGGACACAAGTAAGTAAACAAATAACTAGTACATAGTCCAAATAAACTTATGGACAAAAAAATAGTCCCATTACAGATTACCAGGTTATTAATTTGCAAAACTGTTGGTAAAAAAATTTTAAATACAATTTTCCAAAAACAATATTCTAAAGACAAACAAGTGACAATATATCATTTGATATATTGCTAATGTGCACAACGGCAAAGTGCTCAATCCCCAGGCTAAATTATTTATATGTATGTTCGGATGAAGCCTGTGTGTGTTTGTGCCATTGTCCGGTGTGTACCCCACCTCACGCCCACAGCAGCTGGGATAGGCTCCAGCTCCTATTTAAATTTACACAGCCTGCATATAATCATACAAAGCATATAAATAAAATACAAACAAATAAAAAATAGCTTTTATGCATACAAAGAATACAAAGCCAAAGCAATCTAAATGTTATTGTACGATGTATAAAGTAGTTGCACAATGTTGAACACCTCCCCTCTTGATCTATACACACAGAAACGTATGGAAAACTCCTCTGTCCCTAGATGCATCACCAACCTTTGGACTTCACCACTGCTCTTCTTAATAGCTCAATCTGACGAATCATTTAAAAGCCCGCTGAAACAGACAGGTGGGTAATGGATTGCATGGCAAATCAATGCCTGGATCAATGGAAGACATGCATCAATAAATGGATAGAGAGCCGCTGAAATAGACACCAGAGTTAATGTGGAGTAGTGTAGAACATCATTGTGTGGAGTGTGTGGTGGAGGGGGCTAATACAGGTCGGGACGTTGATAACGTGTCCCTCTGAATAATGCCGGCCGCTAACTGACGCCGATAAGCTAAACTTAAGCTAAGCTGTTAGAGTATGGCCTGGGGGATCTGTGTGGTTAATGCCCACCCCCAACGAGTCTCTCTCTCTCTCTTTTTTTTTTTTAATGCATCATACTGACCCTTTTCAAATCAACATCTTGGAACTGGTTGTTAGCAACAAATAGACTAAAATAATCCTAAAGAAAAGTAAATTTGGTAAAGGGAACATGTCTATATATCCTTTATTTTTGCAAGATGATGCAAGAAGACAGAAAGGCATTAGTTACAAATTCATCATAAACGAGAATATATTGGGAAATGGTAACCAACTTACTATGTGTGTGCTGTCAGTGAATGGGTAGAGAGCATTAGAGAGAGAGAGAGAGAGAGAGAGATTAGCAGATTAGAAACATTTAGGCTGTAGCTTCTTAGCATTTTTACTCCCGTAGCTAATGGTAAACAATACACTTAAGTAGAACATAAGACTGTCAATACTGTGAAATATTGACTGTTAAACATGATTACACAAGTTTTTTTGTCAAATTTAGGGATTTTAACTTTTGCTGTTATATACTGAAGATAAATGGCAAATAGCCTACAAAAGTACAAACACATGTTCTTCCATTCACTCATGTCAGAGGCTGTCAGAGTGTGAGAAACTGTCAAGAGGTCCATTCCTCATACAAACAAATGATGGTATTGTTTTGTTTTGTTTTTTGTGCTGTAGAAACATTACGCCGCGTTGGTGTGCCAGGACACACGGTGCTTTCAGGGGAGCGGTTGAACTTGTTTGTTTCAGGTGGCTGACTGACTCATCTCTGCAGCACCGGACACCCCAGACTTGTGGTTGAGATGTTCAGCGGCGAGGCGTCCCACTTACTGATAACTGCGTCTACTATCAGAGTGACTGTGTCAGCTGCTGTAAACAAAATAAATATAATACCTCGGGCTGCGCTCCATGGACGAGCAAGTGGCAAGACACTACAGCTGTTTCTCATGGGCCGGTGCCATAAATCTCCGGTGAATGGCTGCTTTAAGGGTGGGTGCTAAGGAGCAGCTGTACTTGTCTAAAAATAGAGCCAAGGCTGCAGCCGGACAGTGTTAAAGCAAGCCTCGACATGTAGTTTAGTATCAAATCCTATATCAACCATATCTCCCACCTGCGTTTGGCCTGGAATCAGCATTGCAACAGCTCGGCGGGAACTAACTGAATGTTGTGCAAACCGAACATCCGCACGTCACTGGGTCTGACTCACACAGCTCCAAACAACCAGAAGCTCCTGACCACACAATTCAGACACACTTGATTTTTATTTCAACAAGCTGAACATCATTATCAGTGTGTGGTGGCCTGAGGCAGAACGCTCCCTGCCCGCCGATGTGACAAGCACCATGCACCCATGATGGAAACAAACACGGCTAAGATGGCACGGCCAACACGCGTCACTGTGACAGGCTGTGTCCAATAGAGTCAGCACACTCCTGTAAGCACATTCTTATCACTGTTTTCTTTGACTCAGGGTCCTTCTCTGTAAATTAAAGCCACAATGTGTAACATTCGACTGTGATGCATCCATGACTTTAAACAATAAAAACATCCTCTCTTTGACTGGCAAAGTGTGGCCAGCTTTCCCGAAGCTCCATTATGTCAATTTCAGTCATCATTTTGGTAAAAAACATTGTGACCTCTCACCTAGTTGTCATTGTTGTAGCACCATGTAACATAGATAACACAGATGAGAAGTGGTTGCAATGCTGATACGTAAAAAAGTTAGAAATGACTACTACCTTATGTGATCACACAAAGAGAAGTCTGTGAATTTATGTGAATGTTTAAAATCTGGAATTTTTTGGAGGAGAGCTGATTAATATAACCTTGTAGTAAAATGTGAAACATCTTTAGCATGTGGAAAAGTAACAGATAGGCGTTCCATGGCACAAAAACATCCGAAAACCGAAAATTTTTAGAGAAAAACAATGCTAACTTCCTGATGAAAGTTAGCAATATTTTTGCCTTGAATTCAGCTAAGTACTTAAATCAATTTTGTGCCCAAATCCTGTTGCTATCTTGTTGATTTAAGTTAACTTCACTTAACATCAGCATACTTACCATAGGCCTACATATAAACAATGAGCCTTAATGCTAGACACTACTACCAAGCCATTTTTTCCTGACTACTCTATCACTTTCATTTACACTGTTCTTCATCTTCTTCTCTTTTCCATAATTGCAGCTCTCTGCATGTAACCAAGCGTACGTCATCCACCATATCTACAACGAACAATCCTGTGTGTTTTGCAACACTGCACCCGGTGGCCTTTTAACGCTGCTGCTTTAAAGAGCAGACTGAAATCCCTGCATCTGACCTGCTGTGTTCAAGACGATCATAAAACCAGTTAGTGCACAGGCAGGGGCTATTGGGTTGTGCGAGGGAACTCACACCTGTTTGGGCTAGAGTAGGGTAAATGTAATTGCTACACACAGCAGTGTTTAGAGTTGCCAAATTGCGCCTCTGGGAGTCACTATAGCTCACAATCTGACTAATGAAGGCCAAGTAATCAAGCCTCAAACTCATCAGGCATGTTGGCGGTAATTAAAAGGTTTATGTTCAGCATCGGGAGAGCGGTTGGAATGTCAGTCTGTGTCAGAGAGCCAAACCTGGTGCTGTTTAGTCCAGCTGCCTAAGCCAAAAAAGCAAGTATTCCACTCAAAGTCGAGCATTTTGACTGTTCATGTTGTTATGTGCTAATCAAATCCATTAGAGATACTATGTCCAGTTATAGGGCATTTACACAAGCACCAGTGGAGTGTACCTAAACACACACAGTGATTGATACCAATCCAATAATCAATAGGATGACGAGGGCTGTTTGTCTGCACAGTCCTTATCTATTGTGTCCTCTGGGACCCAGTGGGAGGGGTTAGTGCTCACACACCACACACTTTTAATTAAAGGAAAAAAAAGTGAGGCAATTTTGGATGCAATATAAATATTCAATTTAGGCAGAATTTGCATTGGGTATAAAGCCGAAGCACTCACCTAGAAATCCTGTTAGTACCTGCTGTGCACTCACTGGCATCTCTCGAATAAACAGCACTTGCCCCACACTGGTGCAATTTAAAGGTTAACTCACATCTGGAGAGCCGTGATTTGCGATTATGCTCAGGAGCGTGCTGACTGACGGGATTAGGGTTTTAATGCAATATTTGGTCGGATATAACGTTACACCTTCTGTCAGACATGCTGACATCCACAAGGATTTTTTTACCCAGCATGCCGCGGTACAGGTTCTGCCACTACAATTCTCCAGGGGATGCTAAGTGACCTGAAGAGGACATCGGGATAGCTTTTGTATCTATATGTCCAGCACAGTTCTGTGAATAAGAGGCTTTCGTAGCTGTTTCCTTCTGAGTCCCAGCAATTAATTTTAATCTCTTTAGGGGACATGATATTATGGCTTGTATCTCTCACACTCTGTACGTGACTCTGTTCAGTCTGTTGTATCTTAAAGTGGACAAGTTAAGCTTTAAAATGACACCACAGGTTTAGGGGTATGGCTCTGCCATTTTCCACTTCCCCTCTTTGCAAAATGTACACTTGATGGACAAGAGAAATGCAGAGATTAAGTTCAAAATATTCATAATATATTTATAAATAACATTTCAGCACAATTTCATTATGTTTTGATAGCTAATGTGCATTACTTCAATCTAAAAATCAAATGATTTCTTCAATATTGTCTCTCATAGGGCTGCACAATGTATCATAAATGTATCGTTATTGCAACATAATCAACCACAATATCGTATCACAAAGAACTTATCACAGTTATGTTATGGCCTTCCATTTGCCTTTTGTCTAAATTGTTGTCCAAACAAAGTCTTGAATCAAACTGTGGTGCATCTAAATAAAAAAGTTCTGGTTTAGACCTGGTTTATTCCTACATTTGGTCCTGGGTTAGACTTGTTTAGTCCAGGTTTAGTCCTGGTTCAGTCTTTAATATTGATTTAGCATCTGCTTTAAGGAGTGGAAGGAAGTCCAGAGCTTTGTATTTTTTGGTAAATCAGTTACACTTTTTACTCTGTCAAAGAGCATTGAAATATCACAGCTTAAATTGTTATTGCATATCACATGTTTTTCTGAAATGATGTACCCTTACTCAGGGCCACAATTTTTGATGGCTCCATATCATGGAGTATTGTGTCATCTAGAAACCATTTCACCATTTCACAATGTGACATAATTAAAAATAATGAGATTTCAAAACCTTCTCC
Source organism: Rhyacichthys aspro (assembly GCA_036850595.1). Taxonomy (NCBI): domain Eukaryota; kingdom Metazoa; phylum Chordata; class Actinopteri; order Gobiiformes; family Rhyacichthyidae; genus Rhyacichthys; species Rhyacichthys aspro. Next base: position 5,250,570 of record CM072152.1, read on the forward strand.
AATAATTTAAATGATAAAACCCATGTTTCTCTTTATATTTTCTATAGAATGCACTTGCTAAAATGGCTGTACATAGGATTTAACAAATACTGAGGTCCCAATAAAGAACTTTTAAGGATTCCAGTCATTCCGAAGAAAATGTCTTAAACTAACATGAATTTGGAAGAAAAAAAAACACAAAGCGCCCATCTAAGCCACTTCAGCAAACAATAAAACACATGTTTTGTCTAGTTATAGTCCACTTGTGAACAGTTTTTTAACCATATGGATTTTTCCACATCATTTCATCTTGATCTCTTTTTTTTTCATCAAATATGATCTACAATAAAAACCTTTTGCTGTAGAAATGATAAGAGGATGTCAGTGGAATAAAAAAACATGTTCAAAACTTACAGTCTGCATTTATTTTTGCACCTCTTTTGTGATATATATTGGATAAACCTTCCTTTCGATTTAGAAAATTGAAGTAGCCTTCTGCTGCCCACTACGGAGGACATGTCATTAAAAATGTTTTCAACTTTTTTTCTTTGCAGTATGTTTGTAGTAGTGTAGTTATTTGAGTAAACAATTGTGTTGTTGGCATGCATCCTGGAATTAGCATTTGCATGACTTGATGCATGCTAACTTTGGCTAATGCGATGCAACATTATATTATTTCAAAGTATTATTTGTTTTTCTGAGTCCTAACACTTATGTTAGAGGAAGGTGAGACTGAAGACAATGAGGAAGTGAGGATGCATTATCTTAGGTCAGGGCTCCCTCTGGTGGCTGGAGCCTGCTACTGTCACTCAAAACAGCCAATATGCATTTATGTACCTTTCTGTCAATCGAAATGATGATATCCCTCTGAATCGTATAGTCCCCTCGATTGCCATATGAAGTGGAATTAATCTGAATGTGTTTCCCAGACAGGCGCAGTTTAATAGGTGCTCACTGTTGTGTTGTGGATCCCCCGTTGCTTCCTTGATTACAGCCAGTGGTTGCTTCGCGGCGGCCAATTAAAATCAAATACCATTCTCTCACATATTACCAACCACTGTATTTACTCGGATCCCTTCAGCTGCACCGTTTTACATAATCAATGCAGTTCGCTTTTGATGTGTTCTCCTGGTTGGGGAGACTCACTCTGAAGAGCCTGCTGTTCTACCTTATTGCGCGGTAACACTCTGTGGTGCATGGTAATAATGTGCCGCTGTCGAAAAAGAAAAAAAAACAACTTTTACACCCCTTGTTTTTAATTACCACTTCAGTTTCCGTTTCCCTCAGCCGTGTTTCACCAAAGCCACTGATATTATTCATGATTAGTGATTTAGTTCCCTTTAAAAGCATGTCTAAATTATGTTATTAACCACACACTCCTATAATTAAAAAAAAAAAACAACAATTATTAATCAGCTCCGAATTGCCCATTTTCTGACCCTTGATAAGAACAAAGGAAAGAGTTATGAAAATAATTGTGGCCTCAGAGAGCACACTTGAGGAGCTGGTGTTTAAAACTATTAGGGGCAATTTGACAAAGATGTCCCTTTTCATTATTTTGCACCATTGCATTTAGAGGATTTTTTTTTTTTTTTCTTTGAATACACCATGCAGTCAATCATCTACTTCTAAGTTCTAAGTTACAAATATATATATTTGAGCTCCAAAACATTAGGAAAATGTATGTATGTACTGTATTTATGTAAAGAGAGGGATGTTGTATCACATATTGTTGTAACTAATTATGATATTTTGATATTGATTTGTCAAAAGGAGTGGGACTCACATGGTACCACACAATACGATTTCTGATACACTGTCCATGATAATGATAATATCACGATACAACAATTCTGCAGACATTTACAAACAATTCTGATATTTGTGAAAAAGCAGTGGATAGATAGCCCTAGGGCCTAGAATGACAAAATGTTTTGCATTAATTCTATATATCCACAATAGTCCTTTTTCTAGTGGAAAATATAGTTTTTAACAAATATCACGATATCTCCATCTGTATGATGTAAAAGATTTAAAATATTTCATTTTAAACAAGAACTGAATGAAGAAGAAATAAATGATAAAATGGACCATAACCAAAACTGACTTCAGACTGCTATTATAGGCTTTAAGCAGAGGACAGTCTCTTGCAACAGAGTAGTCTTTATGTTCTGGCCTATAAACTTGAACTGTACACTTGAACAAATGGTAAATCCTACCTAGACTTAATTTAGAAATTCTCTTAGGAGGAAAATTTAAGCTGATTAGTATGAAAATATTGGTAAATGAGGCCCAGTGTTATTAAACTTGCTGAAATACCATCCTATCCTTCAATGTATTTTTTGTCCATCATCTGGGATTAGAAGATGGGTCATAGTAGATGACTATTTGGAATGAGCCATCTTAGCTCCATTACTTCCTGTTCCTGGACAAACCGAGCACTGCTGGAGGAGAAGCACAATCATTGTATTTTTGTTCGGTGCATGAAGGTGTAGGGCATTTATACTAAATTAATTTTTAAAATCCCCTTTAACCTCTTTTCCACGGGGCTTCCATAGCTGTTTATATACTCAAATAAGAAATCTGTGTCATGAAATTGCAATTTGCTCTTTACCCTCCAAAAAAACCAACAAACAAAAAAAACAGGAAGCAGGTTTACAATACACAATCTGCAAGTAAAATGCCACACATAAGGTTCAAGATTAGGCAAAATGTCTGCTATTTGAGTTCGGTGTAGTTCATTTAGCATTTTGAAGTTTTGCTCCTCAACGAAATAACTCTCTTCTAGTTGAATAATGGTGCCTGCTTGGATTGGTTAATGTGTTCATAGAAACACATTAACCAGGCATCTGTACATCCTGGTATGAGAAGTTACATCTCGTCTCTGCAGTATAGTTAAACATTAATCCCACAATACCGAGGGGGTAATACATTTCTAACACGTTGCCTTCTGGGCTCCAGTGAAGCAAAAGTCTGATGTGTTTTGATCACTCACAGCAGGACCTTTGTGCTTAAGTGCAAGACGTGAAGAGTGCTAGACGTACAGCGCTATGTGGAAAGGCGTCAATTCATTCGCATTAGTAAATCCTTTCTAATAAAGTACAATTTTGAAAGTAAGACAAATGAAATCCCAGTGCTTCTTAAGAATTGTTGTTTGGCCATCTGGAACTATTTTCAAAAGAATTACGTTGACAAGACCTGGTGTGTTAAATATATTTTTTAAAACGGCAATGAAAAAACCCACAGTTGTAGAATCCCATCTGTCTGTGTAAATAGGCATTTCATTTAGCATTCACACTAATCTTTGCTTGTGATATAGAACAGCACTCCTTTTCCAAATTCACCCTGGACAGCGACTGTGATTGGCCGCCCAATCAGCCGAGGAGCCAGTATCACAGATGCTGTCTCTCCAAACTAATTGCACGAAGGCAGCGCGGTGCGGAAGGCGCAGGTGCTCGTTCTTGTTTGTGAAGTGACTTTGGCGCGTTTCTGCCTCCTTCTTGTGTTTCCTGGAACTTCTGAGCAAATGTTTTCATCGTCGTTCTTAGCTGGAATTTGATTGCACGTTAAACTGCGATCGCGCGGAAACTGAACACAAAGGGTGTGTTAACAGTGGCAACAAGGAAGAAAAATAGCACTCATCAAGAGAAATGCTACTTTTTTATTAGCACAAGGCAAAGTGAGAGCCAGCTGCTCTTTGGAATGATGCTCAGATGCAGTTACAGCAGAAAATCGGATTTAAATAAACCAAAACCTGTCATTTTATAAAAAGCACTCCAAAGCTAATACAGTAGATCATAGTTCCAAGTTCTCACATCACATCCAACTATTATTGCATATTTTTTCACTTGTGCAACATGTTAATTACATTTCTATCACCAACCCACATAAAATCAGTTCAACATGCATAGACGTGGCATAAAAATACAAAAAGGCACTGTAGCAAAGAAACTAATAGAATAAAAAACTTAAAGCTTAAGCAATCATGTCAGTAGAGGCTTATTTCTGTATATTAAGTAGTCTTGAAGTGGGCATCTGAACAATTATCAGATGCCTGTAGTGTAGGCACAATTTGGTAAAATCAAGTAAAAGGTCTGAATTTTAAAAGAACCTTTGGAGAATACATAACTACACACAACACCCGACTCCTGACTGATGCAATCAAAAACAGACACCGAAACGTTACATGTTTCTCAATCAACATGAGCCTTCTTCCTCTAGTAACGTCACTCTTTTCACAACACCGGACTATTAAAAGTTTCAAAGAGGATCTGCGGTTGAGAAACACCCATAGTCCTGAAAAGTGGCCATCTTGTGTCTCTTTTGGTCCATATTCTATTACGAAAGTCAAACTCTGAGATGGAATACAAGTCCATTGCTCTGAGAGGACATTTGATAGAAGTGGAGGTGACAAGCCTAGTTTTAGAACATCTGAAAATTGCTGAACTGTAGCTTTAAGTGCACACCCGAAACCCGTTACAGTTTTCCCATCTTCCCTGCAGCACTTAGAGATGAAGAGTTTCTAGTGAACACATCTAGCTCTTGGCCACGTGCCCATACCTGCGCTCTCTACAAGCAGTCTGGGGTTCGGCTCTACCCTCTGCCCGCTGTGAACCCCATGCCCCTGGCGCAGGTTGCTGATGTCCGCCAGCTCTCGCCTCTGGGACATGGCGCTCACTATGTTCTCCAGCTTGTTGCGGATGGTGGAGTACTGACACTGGCGCTCTTTGGCCAGTTTATAGAAGCACGCCTTTAGATCTTCGTCTTTGGCTTTGTGGTTGAGGGGCTGCTTGGGTAAAGGTGGTTTGCTGTGGTTTTGACCGGAAGTGATGAGGTTAGGTGGTTGCTGAGCGAGCTGGTATTCGGTCTGTGTATCGCTGTCGGCATAGGACAAGCTGGTCTGAGTGGAGGCATGACAGGGCACATCAGGACTTACTATTTTAGTGCTGCCAGCCAGGATCTCCTCATTCTCCACCTCTTCGTCTAAAGTGGACGCTTGTGACTCCACGCTGGCTTTCCGACCCACCTCGGCGAGCGGGTCACCCTTGGACTGAACCACTGATGTGTGAGGATTGCGTGTTGGAGTGCTGGTCACACATACGTGCTCCACAGGCCTCTCCCGTGCGATGTAAGGCGACGAGGGGAGAGTCGGCTTGAGGAGAAGGTGTTCGAAGATGCCGCTGTTGCGAACGCTCGGAGGACCGCGGGTGTTTAGAGGAGAGGACTGGGCGTAGAGGATGCGGAACTCTTCGTCAAATTTCTCAGAGATTTGACCGGAAAGCTCTATCAGGTTGCTGCTGTTGAGTTTGCCATCGGTCCAGTTGAACCTGTGGAGAAAATAGCAATTAGAAACTTTGTAGTTCAAAGTTAATGAGTATAGCTGGCTAGGCTAAATTGCTTTTGTCTAGCACAGCAACATGACGAGTCAATGTTCAAAGAGTCTTTAAATCCTGTCCCCTGTAGTTTTTAAAACATATTTATCTTTGTCTAGTTAAAGGTTAGGTAATGTCTACATTCAATTCTTCCATTATGACAAGTTTAAAACATATTGCACCAATCTGTTGACAGTGTTTTATTCATGTGCTGCTAGTCAGAATGCATACACTTCTTCCAGATTTATTCTAATTAAATAAATGATTAGTTTCTTTCCAGTTTTTTTGATAACTGAAGTCAGGATGGTGTTTTATTGTGACTGGAATCCCTACGTCTTTTTATTCTCAACCTTTTGTCCTACAACAAAGAACAAAATCTCAAGCCTAAAAATTGGCTAAATTATAAAAGAAAAAAAAAACAGGGTGCATGGTGGCAGAGTGGTTAGCTTTCCTGCCTCACAGCAAGAAGGTCATGGAAATGATTGGGCCTTTCTGTGTGGAGTCTGCATGCTCTCCTCGTGCTACTTTGGGCTCTCTGCAGGCATATCGGCTTACTCCCAAATACATGCATTACTAGGTGAATTGGTGACTCTAAATGTTTGACAAGAATGGATGTGATTATCCAGGGTGTATCCTGCCTCACAACCTCAGCAGCTGGGATGGACTTCACCTCAAGCCACCCATATACAATGGAAACAATAACAGTAGCAAATGAATGAAAAAAATAAACATATTAGTTTCTGGTTAATTTGTGAACTTGATTCGACCTTGTCCTTGGAGGAAGAGAAGCAGTTGCGAATGCCTCCAAAACTAAACCAAATTACAGATAGACAGGACCTATGAAACATTTACCCTTAAATGGAACTTCACATTTTTTATCAATATTCATGTCTAGTCTCTGAAAATATTAGGATGGCTGTGTCAAAAACCACTCGCCTGTTTCAATCCATATAGTGACTGACTATGCCATTTTAGAGAATGAAAATTGTCCTTTGCAATTTGTTTGAGGACATCAGTTTGGCATGTCTTTGACACATCTGACTGAAATGAGTTGATTAAATGAGACGCAAGTTTGACCAATTCTGTTCAATTTATTTACTTGTAAATTGGTTTTTAATTAAGTTACTATGCATACACAGATATGTGACAGCTCCTCTTTTAATGCAATAAATAGAGAAATTATCCAGTCCAGGTATTAATGAATGTGAGAAGAGACTGTTGAATATAAATATAACTCTGTATATTGTTGTTATTTATGTGTCAATGTGAATTTGTCTAGTTGCTAGTTTATTAAAGTCTGCTCTCAGTGAAATCCAGCTGACACGTGTCCGCTCATGACTGCAAACATCTGTAGTGATTGAGGGGTTAGGGACTAGGGAATGGTTTCATACACTGTAAAATATGTAACATTTTATATAAATCTGTGGTGCCACATTATTAGCAATAACAAAACTGAGTTTTTAAGTCTGGCACATGTAAAGGTCAGACATTCCTATAGTGCATATATAGACTTGTTAAAACATCAGCTTTATAGTGTGCCTGGGTGTTATACCTGTAAGAACCTGTAGCCACTCTGTTTCCATCAATCAGCATAAACCTCTCGTGAACTTCCCCTGTAATCCTTGCTCCTGATCTCATGTAATAAGTCGTGCCGGTGATGGTTCTCACTCTCATTTGCTGGAGGGATTTAAAAAAAAACAGGGAGAGAGAACAGAGTGAGTTGCAGACAGCCCCACCCAGACACTTCCCATCCTAAAGGACACATTTGAATTTGATGCCATTTAACGTTAGTGCGCGCCGAGCCACACCCTGCATTAATGAACACGTACCCGAAGGTCGTCCAAGTTAACGCCCACATTTCGGCACATCTTCAGGAAAGCGGAGGAACTGGATTGGTCAAGGAGGATGTACACCGGGACTTTGTGGTTGCAGCAGGCTTCCTTGAGATCCTTAAAGATATCCAGGTCCGTGAGGGAGTCTGTAACTATGGCGATCACCTGCAGTGGAAAATTACAGAGACAATACAATAGAATTCCTGTCGTGGCAGCAGCGGCGCACTCCCAGATGTGCCACCTGAATGTGTTTTCATTATTATCAACTGCAAGGCCCTATTCAAACAGAGGTGCCGTCAGACACACTCACTGTAATGTGTGCGCTGATGAGCTTTCTATTGACTGTGGTCTGTTACCATGGTGATGGGCAGTAACGCTTGGTCAGCAAACAAATGACTTTTATACAGGAGACAAGTAGGTGCACTGTAGGGCTAGCCTCCATTTTCCCCTCTTTTGTTTTTGCTCGGTGAAATCTCAGTTTTTCGCAGTGAGGATAGGAACTTCACATGTGACTGTAAAGCTTATGGAGACATGGTGTTTATGTTTCTCAAAATTATGGCTTCAGGCTGAGGCTATGCCAAGGGTTTCCACCTTATTTGGCGAAATGTGCATGGAGTGGATGCTTGATTTGGCGAAGCATGTGAAAAGTGTTGGATTTAGGGAAGATATAAAGCGGGCTGTTCTTTGTGGCCGTCCAAAGATGGTGGTGTTTTGTTACGGTGTACAATGAAGGCTGTGTGTTCTTGGGCTGGTTAACATTTGAAAAGAAAAGTCGTTAGCGCTACAGCAGGATAATTTTTTGAAAGAATTCATAACATTCCTAGTTTGATGTGCCTTACAAATACAAGCGCTCTAATGAAAGAGGCAACATTTGTGGAGAATAGTAAAACAAGTCATGGCACATCTGGTACGCAGGCCCTCTGCAGGCCCGAGGTGCCGCTCCTGCCGCACACTCAGCTCAATCCTGGAATGTTGTGAGTACAAAAGCAAAGGCTCAACTGACAGCTCCGCATCAGACGCAGGCCATGAATATTCATGCTTTTCCTCCCCATCCTTTCAACTGGTGATTTCTTTAAATCAAGATTTCAAAAAATGTGAACTTCTAAAAATGGAAATGATCAAAACATATTCCATGGAGACATGTGCCATGTATTTTTGGAAGGTAAATGGGAGATGGAGGATTTTAATTTTGCCTCTAGTGACTAGTAACGTGGCAACAGTCCATTCGAAAAAATATGTTGAATTTCTTTGCTAAATGATATCTTTGTTTTAGTAATACCACCTATAACTGCTGTATTACTGCAATGTTAATGGCATACATCACTATAGACTTCACTGGGCTTATATTTTCTTATACAATTATTGATGAGCAGTAAACATGCTGCAAATCTAAATTAGAATGTGACATGCCAAATTACTTCAATAAAGACAACATGCAAGGGTAAACTATGTTAATTATTACAATATGACCTACACTACTTGAATGTCCCATTTTGTCATAGTTAGCCATAATTGAATTTAGGCTCTGAGTGGACAATTACTTTGAGATGGATAGTCATCTGTCACATGGAAGGCCAAAAATATCAATGCAATTCATTTACTTGGCTATTGTGATTGTAAATATTGCAATAAGGATGAAATTTGTGATATTATTGGGCAGCCCTGCTTCAATATACTGTACTCTGCTTTTCATTCAAACTAGGGATGCACATTATATTTGTATCGCAATAACCTTGTGGTCTTCTATGCAGCCTCACTTCAATATACTGGGCACAGGTTTTCATTTAAATGTAAATGTTAATTAGAAAGAAATAATTGCGATTTACCAAAGATCACTATATAACTAAGAACTATTGTTTGGTGGGACATGTCCAGATGCCATTTTCGGCTATAATGTGAACCATTTGAAGCTTATATCAGCTGCAGTTCTCTTCATGTTGAATAAAAGGATGTAATAGGTCTGGGCTGGATTCTGTTGACATCCGAGTCTTTGCAGAGTTTGAGGTCCTGCATTAGTGCTTGAACTTTTATAAAACTGTAAAAGGAAAATACAACTTCCTTTAAAATTGAGTGACCAGGACTCCTTTGTTCGTCTACAACCAGCCACAGTGTCTTGGTGCAGGTATTTGTAAGTAATCTCAGAACTATTTTTATTGCATCTGTGGCTCTATCTCTTCCATCTGCATGACTTGGTGAGAAATACACTAGCTGGGTTTAAAAAAAGGACTTGAAAAAGGTCTCCAAATCAGGCCACAATGGGCATAAATTTACCGTTTTGAGGACTTTCTGATGTCCCTTTCCCTCCAAATTTCTGAAAGTTTCAGGCCTTTTGTCTAAACAGTAGTGTCAGCAGACACATGACATCAGAAAATACCCTCAGTATGCTGTTGTTTGGACCTCAGTATTTAAAAATCTTGTGTACGGCCCTGTTGGTATAAAATGTGTATTTTATGTTATTCTGAACTCTATGATTATTTCAGTAGGTAACTAATTAGATGTCATGTGATCATTGGTTTTGACAGGCCCATTTGAAAAAAACAGCAGGCAATGACTGCAGAAGCACTGGTAAAATGGGATTATTACTATGTCTGCACAATATATGGCAATATTATCGCAGTATCATTAATCGATATCCTTATTGCAAAGAATGTAATAATATTACAGTCTTCCATTCAATAGACCTTTACTTTTTGCCTCAAAACCCGTGTCCAAAACATGGCCTTAGATAAAACTGTGGTGCATTCAAATGAAAAAGACCTGGACCTGGTTTATTCCTACATTTAGTTCGGTGTGGTCCTAGTTTAGACCTGTTTAGTCCTGGTTCAATCTTTAATATTAATTTATTAATTTAGCTCCTGCTTGGACGAGTGGAGGTTTGTCCAAAGCCGTGAACTACTTTATATGTTCTTATTCACATTTCACTCACTCAGCATTCAAATATCGCAGTTCATATCGCAATTTTCAAAATAAGTATCGCATATCGCACGTTTTTTTTTTAAAAGAAATTGTGCATCCCTAGTCATTAACACGAATAAATATTGTACAGAAGTGTGATGATCAATTTTAAATAACTTTTGGCTTAACTCTTAAAGTTTCCTACTGGATTTCAAACAGAAGCAGGAGCACACCTGCCTTACCTGAGTAACCAGGCTGCACTTTGACTTTGAAGATATAATAGTGTAATAACATTTAAACAATATACTTTACCTAATAAATCAGAACAGAGTCATAACACAGATTAAGCTTAAAGATTAAATCAAACTAATTAAGTATGAGAATAAATGGGCCACTAGTTTGTACCTCTCTTGCGCTCCGGATCATGCGCCTGGCCGCCTCTTTGCAGCTGTAGATGCACTCTCCATAGCTGGGCTGGAAGTGCGCCACGGCCCGTGTCACTCCGCGGTACGAGCCCGCGGTGAAGGCGGGCCAGCCGAGCTCCAGCATCGGCGGCTCCACGTCGGACACCTCGGGGAAGTACGTGACCGAAGAGCAGTCCACAGAGCTGCTCACGGACGCCTCCAGCTGCAGTTCGTCCCCGTTCACCGACACGCACCGAGGGGTCACACACGCCCGTCTCAGGCGCTCTATCTCTTCGTCTGAGAGAAAGTTTGGGGTTCTTTCTTTACGAAGGAAGTCCAGGAAGCGGTCCTGGCCCCCGGACAGCAGTTCCTCTAAAGCCAGTCTGTGTCTTTCATTGTAGACTTCTTGAAGGTCTTCGGAAGTCGCTTTAGATCCGGTAAACCTCAGCGGGGAGTCTTCCAGACACTGCGACAAGGCCATGCTGTTGTCTAAACACTGTCCCGCACAGGTAACGTTTGACCTCCGCTCTGCTAATTCGTATTTGGCCCCGTCCCTCCGTGCCTCCTCGTCCTGAGCAGGTATTGGCTGCAGGACTCTGGCAAAACCTGTACGACGTCCTACGGCTCGACGAGTGGCTGTGTCAGTCTAATGTAAAGGCGGCCTCATTGGCTCATTCGGAAGCAAACAAGCGTTGTGTACGTCCCTCCGCTCTGCCCTGATCCGGTTACAGCACAGAGAGCAGACAGAGGCGCAGAGGGCTCACTCTGCTGCGCTCTCCGGGACCGCACTCAACAGCAACCAGGCCTGTGCTACTAAACAAGTGGCCTATACGTGCTCTGTTCTTTAGCGACTGGCAAACTGTGAGTATGTTACAGTCAAAAGCACTCTCTATAACGGGGTTATAATATGGTTTTATACAGGTTTTAATCAAGTCAGTATCTCCTGATTTCTTCCTGTAAGCCTGAAGTGATACTGGGATTTTAGCCAAAGGGCAGGCCCAAACCAAAAAAATGCAATAGAACCCAATGGTGTATGGTAAACAAATGTGTCCATAGCCACTTACAAAAGAGTCAGGATTGCCATTACAAACTGCCATATTCAATTAGCCCAAGAATTCAACTCCTCTCAAGAGGTTCACTGTGGCAAATGTGTGGTTCCATAAACAGTCAACAGCATGTAGTTGAAGGCATTCAGACGCCCATATCGATCAATGTCACCACCTGCCCAATGAAGTGTGTAATAAAGTAGTATAAACTCATCAACTAATAAAAAAAAATACTCCCCTCACAGTTTAGCATAGCTCTAAAGGCAAAGACTTTCTTGAGTTCAAAGGACTTTATGCCTTCTCCTTTGGCACAAGGCAACGTTCCACTGGCACTAGGTTCAGCCAAAATTTGAAGGGTCACTCCCTCTTCTTTATACCTGCTCTACAGGCTCACTGTTGCATTATGCTGTTTCAAAATGCCTATATGCATCCATCTTAATGGAATTATATTTGTAATTCTATGCCATATTACTGCGAAAAAAGTACCATATACCAGTACCAAGTAATAATAGCATGGCATAGCACACAATATGTTCTATAATATATTGATTGATACTCTATTGTTCTATTCTACTATTTGTGGTTGTAGGGCTGCTTAAGACAGTATGCATAACTTGCAGCTTAAGAAATATACAGTGTCTTTATTTGAGGAACAAAAAGACTTTTGTTTTTCAAAGAACGCTGCATTCCCCTGTAAAGGTGCATTTTTATATGATTCCTTTAAGGTCTATAAAATGATGTGTCACTGGAGTAAAGATAGAACAACTGCTTGTAACTGGAGGGATTAGTCACGCATGGTTAGATATGTTGTCTGATAACCCCTAAAATCAGGTACATCCTGAAATACTAGTGCACCATAAGTGTATTATAGTGTGAACACTGACCTTATTCAATGGAAACAACGAGGCCGAGCCAGATGTTACAAAGAAAGGGTGAAGAAGATGTTCAGACAGGATGAATTATGGATAAATAGTGTTAGGTATATCTGGTGTGCATTAAACATTAACTCTTATTTGGGTACGATTACAGAAACAGATCCATCTTTGGGACACTGATAGTTACATGCTGCGTCTATGGGTATATTTCTGTGATCAAGCCATTCATGTTAAATAATCACTAACATGTAAAGTCAGAAACTAATATTGGAATGGTTTTTAAACTTGTGCCCAAAACAAATGCATTCTAATTTTGCCTTGGATGTTGTGTTTTAATAGGATTACAAGACTTAAATTCTGGCTCTTTGTGAGAGGTATGCGTCCTTCTGTTTCAAAAGTGTATTCACTGTTTTGGTACAGCACTTTTCTGGCACCAAAAAATTTACCAGAAGAAAAGAAGTGTGCGCCCAAACCACTTACCAACATGGCCAAAGCAGCAGCCTGAAAGCACTTTTATTTATTCTCAATTTTTGTTCCTATTTCTTTCTATTTTTAAGCGCAAAGGTCCTGCTCCAATGGCATAAGGTCATCACAATTGGCCCGAGTGCAAGTGTTAAAGTACAAAAAGCTTTCATTTGGTGTTTAGACCTTCTCTTCCATTGCTTTGCTCTCTTTTATTATTATTCATTTTAACACTAGACCTGCCAATATTCAAGACCCCCTAGAACTGCTGCTTACTGTACAATGTAAACTTTCATGTAATGCTCGGATGGTCCTAGCTTGTGAAATAGGAAATTGTTTTTCTGACTTTATTGAGTTATTTATTAGCATTTAACAGCTAGAATTAACTTCACCTTTCTTTTAAATGAAATGCTGTACTCAAATATAGCTTTACCTAACGTACCTGACTGTTAAGGGTCAAATATTATTGCCTACAAAGAGCTTATACCTAATCAGTAGCTTTTGTACCATTATAAATTGTATTTTGTAGAGTCGATTGGCGATACATACATTTTCAAAGTTCTTTTTCTAAATAATTTTTGTGCATTTTTTATTATAGAAAAAATGGTTTCTAAGTGTCTGAGAACCACAACATGGAGAGGTTTCTTAATGGGGTAAAAAAATTACCCCTTGCAGATTTAGGTGTAAATGCTTTTCAATTTTTCTTTCATAAAGCTCAGATTTACCAATGTCCAACAATGCCATTTTAGAAAGTAGTAACGTGAGAGATGTAAGAGTTTTATTTACATGTTGAAATGCAAAGGAGGTCAAAACCCCATAGATAATTTTTCCATGTCTATAGTTATACCAGTGTCCTGCCAAATATACACTCATAGCATAATCTTATTACAGTACAATGACTCCCTTTTTGTTAAATATAAATTTGCATTGTCTACCCTTGTCCTGTGCTATATATCTGTATAGTACAAACTTATTAAAATAAGGTAGACTATTTAATTGTATTCATTGTATAAGGTGAACAAACATACTTGGTAGTAGAATGGGTGTGTAGGCCTGTGCATGATCACAATGTCCCCATTTTTATTTCAAAAAGCCCATAAAGATTGAGGTGTTAGAGTTTTATTTTACAAGAACTAAAAATGCAAAAGGGGTCCAAATGATTCCAGTGAGGCTATGCTTTGTTTTGCATTGCACTGTCAACACTTTCTATAGTTACATGCCACTCTGCTGCACTCTATGTCTTCATTGTGTCTGCATTTATTGCCAAAATAGCTGCTTGATGAATATCTAACTTTAGCAACACTAGAAAACTGGAGTTAATTAAAAACATTCCACTTGTCTCTACCCTCAGGACATATGAAAGCTTACATCGCGTGATAGGATAGAGAACTACTTCACAACTCGCTTTGTCAGACGGCTGTGGTGCCGAAATACACGTCTCACTCCCCGCAGACCGGAACCAGAGCTGGCGTTTGGGTTTCGCCGCTGAGTGATTCCTCTTCCTGATAGACGCTCTTTGTTTGTCTTGACCCTACACAGCAACAGATAAAGGCGACGTCTGAACTCCGGGGAGGACAAAGTGGGAGGGTTCAACCAATGCACGTCTCCCGAATGCACGACATATTTATTAGACATCCATGTTCGTGCTCTCTAATGAACCGCAGTGACAATAGGGGGTCTGTTTTGGCTTTACTGTACGTGTCTCTAATCTCCTAAACCTGTTACGCGTTAAAACTGAACACAGTGTAAACGAATCCTGCAATCAAAACCTGTCCTACGACTATACTTCCTCTTCATTTTTATGAGCATACATTTTTAAGTACACGTGTCCATCATTAGGCCTATGTGCGTCAATAGAGGATGCTTAGCCTTTAATTTATTGTCGGTATGCACACTGTTATTATTGTCATATTTCTCATTCTATTGTGGCATTCTCATAGATTTTCTCAGTGCCCTAATTAAGTATAATTCCATTATTGTTGTTAGATAACCTACTTACTGTCAGGACTTCTTTTAAACAGCACTTACATAGTGTTGGGCCTCTGCGCTTTTCTCAATGCGCCTTTACGCACAAGAGGCCAAACAAGGTCACAGTAGTCACAACTATTTTTCTAAAACATAAATCATGTAGGACTTTGTGGAATGAATACATTTGCATATGTACATGTTTTTTTTATTTCAAACTAGCTCATGCAGAAGTAATGTTGTACATGTGTTGTGCATCTGCGTAAAGTGGTGTGTCGTGATGAGGACCGTGCGTAAAAAGCTATTTAAAGCCATTGGGCTAATAGGTTTGTGCTTTAGACGACTATTCCCACAACGATTAATATTCATAGTAGCCTATCAAGACTTTTTTTTTCCTCTTTAACGACTGCAGCAATCTTATAAAACACGCACATGTGACCTAATTAAAGGACATTTTGGGCGCTAAAGCGGTGTGAAACGAGAGATCACTAAACTCTTCCCAAATCCCAAATTTACACAATGCACTCCATCTGTTCGGGCTGCTCCGCGGCGCCATTGTAGCTATGTATAACCCAATCTGTTCGAGTCCTATAACGACATACCCAAATGTGCACACTGGGCTCCATATACGTACCCCCTCCTCCTCCTACTCCTCTTCTCCACTTCCACACATCTCAACCTCATCCCCGCCCCTCTCCAAATTTTAGATGAAAGGGCTTTTGGATTTTGGATGACGCTCCGAATCACGTGTTCATAGGAAATACACTCGCTATAATTTTTGGGAGCTGCCTCGTCCTGCGCCGCGGAGTGTTTAGGCGTCTGCATACAGTGTGGCACGGGCTGGAGGGCTAATGTAATGTAATGTACCTTACCGTGGTCACTGACGGGTTCACGCCAGTTCACCGGGTTCACTTGAGGAGAGCTCCCACCCCCTGCTCGCCTCCTCTTCTCCTCAAAGCGCAGCGATCGGACCTAATCCAATATTATTCATTTATATTTTAATGTCGGATCCCATTTTTGCCTGGCGACGGTTGAGGTAAGGACACTTGCTTGCTCTCGGCTCGTTATTGGCGAGCTCCAAAACTTGTTTACCGGAATCATGTCTCGCTCTTGAATATTGCATTTTCATATGGTGTAGCTGTAGTCAAGGCAGTTTATATGAAGTCACCAATGTATAAAATGGCGACAGTAGGTGGAGGAGGGGGTGGAGGTTTTTTGGGGGGGTGAGATATTCATAAGGTTATACGGAGTGCCAGATCGCATTTGAGCAAGTGGGCTCCGTGGCGGTGTGTTGTTACCCCACACAGCCTCGTGAGTGGAGTCAAACGGGTTAACTCGTCAGTTTGTTACACTTCCAACAGCGTCTGCTCCACTTCACGCTCCAGCTCGCGCTATACAATGTGGCGTATCTGCTTATTTTATTGCACAACGCGCCGTATTTCCCCCGCTGTGTGCTGCTGGAGTGAGTTGTGAAACACTTCTCAACACACTCCTACAATATCCTCCTCGACAGTGAGTCTATAGGCGTTCAAACTACACGCCAACTGTCTGTATTTTAGCCACTGAACGGCCGACTACTTTCCCACAACAGAAAGGTAGGCCTGTACGTCTCCATGCCATAGGACTCCTTTTTCTTTCATTTCCTTCTCTGCCTTCTGCCAACATGTGCTGCTGCCGACTCACGCACGCACGCTCACACACGCACACACTTACAGTACAGTAACTAAAACAGATATTTAGCAAAGTGTGAATTACAGCACTGAGGCGTTGTTTTAAAAATATCAGTTGATGTAAAGTCACAATGCCTCTCTGTGCCTAAATATTATTGGCCTGGCTCTGAATGCCATGTGTCCTCTCGTGCCCCAGGGGAGGGACCTCTGCTGACTAATGGGACTGTGTGGATCATGCGTGGGTCTAGGCCCATAACATTAAAGCCCTGTCAAAGCAGAGGTGAATGAGCACATGCACTTTTGGGATTTTTACTGTCAGCTTGTTACATAGAATGTAGGTCATGTAAATGAGTGCACTGAGCTGCTGTACTTGGAGTTTTCTTAAATTGGTAGGTGTTTGGACTCCAGAGGGTAACTGCAGTGTAAAGTCCAGTCCAGTGGGTACTTGTGAGTACTCTGATAGTTCATTTGCAGGCGTGTGTGATGAGCACACAAACAAAGGTAAATGAGCTCTGGCGGTGGTGGCCTGGCTCTGCTCCGGCTTGGCCCGGTGTGAGCAGAGTGTGTGCAGGCTTTTAGTCCGGCAGGGCGCTTCCACTGGGGGAATGTCAATTCCCTTTGTGGAGCCCTGGGAACGCTCTTCCAATTCCCTTCTCGGAACTGCTCTAATGAGGCCAGGCATATTGCCTTTCATCCCTCACTCCCTGCGACGAGGCTCAGTTCACTCCAGAGTTTTGGTGATGGGCACAGCCGGCTGTTTGTGTACACAGACAGTGTAGTGGGCCGAGGCTGCCCACTGCCCTGTGCAACACTGTGTTCAACTGCCACCCGCCCTCTACCTGAGCACCAGCCTGTGCAGCCTCTCCACATGCAGTGTTAGCTCCATACGACGCCTCTGCCAGAGCATACCAAGGCAGGTCATATGGTCATGATTTGCAGATTTAGCTGACATGGATTGTGTAACATTCCTTGAGTTCAGAGAAGAAAATCAACTATGTAATGCCAAGCACATCTATTCTCCAGCCCTTTCAATATAAACAGACATTCACGACAGCGGCATACCTCATGATCCTCTCAAAATATTCTGCCGAACACAACGCTGAGTTCTATTTTTCTTCACAGAAATGCGGCCCTATACAAGGTTCACTTGTATTTGGGTCTTTCAGCCTTGTGCTATTGCTTTTGTCACCGGACCAATGCGTATCGAAGCTCAGAGCGCTCAAAAGCCCCACTACAGCAGCATGTTTGCTTAGTTCTAACCAAAAGAAATGCCTTGGGGGAAAGAACCTCGGGGCTAGTGGGGAGAGCCCCTGCCACTTTCTCTGTCCCATGTAAGAAAGGTTTGGTCAGCAGGAGCTGGCATTTACTAGGCATTGGCAGTTAGAGGAGTGTGTGATGTCAGCCATTTTAGGATGGACACTACAATGTGCACTACGCCGCCATCTTTCTTCCTACTCTTCTTAAGTTGCCAAATGAATGCATGTAGTCTTGGTTGCAGAACTGAAGAAGTTATTCATGAAAAGTGATGTAAAATGATGCGTGACTCAGATGTCTCAGCGCTCTATGGTTTATTTGTCTGTCAGTTACCAGGCCACACACACTGAACTTTGGATTTTAACAGTTCGAGCGAACCCAACACACAGGAAGGCAGCTATAGAAGCAGGCAGAAACTACGTGAAGCCAAAACAACATGCATTTTTTATTGCACTGTTGACTTGTGTGACGGACATTAGGAGAGGTCACACATTGAATTAAAAATAAAAGAGTAAAGGGAATTCCACCATTTTGACATACCAGAGCTGCAACTTTATGACTCCTTGTGGTGGAACACATCAAACAAATTGGCATCAAGTGTCAAATGAACAAAAGTCCACTAACTTTTAGTAAAGAACAGACTCACATGAAATAAGTACTGTTTGAGACTTTCAACGTTTTACTTTACTGACCGTTTAGTCCAACGCCTTCTTTAAGGCTATTTTACAGTAGAATGGTGGCACTTGCACTGTTTAAGCCCAGTTTCCTTAAACTGAACACAATTTGTGCATTTTGTCATTTCATTTGTAGTTTTTCTTCAGGGATTTAAGATATGGTGGTGTAAGAAGCCTCAAAGAACTGCTATATTGTGGTATTATCATTATTTTTTGACCGGGTATTGTATTGTGAGTTGCCCTGTGAGTCTGAGTGCTATAGTACAAAGTGTTTTCCAGGCCTGTGCACTGATTGGGCCACTACTGTGAGGAGTTCATCTGCACTGTGTACCACTGGTGTTTTCTCACCAGCAGTGATGCAGGAATGTCTCTGTTGCTATGCAATTAAGAAAGCGAAGTAGTGGTTACGGACCTCACCCGAAGTTACTGTAAAGAGACTTGAACCATGACTGGACTTTTCAAAGATGGCTGTCAGGGATTAAGTTTGCACCGGATGCAGTGTGAGGAATTCACTTTGTTTGTGTCTTGAGGTCGGTGGGTGTGGGCCAGGGACTGGGCTGAGCAGCATGGTGGGCAAAGGGGAAGAGAGGGGTTGCCATGGTGATGTTAACACATGAGTGGCACCAGCGACCGGTCTCCCAGTGGACGAGGCTGCGGCGGTGGAGGTAAGGGCGTGTGTGGAGATTAGGGAAAGGAGGAGGACGAGAGAGACGGCTGACAACACCTGCGCCTCCGACATTAAGACATGAATATGCACACAGCACTTCAGTGTTGGAGCAGAGAAAGAACAGGGCAGCCATGTCTTAGACAGAAAAGTGGACACGCTCAAGATGCCTGCTAAATTAGCACCGAGCTAATGACCCTGATGAATCTGAATTGTTTTGTGCACATTACACTTTTACATGCTGTTCAGCTGGGCCATATGACTGCAAATCTATATAGCAATTGAATAATATTTTGCCACAGTTATTAACGATATCTGTAAAAATGACCAAAAGATCTTACCTTAATTTTCATATAATCAAGTATGATTTTTTTGAACTGCATGTCTCACTACTGCAATATTTTTTTCTATTGAAAGAGTGCATAATTCATCCACAAAAATATGTACATGTCAATGAAGGTTGATATTCATTCATTTTCAAAGGGTAAGCTGTATATATGCTTGGACATTATGACCTCAAATCAGTATAATGACTGAATATTTCATCTTCACAACATATAACAGACATTTTTTGCTCTTATAATTCATTGCCAAGTGAGTATCTGCTTCCATATTAGAACTATCATATTTTTTCTAATAAGAATTCATATTTCGAATGAAATTCAAGTCTATGTTAGTGACGCGTTCTGAAGGTCATTTTCTGTTATTTTTTCAACGTTTTGCTTTGCTTTGCTTGGGCAACATGACCTCAAATCATGATGAGGACATTACATGGTATAATATGTAAATCAAAGATTTTTTTTCAATGGATACCTACTTAACGGCAAAAAGGTTTCATATTTGATCTTACTCCACAAAATTAAGTTCATTATTTTTCAGTACTTGCCCAGCCCTTTTTTATATACACTCAACTTAAAAGCCGGTATTATTTTTTTCTAATTCAACTAATGAGCTTTTTGTTGATGGATGGCATGAAAGATACAGATGTGTTGTCATAGCTACGTTTAACATATCAACATCAGCTAATATTTGAACATTTGAACATTGCACTTACATCACACCCCTGCATTTCTTACAACCATTATCAAAATAATTAAAATGATCATCATGGGCGAGATTGGTTTTATGGTGTGTGTAATGTAACTCGTTTGTGATATTAGCAGTATCGTTAATGTTCCATTTGGATAACGTGCTATTTATTGTTATTGTTAGTGCTGGGATTTATGTGGAGTTTTTTTTAGAAATAGGACCAGGTTTATGACCTCAATTTATTACGATCAGTATAGTCAACAGAGGCGTTGCAAAAAGAAAGGCAAAGTGGTCAATTGCCTGTAGGGCCCCAAGTGAAAGGCCCTAAAAAGGGTAACTTTATCTAAGTACATAGCATGCTGCTACAAACAAACTATATTACAATTGAGAATAACAACAGCAGTATCCATATTGCAAAGGCCTGCTTTAACCGCAGTCATGTTAAATTGAGTCAAATTGCAGAGTGTCTAATGTAAATGTTGGTGGCACAGTTGTCACCGGCGGAAGTTCAAAGGGGTGGACAATATTAGGAACACTTTGGATTTGTAATAACTATAAGAATTGCAATAACAATATTGTGACATTTGAAGGCCCCCCCTGGCAGAGTTGTGATACAAACAGTTCTTTGTGATAAGAACAATGCAACTGTTTGATATTGCAATACATCTGCAATATATTATGCAGCCCAAGTCCAGAGCCTTGTATTTCTTTGGGGTTTTTTTAATCAGGATGATTTTTATTGTTTTGTATTTTTTATGTTTTTGAATTAAATTTTTCAATTTCACTTATGTATCAAGATGCAAAAATGTATTATATGTATGGGACCCTCAGGTACCTACCTACTGCCTAGGGCCCCCAGAGTCTAAAGCAGCGCCTCTGATGATCAATTAAACATTTCACACTTTACTTAGCTTTTGCGCTCATAGTTCACCAACAAGGTGTGTACAGTAAATATGCTTATTTACTATTAATATGCACCTTTTTCATTTCTCATCTTAATTCATGGCAGTGGATTATATTGATTCGTTTTGTGCCCATACAACAAAGCCCGTCCACTCTTTCTGACAAATCGTAGTCAACATTAGTCCCCACTGGCAGCCTGATGGACACCCCCCAGATACACCACAAACAGAACAATTGCGATTCGCCAGTCCGCTGTCTAAAGGCTCCCAGCGCTGGATCACGTTGCTCTTCTAAATGAGACGCCATTGTTCCCCATCTCTTCCCGGTGCTACACAGTAATTGCTCTGTGTCTCTGGCTTATATTTGGGTGTCCAGCTGATCCACTCACATGACGTTAATCTATTTAATGGACATTTGGCAGAAAAATGTGGCTGCTAAACAGATTTTTTTTTTTTCTGGAATCATTTAAATGTATCTGTCAGGAGTTCCCCTCCTCGCTCCAGCCCATACACCAGGTCATATGCTGGTTTCAGGTTTGAAGTAGGCTCTCCAGACAGAAGCGGATCACTGTCAAGATAAATTACGCACAGAACAAATATTGACAGAATTCATGCTTCTTTTGTAATTTTTTTTTTTTTTTTTGTAGCTCTGTCGCATCAGACACTCCTTGCCAGTGATTGGGTTCAAAGAGAAAGCTTTGAGAACAGTGCAGGTGCTAACTGTTGTGGAGGTGAGAAGGGAGTGTGTGGAAGTGTGCCTACGAGGTGTCAGCGGGGAGGAATATTGAAACAGCACACAGCCTGTCATCATCATCAGTCACTTCTCTCCCAAATGTCAGAGTTTGTCTTTCTTTGTCCTTGTTCTTCCAGTCTGCCTTCACGCTCTCATTCATGTGACACAACAAAACGCCAATCTCTGTCTGCTAATGTCAACTGTAGGTGACCCGGCAATGGGAGTGGCTCAATCAGCGGACTGTTTTGAATTAAATTTTAATGTTCTCACTTTGCAGCCTCGCCTGCCTCTTTCCTCTGGTAGCGGCTCGCAGTCGACTGGCCGTGTTTTTGTGTTGTAATATTGTAATTACTGCAGCAGTTTATGAGGTGCTGAGAGAAATACATGCAGCTTCTTTTCAATTGGTTTGAAGAAACAGGAGCAGAATACTCAGCTCAGCTGTTTGTCATTTAAAAGTATAAAGGATATAATTAAATATTAATGAGATGTAAATATAATATTGTCATGGAAATGGCGGTGTAAGAGCACATAAGGGAGGCCTCCTGCAAATCTTAAAGCTGCTATTAAATCATGCGGAACGTATAAAGCCCATCAGAATTTAAACCTAGCATAATCCCATTTGTTTTGAAACGCTTGTTTTTGGAAAGCTGAATGGTTCACTTGTGGTTTTAGTTCAGTGAACAGGACCCACCGCTGAACTAGAAATGTATTTAATACAAGAACTCAAATCTTTTGTTATTAATCAGAGACAAGACAAAAGATTCAGTTAACAGCCAAGTGTACGTATGAAAGAACTAGTGTATTTTCACATTTCTTCATAATTATCTCATTATCTATCTTAAATTCTACAGTATACAGTTTACAGAATACCTTTTAAAATATTTTTCATAACTATCATAACTACACATTTGAATTGTGTCCTATCTATGTGATCACTATCTCCAGGAGCCTTTTCATATCAAATTCCCCTGCACTTGTAGTGTTTGTGCTCGTACAAATGGCATCTTGAATCTTGACTCACTGGGCGTGGGTGTTCACAGAGCCTCTCCACTCCAAACTGGACTGTCTCGGTCTACCCCGATCAAAAGGGTTTCCTCCCCCTGCGCCAAGGGGCCAGTGCCAGCGCGGGACATATGACACAGTTGGGACAGCGATCGTCTGAGCCGTGTCTACGTCGCCGCTGAAACACAAGGCCTGGTTTTTCACAGCGGCCCATTCACTAGCTCCCGTCTGTGAAGCCTCGTCTTGTGTCTGGTTTGTGGGCCAGATAAAGCCGCCTATTCTTTTGATAGGTGACCTGATTTTTTATGTAACCTTCCTCAACTTTTGGCTCGTCTTGGGCTTTCTCATGCAGGATGTGGAGAGGGAGCCTTGTAGTCGGGCCATAGAGCGGCGTCCCCTCTGGGAACTGCACCAGTCACAACCCACCACCGTGACCAAATTACCTTGGGCATCACATTATTGTATATCTGATGCTGTGTGAAGCGCCTGGCTGGCATACAGTACACAGCACTGTCTGTTGGACAAATTCAATCGCTCCACATAGCCACAGGGAGCACCATTGATTTTAGGCTGCTTCTATAACGTAGCCAGCAGTCGCTAAAGTAGCCTAAATGTGTGTTCTGTGTAACTGTGGACTCTAAATACTGTTACTTTGAAGTAGTCACATGTCAAGTATTTGGCAAAAAGACTACAGAGATCATTTTGACAATTGCACATTAATAAATGTAAAAAAAAAAAAAAAAGCCATATGAAAAAGTCTGAGGAAATTCTGGTATGTGTGGAAGAGAATATACAGTTGTACACACTCTATAGCCTAAGTTTAAATATATATTAAGTAGATCATGTGAATTCACGCTCCCAGTGACTTTTATAGAGATGCTGCTTCTGGTAAGGTATTAGTCCTCAAGTCAGAAGAATTTTGAATTGAATTCAATAGGGAGGAGCAAGTCTCCTCTGTGTTGTGTTCACATAAAAAAACAGCATTGAACACCAAGTCATTTTTGAAAAGATGTGATTTTGTGTGCTGTGGAAACGGCAGTTGTCGCTTTTCACAAAAATGGTGGTCTCTACTTTATGTGAGATTGTACCCATATGTGTCTATTTTGAAGTGAGAGTGAAACGTTAGACCTGCGTGTTGGGCGAAACTTCGTAAATTAGAATTCACTGATTTTCAAGGAACAAAATTTGGCATCAAAATTATTTCAAGATGACAAACAATGTGAAAATGACATTAAAATACCCATTTGACGGATTTTGCTACCCATTGACTGCCATTCAAATTTTGGAACTGACGCCTATTAGATCCTTGCGTGACTTGGGTCCTCCGTTCAACATTTTTTATTATTTAACTCAAGTTCTCTTTTTATCATCACTTTACTTTTCAGGAGACCCATCTGTAAATCATCATCTAACAAATAATTGGCAAATATAAATGTCACCTTACTTTATAGGCTAGAGGCAATAGGCTTGCTGTCTTCTATTAGCATGTCACTAGCTACACAGACATACTTTCAGGTTTTATTTAGTTTAAGCATATACACCACTGAAGACAGAACTTTAACACCAGTCATTACCCAGACTTTCTGGCTTTTGTTTCTGGTGTTCCTGCTTTATTAACAATTCTTTTATTCGCCACTAGCGTTAGCAGCTAGCAATAGATCATTTTGCAGTGTCATGCTTTGCACTCAAGTCCTCTGCATGGAAACATCAATATGTGGACAGTAAACTTCCACTGCAATTAGTTGACACTTTTACTGCAAAAAAGTAGAAAATAAAAAAACTAAATGTCTAATCTAACTTAAAAATATAAGTGATACAAATACATTACATATTGTGTGTTAAAAGTAGCTAAATGTGCGTACTTCCTGCCTACCTCAGAACATAGCCACATCTCTCCCAGCTGTTTCAGATGTACATGCCAGTGTTGCGTGAAAGCAGACTCCTAAATCCCTCATTCAGTGGAACCAACTCAATGAATGCCGTGTCCTCACCAGGGGTTAATCGAGTGTGCCGTCAGAGGATATCATGACCTCTCTGGCGGCAAAACATACAGCACATGCCCGCGTCTGGATGCACTGAACCGGGATTACTGCATAAGATGCTGGTGACCTAGTTTTTTTTGTTGTTGTTTGTTTTGTTTTATTCTGTAGGAAAAAAAAGGTAGTTTAACTTAGAGCATAACAGTTTGTCTGGAATTGGTGTGTACCGTTGGGGCGGTCATTTGAGGGTTTTTAATTTTGGAACGGATTCATCTTTTATTTACCATCCAGCCGGCCTCGGTGAGCATGCACGTGGACGCAGTAAAAAAAAGCCGGCTGGGAAAGTGCTTTTAAGTGTGGATGAATGCCGTGTGACTAAAGAACTGGTGAAAGTATGTCAGATTGTTTTCATTGTAACCAACAAAATGCAGGACAAGCTGTTGTGGAGGTGTGCTGTTGTACAAGTGAGGTCAGGTATTTGGTGATCAGTCTGAGCTGTATACATTCCCCCCCGGATCAGAACATAAAGCCTGACTGATGTGGATAGATGGTGATAGAATAAGACTCATTTTGGCAGTATGTCACACATCAGTGCTTTTTTTTTTCTCAGAA
The DNA here is from genome assembly GCA_036850595.1 of Rhyacichthys aspro. NCBI lineage: Eukaryota > Metazoa > Chordata > Actinopteri > Gobiiformes > Rhyacichthyidae > Rhyacichthys > Rhyacichthys aspro. The sequence continues at coordinate 5,275,919 of CM072152.1, forward strand.
TTCGTCTCTGCTGTGCCTCACTGTAGTGTGTGTGTATTACACAGTTCACTCAGAGGGCACAAGCTTCACTTTGATGTCTTACTTTTCTCTCACTGCTTCAAGTATACTCGACAAAAATAGAAATGCAACAATTTTTTTTTACTCACATTTTTCACCGAATGAAGACTTTCTATATGTAAGCAAAAAGTTTATTTCGCTCATATTTGGTTCACAGATGTGTCAAAACATTGAGGTGAATAGTTGTCTCTGAAGTGTTAACTGGCGCCTGTACAATGGGGGTACACACCTCCCGCAAAGAATATGGCCTCTGTGATCTGTAACAGGATAAGCAGAAGAAAATGAATGAATAGATGTATTACAGGGTTCATATGGTCAGAGGAAACCTGGAAAAGGCATAGAAATTGAAAATGCAATTTCGAGATCTTGGAAATATGATGGATTTTTAGCCCAGATTGCAGATAGATGTGTATTCAGTAGTATTTATGTTGCAAAGTGTATAGAAGCCTGCTTGATTTTTTGCACCTTATGTTTGAAATATCACACCTTAATAATTCAATTCAATTACTCATCATTTTTGGTGATAGAAATCTTTTAAAAAAATGTATGGAGTGGTCACGGAAAATTATTGAGGAAAAGGTGTACAAACCCAGGTACCGCTATTCTCCATCCAGCTGATAAAATACTGATTAAAGATATGATTATTAAACAGGGGTGTCACAATAAAAGACCTCCTTTAAAATGTGCATCATCAACATAGACATATTAGGACTAAAATGTTGTGATAATGGTATGAGCTGTGATATCTGAATGCTCCCTTAGGTGTAGGAAAAGTTCGCTGGATGACATGTAAGGAAATGCAAGGCCCTGGGCATAATTTCGCTTTTGGTGGCACTACGGATTCTGATTGGACAAATATTACGACATGGAAGAGATGAATGTCTGTCTCATCTTTGCAATACAGATATAGTGATCTCATATTACGTATGGGAGCAATATTGGTACACTTCTATTTTAAGGCTTTGTGTCAGTGACTAATGGAGGTCTTTCTTAAAGATTAAGTACAGAGTGTCCTTTTACTGGGACTAGACCAAGACACACCTGTGCAGCAATCATCTCAGTATATTTATACCTGGCAGCTGGTAACACAGTGGAAACAAGGAAATAAAACAGCACACACTATTTTGTGTCATTGTATTAATCCTAAGACTGGTGTAATGTGTAGTTCTGGTATACAGTCATTGACAGGGGCCAGTTATCTTACAATATTTATTATCATTAGTAGAAATACTGCACTTGATCGAAACACCCTACATTTAGATGGATTATAAAAGGCTAAACCAGGTTTAAACCAGAGACAAACTTTATTAGTGTTTAAGGCAATTGTCTGAACACAAAAGACTTAATTAAATCTCCAGAGACTAGAGTATCGTCAGTGTTACACGCACCACAGTTTGAGAACCGCGTAGTGTAACAGGCACTTCCACTGGTCACACAAGAGATACTAATTATTTGTTCATATATAAATGTGATTGGTCTGTTATTTTAACATGCTATTAAAAAAAAGTCTAGCAAATAAAAATATTGCATGTTCATTTAATACTGCATAACAATGTCTACTTTGGCAAATATGATATAAGTTGCTCCACAAGTAGTCTTTACAATACAGCTATTTCTCAATTTGATAAGGAATTATAATGCATTTGATAAACATTCTTAGCCCAAATTCTGAGTTTATGAATCAAATTTAAGACATAACTCTTTTCTGATTTTAGGAGAATATTACCTTGTGTGTTTTTTTTGTTTTTTTTCCAATTCACTTCAAGGCAATTTAGGGGAAAAAACTGACACAAAAATGCTTGATATTGTGTTGAAATATTTTTACTTCCCCAATGTTAACACAACTCTCTGCGCTGCTGTTGAAACACTACCCAGTGTGTATCCATTGTCTTGTTCACGACACTGTTAAATATTTGCGGCTTTGTAAGAGAATAGACTTTTTAAATTGGAGCCAAAAAGCAAGAGAAATATCCAAGACGGCAGAGACAATCCGTATCCATCCTCATGACTGGAGTATTGTCAAAAGAGAAAGCCAGTGGATGTGGTTTGCTAATGGATTTGCGCAGCCAGTGAGCTGTGTATTGTGTTGTGTATGCATGCACACGATGTCGTGCTGCTCGCGAACAAATGTAGGATGAGGCGTTTAGAGCCAGCAGCTTGTAAATGGCTTCAGATGTGTTCGGAGTAACCTCCTCAGACCTTATGAGAATGTTCGAGGCCCGTATCAACACCGTCCTCGGCTGCCAGCTGCGGAAACACACATGCCTCACTTCTTTTTTTTTTCTTCACTCTTGACACCACATTGCGCTGAGGTGGTACAGTGTAACATCACATGTAAAAATGTCTTTTCTCCCTAGTGTACTAGCTCACTCTTGCTTCAAGCATGCTGGTTTTAAATAAAGACGGACTGACAAATTTGGAAAACAATTAAAAGTACATTGTTCTTGTCATTTAAAATAACATCACCTAGAGTGGGCACTTAATATTTTTCATGTGTGTACTTTATTTTGGATTTATCCAGTGAAGGCAGACAATTTGAAACAGCTGCAGGGTTAGGTCTCTTATTATGGAGTGGTGAAGTGCGTCCCACTCAATAGGTGCTAAACCTCTGGGGTATTCTGAGGACAATTTTCATATTATCATTTCTGATATTAACTGTTTTCGGGCTGGCGGCAGCTGGCTATAGCAAAAAAATCAAATAAATAAAAATCAAATCCTGAAACCCATTCAAATATCCCATGCTTTAGATGACACGCCAGACAATTTATATTTTACCGACGTCAAACTAAAAATAATTGGGTGGACTTGTGCCATCAGTAATTCCTCGCTCTAGAGTGGTGTAAGAAAAAACAGTGAAATCTCATTGTGGTTCAGACTGTCATTTCTAGCTTTGTAAATTTTCACGCTTCTTTTTTACCCCCCAAATTCATAAAAACTGACAGCTAGACAGTAGTCTGTAAATCCAAGTAAATAAAACGAACACCGGCTGAATGAAGACTGTGCAGGTGTGTGTGTATTTGCTGTGCCCAGAGGTTTGATCATTTTTATTATTATTAAAAAACCTTCATAGAATGCCTTTATCCACAGCAACCCATTATACTCAGTGGAAATATGAGTTGGTCTTTCAATATGGCCAGAGTTAGTGTTTTTGATCATTTGTTTTTGACCATTCATTGTATAGTAATTTTTTAATAATAAATGTTTGTTTTTTCCATTTTATCCGAATATTATGCATAAGGATTTTTTTGTGTAAAAGAAAACCCCAGAATCTTTCACTACAGCTCTCTAATTGCCGTACACCTCCCACACTTATCACACTGCTTTTCCACCTACACCTATTATCCAGCGTGGGGCTATTGGCATCCTTTGTATTGTGCTTACTGTAATTCATCTCATAAATAATTCATGCTGTTAATTTCTAATCAAGTTAATCACAGCCAAGAAATGTACTATTCATACGTGACAGATTTTTATGTTTTTCACACCGACAGAATTGGAAAAATAAATACGCCACTCTTTATGTGGACTTCCTGCAGCATGCCAATTCTTTCAGCAATGATTCAAATGAACACATTGGCTCTCTGTTTGTGCTTGTACTTGCAGGATCCTCCATGTGACAGGAGTCCTGCAGCGGCTAAAGGCATGAAGCAACACTGTGATGTCATAGTGGCTGGTCCATGACACTAAAGTCAGTTCAGCCCTCTCCACTATCCACCCGCCCTCTGTTCTCATCAAACCGGACGACCAACCACTCACTCTGCCATCTCCACAGAGCTACGCTATGGCCAGCAAGAGGAAATCCACCGTACCCTGCATGATACCATCCAAATCCAAACACGTGCGTGAGGAAATCATCCTGGGCTCGCTACCAGAGCTCCTGCCGACAATCCCAGAAGATAGCATACTCAGCATCTCTGGAGAAGATTCTGGCCACTGCTCTCACAAATCAGAAAGTGGCAATGAGATGCAGAAAGGAGGCACGTACAGCTGTCCAACTTGCCGTTTCGAATCCAGAGATCTCAACTACTTTTTGGATCACATGCACAACTGCCACTTAGACTTCAGGGCCCAGCCCACCTTCTACTGCCTGAACTGCGGGGTGTCAGTAGTTCGCTTTGAAGCTCTGGCTCTACACAATGCCAACACCCATCCAAAGATAATGGAGGGATTGGTCACTGCCTCCCTGACAGTCAACAAACGGGATGGTGTCACAACTGTAGAGCAGAGCCTGTTCAGAGACAGCGGAGAAGACTACAAAGAATCAGCCATCCCCCTAACCAAAACACCCATCGCTAAGATGATGAAAGCCAAGGGGGAGCACAAAAAGATTGTGGTCTCTCACACTGTTGAGGTACGAAAGATAGACACTGGAAAGGATGTAGACCCCAGCATGCTGACAAATGTGCCTGAACTCCAAAACGGGGCTCCCAGTGTTTGTGGAGCCCCAGCTATGCCGAGGACCACTGTCTCTCACGAGATACCGACGACAGTGTCCAACCAAGTCTTTCACCAGCACACTCCCTCCCTTTACTCCCCACCCTCTTCTGATTCCAATAAGGACCTTCCAAAGGTGATGATCCCCCTTAGCAGCATCCCCACCTACGATGCCGCCATGGACACCAGCAGCTTTCTCAAGACATCCTTTGGCAAGTTCCCCTACCCGACCAAAGCTGAACTCTGCTACCTAACGGTGGTCTCCGAGTTCCCGGAAGAGCAGATCAAACTGTGGTTCACTGCCCAGAGACTCAAGCAGGGCATAAGCTGGTCTCCTGAAGAGATCGAAGAGGCCAGGAGGAAGATGTTCAACACAGTTTTCCAAGGTGGCGCTCCTCAGAAACAGCCCGCAGCTCCGCGGCAGGTCAATCACATTGTAACTCACCACACAGTCCATCCAGGCTCTAAAGGACCAAACTTCCCCATGGCCAAAGTTCCCTATGGCATGATGAAAACCAGACCTGTTGGTGTCATCGCTAAACAAGCTAACATGTCAACCAACCCTAATGTAACCAGGGTCTCGTATTCAACTCCAATTGTGCCCCCAAAGTTTCCATCTGTTGTCAGAACATCGCAGGTAGTGACCAAGAACACTCAAGCCACTGTGGAGCCGAACAAGAGTAATGGCCTGGAGCTGCCCGTGAGCAGCGCTGGTGTCAATTGCACCAGCAGCAGCCGGAGCAGCAGTAGCAGCAGTTGCAGCAGTAGCATCAGTAATGGTGAGACCATCAGGAAACTGGTCAACAACAACAGCCCGACCAACAGCTCTGCCAACATTAGCAATAATGATGAGCACTGTGTCGCTGAAATCAACGGCAAACCAAACATGAAGAGTAGTTCACCAACCGGATTGGAAAGTCAAAACGGTACCAAGAACCAAGCGATCATCAACAACACCAGCAACCCCACCTTCTCCTTTAACAATCATAACAGTGGCATTATCAGTCCACAAGAACAGGCTCGCAAATCTAAGCCCGACGATGAACGCAACATCAACACCCACGTGAACACCAACAGCAGTGTTAACAATGAATACAACAGAACGACTTGTAACGACAGTGCCCCCAGCCTGAACCATGCCAGCAAATCCCCAACTGAAAACACCAGCACTACTGTCATCACAATAAGCAACCCATCTATTTTAGATGAGAGTAAATCCAACAAAGACTTTTCTATAAAAGGCATGTCAATCCTACAGCAACTCATCAAAGACGAAGACTCTCTTACAGCAGACAGAAATGGCCCAGAGCTGAAAATTGACCCCATTAAGATCAACTTCAAGAGAATGAAGATGAATGAACCTGAGAATACACCTGAGACCGTCTATCAAGAACACAGGTCTGAGACAGCTGAGGTGTCCACCCCTCAATCATCGTTCTCACCTCCGTGGAGTAACAAGACCCCCCAGCAGCTGCACATCCTCCGACAGGTTTTCTCCGGCACACGCTGGCCCAGCAGTCAGCAGTACGAGGAGTTAAGTGTGCAAACGGGCCTACCCAAGTCAGAGGTTGTACGCTGGTTTAGTGACAGCCGCTACAGCCACAAGAACGGGCAGCTAAAGTGGCTCGAGACCTACCAGCGACTGCCGGGAGACCATGAGGCACAACGGGGCCACGGCGACGCTGATGCCGAGCTACAGAAGGACCCTCTCTTTGACAAAAAGAAACTTGCTGAGCGAGAAATGATCAAGCACCTTGAAGGAGGGGGCCTTAACTCAGGACAGCAGGTGGTATGGCAGGATTCATACCCGCCCCTGCTAGGTCTGATGGGGTCCAAGGAGAGTACCATGAGGGGAGGTCCTGAGGAGGCTGCATCAATGGGAGTCCTGCAGGGGCCTTGGTCTGAGAGCGCTGAGGACCACCAGCAGCCAGTGGCCAATCAGTCGCTCATCGAACAACAGACTGACAACAATCAGGCCAGGTAGGACAGAGAAAATGCTCGACTTATAAAATGTGATAAAAAGATACTCAAGTAAGGACACATGTCACATTCAAAGTGCCTTGTGATTTTTTGATGGCTTAGTTCTGTTTATCAATCAACAAAACTATGTGAGGCAGGAGAAGTGATAAAAGCATGACAGCCTGTGTTTGTAGTCAGTGCAGTGAGATGTACAGTAGAGAGGCGACAGCAGAAGTGTACAGGTACTCAACACGGAGGAGCTTATTCAGACAATCAAAGGTCTGTGTTTAACTAGCTATTTTTAGATGAGTAGGAGTCTGGGCTGCTGAATTATAGATTGAGAGTGCATGCTAATATATGTGAATAAATCATGACAATTGTCTTTGGCGGAGATGGATTTCCATGAGGCAGTTTAACCTGTACACTGGCGTCTGTTTACACTCACAGCAGTGATACTACACTGTACAGCGCAGCCTTTCAGATCACATGTTGACAGTTTTGCGTCTGCTCTGTCTGTCTGTTTGTATTTGTTGATGTTAGGGACCGCCTGAGGATGGAGCTCCTGGAGGTGTGATGAAACAGGCCCAGTCTCGCCAGAGGAACACCACGTCTGAAGGGCTGGCTTGCTCCCTGGCCGTGGTCTACCAGAGTGTTCATAATGACAGCAGATGTGATTGTAGCTGGACCGTAGGACTCTGACTGTAACTGTGAATACCCCCCGCCCCTCCTCCTCCTCCATCTGCCATCACGTCCTGCCATCGTCAAAAGAAAGAACTTCTCACCTTTTGAGTCCTGTGATGTTTAAAGCCTTTCATGCTTCTTTGTGGTTGTGTGGGGAGGGTGCACAATGAGGTCAGTACGAGGGATCAAAGAAAAGAACGAGAAAAGACGCACACTGACTGGAAAACTGACTTGAATGAGCGGAAGATAGGATAGGGCCGAGAGATTGTTTCTGGGTCAGATGGAGAAATATATATATGAATACAGTATATATGATTGAATCTGCACTATAAAAGAGGGTTTGTACTGACTGGACAAACATGATGTGTCGAGGAATTGTTATTGTTGGCTTTGTGATATTTTTTACTTTTTTAGCAACCAGTACTTCAGCACTGCCTTGAATTTTACTTTTTCCGTTATTTGGTTTTTCAATTCTATTTACTCTTCTATAGTCACTGTAAGTCCAGATGCAATCAAACATGTTTTATTTAGATATGTATAAATGTTGGTGATCACTTTGCAGTTCAGCTACACGCAAGAGACTATATCCAATGCACTAATGAAGACGACAATGCTAGAAAAAAGTCACACTGCCCCACAGTAAAGGTATTGACCGCTGTGAAGATCAATACACTACACTGCCCTGCAAATGAACAGAAAAAAAGCCGTCACGCTAACGTTGCCTTACTCAGCTCTGTCCATGTGTTTATGACCGTCTGTCCATCACCTTGCTTTTCAGCTACTGTGCTGTCCTATGAAAAAAGAAAAAAATAACATGCCAGTGCATCGATGGTCACTGTTGGTCTATATCTGTGAAAAAAAAATAATAATCTTGTGCTGCTTTCTGTACACTTGGAGATGTTTAAGCTGTAATTGTATCAAATATTGTTACTGGCAAATGTTGTAAAAGCAAATTATCAATTTGATCCCTAGGCACTGACAGAGTGAGATATTGTGCTAGCTAGAGAGCCAAATGAGGAGATCTTTGCTCTCCTCTGAATTTTCTTGTGTTTCTATGAACATACAGTCACTACATGAATCCTATTAAGCTGCATCTTTGTCAAGCTGCTAATAGCTACGAACGGTGCTATACCATCCAAAGTGAAATTGGAGGTTGATCTCCTACCAGCAGTGTATGCACTTGTGTCGAATGTTACAAATTTATTTTGGTTTGAGATAAATGGAATCTGGACTTACGGTGTTATGATCACTTTAAAACTTTTATGAAATAGTCTGATCATAAAGCACTGTTGTATCATCCTTTCTACACTTATGAATCTTTACAGAATAAACAGAATACTCACCAAGCACCAATGTCTCATTTTCATCTGCAGTTACACATCATGACACACCTTGCAGAAGTGAGGAGCAATTATTCCACGAATACCACTAAATGTATTCAGTGTGGAGGCTATCAAAGAGCTGAGGAAAGCATGCAGCGCCACCTGCTTGTGAGAGGCTGAAAGTGCAGCTGGTGCCGAGGGTGGAATTATGGAGAAAAATGCAGTTTCCATGGAAGGCAGTCATAGCAGAATAACCCATTTGTTTTGTCTGAAATACACTTGTGTTTATGCAGATGGTAACCAAGATATGTGCCAAACCCCAGTTACGTTATAAACAAGGGGCACCAGCCTGCCAGATGTTGCAAAAAAATAAAAAGGATACTCTTGGCACAGGCAAGGAAGCCCTTAACGCAAAGCTGGAAACTGCAACACTGTAGGAATCACACGCAGACTGAATTAACATTTAACCTTTAGATAATACGTAAGGAAAAATAATCCAAACAGCACTGAAGCAAAAACACGAGGCCATTTTACATGTAGGATTTTATTCAATATTTTCAACCTACAATGAGCATTAAACTCAAAACATGATCAAAGGCTATGACAAAGGTAAAACAAGAATAGGATGTTGAATTTACAGCTAATTACAACAACTTTCCTATTGCAAGAGTGGAATAAAATGAACGCCATTCACATTAAATGTTACCTTACATTTCCTCAAGCCTGTCTAAACTGTAACAGATGGGTGATTTTTTTGGCAAAGTATACATCCCTCACACAGTTTTCAGGAAGAAAAAACATTTTCCATTTACTGACTTTAAATACATCATATCATCTTCAAGTAACAAAACATTTTTTTCTTTAAACAATTGCTAAAATGAAAGTTAAAAATCAGATGCAGACCGGGCAATGCAAGAGAATCAAGATACTACAACACAGGTGATGATTGGTTCACATTTACACTGAAGAAGTCCCTGAAAGTGGCTGTAAAACAATATTCACATTCGGCTTGCTTAAGTCAATATTGATATGGTTGCAGTATTCTCTTTGCCTGCCCAGACGTCATCTTTCATGTTCAACAATTCAACATAGTCCAGTTTAAAAATTCATTCTAACAAGACAGCTATGGTCTAACAGGCACACACACATCAGTCACTCAACTCACACCTCCATTTCCTCAAAGGCGCGTGGGTGTATTTAAGGAATTCATTTGATTTAACTTTGTCTATTAAAATATAGATCCATTAATAATACATGGGAGGGCTAAAATACAGAGCAAGTGAACAGAGAATAAAATACAAAGCATTTGTTTTCACTTGATACAGTAGCTATAGGACCATAGAGTTTGAAGTTCTGGCATCTTCCCAGTAAGGGAGCAAGACAAGGTAAAAGTTCCTGCCTTGATCAGGTGTGGATATACTTCAGCCATGATGCCTGATCTCAGATCAGATGTTTGCCTATCCACAATCTGCCACTTCATCTTGGCCACATCCTGTTTTACCATTTCGATGCCATTTCTGCTCAAAGTGTCTGTAAATTGTCAGGTCTGGCCATTGAGCAAAATTCAGTGAAGCTAAAACGTATCTGATAAAAAAAAATGAGTATAGTTAAACCACAAACTTTGAGTTAGAATTCATAGTCGTCATCTGCCATGTCGATAGCCCAGGCAAACTTCTCACGCTGGGTTTTGTTGTATATCTTTTCAACAGGTATTCCCCATTTCTTGCACCTAGGGAAAATAAAAAAAGATTCGCTAAAAATGGAAATGGATAAAACATTTACCTTTTTCTGACAAAATTCTCTTACCAAGCCACAGAGATCCGTGGGTCCAGGTAGTTGAGCTTGGAAGTGCCAAGAGCGATTTGCTTGTTTTCTTCTCGATCAGTGGCCTGCACTTCCAGCTTCATCAGCTGCTCCTCTATTCTTTGGACGGCCTTTCTCTTGGTCTCCACAGCTCTACAGTTTACATATATACTTATTAATGTGCCATACACAGCTAAAAGGGACAAATGCTTAGTTTAATAACACGTACTTTTTGGTTTTCTCATCTTTCCGTACTTTGGCGTCAGCCTTTGCGCTCTTGAGTTCTCTTTTAGCATCTGTGAGCTGGTCCTTTTTAGCATCAATCTAGAAATATTAAACAAGAATGAGCACTGATCCACATGTTTAAAATAATATTCTTCCATCTAAAAGAACCCTGACCTTAGCCTGCAGGTTTTGCATTGACTTTTCAAATGTTTTAGGTGGAGCCCTTTGATGGTTACAGAGGATGGCCACAGCCCTGTTTGCCCGATTGTAGGACAAAATCTTGGCTGGAATATTATCCTCCGCTAGAGTTAATCAAAAAGTAAAGTGAGTTTTTCAGTCAAATGAAGGAGAGGCCTAACTTAGGTTCCCCTAAATTGTATTTCACGTACCATTAGTGAGCGCCTTCAACTGCTGCTGCAGGGTGATTGAGGCATTATAGGTACGGAACACTTTGGCTGTCAGACCATCCATCAGCTCCTGGAGGTGCTTGTTCAGGATTGAAGTCTATAGAAAGAGCGTAGGAAATTACTACCAGGTTATATTTAGCCGGTCTATAAATGTATGTATGCAATTTACTTACATTTAGCCGATCAAACAAGTCATCATCAGGCTCCTTGTTTTCCATGAACAACTGCAGATTCTTGAAAACCTAGAGCCAGATTAGGGCAAATGTAAAACTGGACCGGACAGATGTTTGCACACTTCAACTGTCTGACTACACTTCGAACGGTCCTTACCCTTTTTTCTACTGGGACTTGATTGTAATAGCGGATGGAGTCTTTACCCAGGAAGTCAAACTCCACCACAAACTCCTGTCCATCTTTCTCTGGATACAGTTTGATGTGTTCCACTCTCAACGAGCAGCAACCGACAGTGTCCGCGGTCTCTCCTTCCTCTTTCTCGTTACCCGCTCTCAGGGCCAGCTGGAGCACATCAGGACAGGGGGATTTAAGCAGGCTTACAAAGACATTATGCTCACTGTAGTTAAGCACCCACTAAACCAGTCCAACTAAAAAGGAGGGGGAGATAAAAAAAAAAGAAACCAAAAATCCACCCCTCGTGTTCACCTTGTCAATGAAGTAGAGTGCTACGGCCCTTTGCCTGATCCTCATTTCCTTGGATTTCCAGTCTTCGTGGTACTGGTTCCTGATGCGGTCCACACACTTCTTCAGTCTACGGGCTGTTTCATATTTCTGCCAGTCCTTCTCTCCCTGAAAAACAAAGGGTCATGTTGAGAAGAAATACTTCTACACTGAACACTGCACATGAATTGCTAAATACTAGTGTTCAATCTTCTCTCATCTTATAAAGTACTAGTTTCCTGAATTCTACTCATCTTGGACTAAGAAATCCTTTTACATCCGAGTCATGTCTTACAGAGGTTGGACAATGAAACTAAAACAATGGCCAGTATAGCGTTGGGGGTTTCATGGCTATATTTGTGCAGTCTAGTGGCCAATCTTCACCGATTGCACATTCCACCAGTAAGAGCAGAGTCTGAAGGTTGAATTAGCAGAGCAATTGCTGTACATATACTATTGCAATGCCTACAACATAATGGGAGACAAATCAGACTTAAAAAGACGACAAATTGTTGGTGAGCATCCTGCTGGCGCATCTGTAACCAGAACAGCAAGTCTTTGTGGTGTATCAAGAGCCAATGTATCCAGGGTATTGTCAGCATACCACCTTGAAGGACGAACCACATCCAACAGGAGTAATTATGGACGCAAGAGGAAGCTGTCTGAAAGGGATGGCCGGGTGTTAACCTGTATCCAAAAACAAAACCACAGCTGCCCATCTCACTGCAGAATTAAATTAACTCAACTGTTTCACAGGGTCAATATTCATGGCAGGGCTGCTATAGCCAAACCTTTGCAGTGGAAATCTTAGGCTGTGGACAATACGAACATATATTGTTCCAATGAGTCAACATCCCACATCCGAGAGTTACAGTGTGGAGAAGGCCAAAAGCTTATCACCCGGACTGCTGTGTGCCCAGAATAAAGCTTGGGGGATGGTTTGGGCTGCAATATCATGGCATTCCCTAGGCCCTATACTAGTACTAGATGGGCACGTCACTGCCAAGGACTACCAAACCATTTGAGGACCATGTGCACCCATTGGTTCAAACATTGAACCCTGAAGGTGGTGCGGTGTATCAGAATGATAATGCACCAATACACACAGCAAGACTGGTGACAGGGTGGTTTGATGAACATGACAGTAAAGTTGAACATCTCCCATAGCCTGCACAGTCACCAGATCTGAATAATATTGAGCCACTTTGGAGTGTTTTAGACGAACAGGAAACGTTCCTCCACCAGCAGTTTTGCAAAATGGCTCAGAATCCCTCTTGCCACTGTCTAGGACTTGTATCCAAGAATTGATGCTGTGTTGGCTACAGATGGAGGCTCTACACCATACTAATACATGATTGTGTTATAAAACCAGGTGTTTCAGTTTCATTGTCCAACCCCTGTAAATTCACTATTGTACTAACTGGGAGGTTTGTGAAGGCCATTGTCATAAGCACAATTTTTAATCCCATGTTTTTTCTTGCTTTATGTGACTTGGCTATACTTGAGCAGGTAGCAGAAACCAAGATAGGTTTGGCATGTTGAAGTTGTATTTTGGAGTATTGCAGTTATCAGAGTTGGGATTTTAAAAGATGTTTAAGGACACATCATGTTTGTGAATTACAAAATGTGTTTGCATGCCCAAAGAAAAATAGCCTGGCTAGGCATCAATTCTTTTTTTTTGTTTGTTTGTTTGTTTTTTTTGTAGTTTGGGGTTGGACAATGAAACTGAAACACCTGGAATGGAAAACATGTGGATTTGAGTTTGACTTTCAGGGACAGAACCAATGAACAGGATTTAACTGCCTCTGGGCGCAAGTGGATGGACATACAACCAACCACACAAAGGAAGCTTTGCATAAACATTGCCCTATTTTAGATAAAACTGTTACAATTTTCCAAATAGGATTTTACTGAAAGAAATTGCCAGGCTTTAAAAATAATGGCTTCACTTGATCAAAAGTGGGACATCTTGGTCAATGTAAAAACTGCCACTTCAGGTTTCACGCTACACAATCATAACATGAGGTTTCTTTTACTTCAGCCCTACCTTAATCCTAGAGCTGGGATTCAGCATGATGTATTTGATAGAGCCTTGAATGTTCTCCGTCCACGAGACCAGCCAAGTCACTTTGTTGTCATGGCGAACCTCTTTCCACTTGGTGCCTGGAGGGGGCTCGGGGTACTTTGAGTCCCTGCGAGGAGCACAGTAACATTACACAATATTCATTGATGAGGCTGGTAAAAGAAAAAAGTGGTCGACTCACTTGCTGCAGTTGATGATGATGTCTTGGGGCCTGATGCGCCGTTTGAGCATACCCATTTTGGGATGGTCGCCACGGCCTCGAAAAAGGCCGGGGGGCTCGATGCGGAAGTTGGCGATGCGCTCTTTGTGGTTGTCCATGATGCAGAAGCCGTACTCCTGCAAGAGACGCTCATTTTCTTCTTTTATTTTCTGCAGGAAGATGGAAAAAAGCATGAAAAGGAGACTAAGCATCAAATCAAGGTCATGAAGTCTTTGTGTCTAAGATAAATACAAATCAGTGTGCAACCTACCAGTTTTTCTTCTTTTGACATGGCTTTCCTGGCTTCAGACTGTGCCTTGAAGTAGTCGGCCATTTCAGTGAAGTCACATTTCTTTAGGTCTGTGAGCTTAGCCTTTTCCTCCGACGTCATTTCCTACATTAGAACAAGTAACTTGGGTTTCATCTGAGTTTTTAAAATCTAAATTTGTGGCGTTGGAATTTTCTTCTTATACCTTTCTCCAATCTTTGAAGAAGTTTTTGCGGAAAATGTCTTTAGTGGTGTATTCGTGGTCAAGCATTTTGGCAAAGAACGTGGCCACCTCTTCTGCTTCGGGGCTGAGCTTCATGGGTTTCCCTAAAAAAAAAAAAAATTAAAAAAAAATTAAATTGTATTATCATTATTAAGAGTCTATGAAGTTATAAGTTCATGGCAACAGTTTTTCTAAATGTGGATAAAAATAAAAAATTTCTTCAGTGCTATTTAGAGGCAGATGTGTAGTTTGCTGACACCACTGTAACAGCAATTATGAAGGTGACAAGTTTAGTTGTCACCACCCTCAGAATTTGCACATAGTTAAAGACCATTTGCCGGTGGAATGCTACAAGTTCACATGGGACTGTGTCCCAACAAGAATTTTCATACATTTTTTAAATTATACTTCATACTGGTCAGAGGCTAAACACTTTAAATGATAAAGAAAAGTACTGTATTCTCTGGATACAGTGTGGATTTAATAAAATGGCATTTTAAATATGGTAAAATGGTTTTAGTTTACAGCAACATTAACCCACAAAACATGAAGCTTGAAAATCATAATAGCATTCAATTCATTTTGTAAACCCTTCTTTTATTGTCATTGTAGACCTGATTTGGCAGAAAAATCACTATGCAAAAGAGTTGTAAGCCACACTACCATCTCGCAGAACGTATTTAGCCTCAAGTGTCTCATGTGAATTTTGCCACTGCATTCACCTCACTAAAGTCTTTCAGTGGGTCTTAAGTTAATCCCAGTTAAGAACCACCATATTATCACATTACAAAAACAAAATTTTAATATTGCAGATTTATAACTTAAATATACTGTAGATCATAATAGCCCTGTCCCCTGATACTGTGCAATTTTCATTCAAGGGTATAATTACAATATTTCCAATATTCCACAATTGTATGCCTACCATCATAGTAAAATTTGACATGATTAGGCAGCGGTTCATATGGAGGTGCAAACACTGGCCCTTTGTGTTCCAGAAACTTCCACTTGACACCGTCTGTGTATCTCTCCTCCTCCCACCTGGAAGCAGCACCATGTGATAAGGAATATGATAAGAGAAATAACACTTGATCCAAAAACCCAACATTTGACCCATCAGCATACAAATAACTGGCATAACTCACCATTTCCACTTCTCCTCGGGTTCTTTCTTGGCTTTCTTTTTTCCATCTGTGACTTCTCCTTTTTTGTCTTTTGTCTTTTTAAACTAAAAAAGGAAGAACAGTGTAAGGGGTTTCACTGACTGAAGCTTTGATTTCCTAATATTTAAAGGGATAGTTCAGTGTATGGCTGGTAGGATCAGGGAAAACTTTTCTTTTCATAGTATCTGTCTCCCAAGTAGCACAAACGTGGCTCTTAAAATCCCATTTACAAAACAGTGTACTATCCAATTAACTAACCTTTAAAGCATCAACTTCACTTACCCCATCTTCGTTTTTTCTCTTTTTAGCCTTCTTATCATTTTCAGTCTTTATTTTCTTGGGCTTGAATTCCATACTGAGAAGACAACATTGTGTTACACATGTATCCACCTGAACCGTTTCATTAAGTGTAGACTGGTTACAAAGACACTTACTCGTCCTCATCCCGTACCCGTTTTAGGGACTGTTTAGGAGAGTGGTAAAAATCTTCGGGCTCAGACTTTACGTGCATAGGGCTGAAAAACATAAACAGTGAGACATGGCTCCATTGAATCCACAGTGAGAGCTTTTTTAAGAAAACAAAAGTGGTAACATGCAAAGAAAATCTCACAATTTTAATCAAATCTAAATGGAGTGCCTTAATGACAAATAGGAATGCTATTTAAAGGATAACATTTTGACACATTTGTTTTTTAGCCTTGAGTCAGATTCAGGGGCAGTCACTTATAATAAGTAATGCTTGCTCGACTAAGAAAGTCAAGAAAAACTTCCTTCCAACATACCTGCCAAAGCCATTTTCTTTCTCCTTTTTGATTTTACCATCAGGAGCCCTCATCTGAAAGAGTCAGACAGAGTTATAAATTATAACACAAGACAGATGAACATGAGTGAATGACTGGACCACTTAACACACTGCAGACTTCATAAAGACGAGCCCCGATAATGACATCCCGCCGCAATTCACCTTTTCCTCCTTCCTCTTCTCCTTGTGCTTGTCCTTGTGTTTGTCTGTGCTCCCGTCTTTGTGCTTCATCTTTTCCTTCTCCTTGTCCCGGTGCTTTTTGTCAGAGAAGTCCTTGTAGTCGCTGAAATTTATTGCGATACAGTGCTATTAAACCAGATGATTCCATCTCCCATTATAGCAACGTTATCAAGTGATTTATCAATTCAACCTATATGACGACCACCTTCAGATAAGACGAAAGTGACACAGAAAGCTCGTTGCATACCTGTTGCCATGCTTGGACTTCTCTCGCTCCTTATCCTTTTTGTGGTCCTTATGTTTGTGTTCTTTGTACTTGTCTTTATGCTTGTGTGAGTCTGAGAAGAAGGAAAATAAGTTAAATAGTGACAACTGGGTTAATTTAACTCTAGCAAAAACAACCAAAAGTCACAAAACACGTACATCAACTTGATTGTAGTTATAGCAAAGATCTATATCTGATTTTGGAGCACTCAACAAAACAATTCCCCTGATCTGGAAATATGCTCCGTTACAAGACAAGTCACTGTCTGAGCTTAAAATCTCTTGTATAGTAAGAGAGCACCTCCTACTGTCCATAGCAGACAGTTATTGTTTTAGACAGTGTGATAAAAATGACAGGTTGAGACAGGCAAGTAGTATCACCCTTCTGAGCTGACATGGCCTAGTCTACCAAAAAGATCATCCCTAAAATCAAATATATGTAGAGTTTAATTATTTATGCCCAACAGACACAGTTTAAACTTTAATTTGCCACAATATCTTTAATGCACAGGTCCCTTGCTCTTTATTTCATTAACAATTCAAACTGACAACCAATATTTTTTGAGGTGTCATAATAAGCTAATTTCATGTTATATTAATGAACAAACAAAATGCTGGATTTCATGTATGTATATTTCTGATTACTAAAATAAGTCCAGAACAGGGTCTTTAAGGTCCCCGGTAGTTTTTAAAGTTAACCACCTGCGCTCAGTGCAGAAAAAACAAATACCGTTGTGATTAATACAAGATGTTCCCAATTCTGTCTTTAGGGCAGTATAGATCAAATGCTAGCTCACAACCAGGAGGATCATTTTCACGTTTTATCTCAATTAAGTAAATGTGTCTACACCTTGATTCAGGTTAGAATTCAGCTAATGATGAGTTGAGATGTCGGTTTAAAAAGTAGGTCCAAAAACGCCACAATACGAGTGCTCCTATAAAGTGTTTGAGCTGAACAAAACGTATTCTTAAAAAAGGTAAAGAGCGCTAAAAATCGTTGTGCATTTAAAAGAAATGCTAGTCCCCACATATGAGCTGTTAATTGAGGACAATCCCTGTACATTTCTCGGACACAGCCATCTGCACTTACTGCCTGGACTCCGTTTGCTGTGTAGTCAGGCCGCTACAGCGAAAAAGAAAATGGCGCAGAGACTAAGTCCTCAACCCCCAAACCCTCACTTTCAGGTGAGAAATACGGCATTAAAACCACATTAACTAATAAAACCAGCACAACGAAGTGATAAAACACGTCCAGTTGTGTGCTAAACCGGATTTAAATTCTGATTAAAATGAGAAGAAAGGCTTTAACAAGGCCCCTCTTTTGAACAATAGACGCTTATGAGTGAGACAGAGGACTTAGTCTCTGGACGCCATTTCTGTCCTTTACTGAGAACTACTCTGACGCTACATTTGATCCATAAACACAAGTAACAATTACAAAGAACATCGCACGAGTCAAGTAATTAACTTACCATTGACTCTGGAGCCACAGTCGATCTGAAAAAAAATCGAAAAATACATGTTAGAATTGAATAAAGGCTAACTAGCCGGCTAAGTAACTTTGAACTTGCTGGATGGCAGGATAGTTTGTTAGCTCCCCGGTTAGCTTGGCTAGCTTACTATGCCATCTGATTATACGGCTGGGTTAGCAGCTAACAACCAGAGCTGCTAAGGCTAACATGGGATACATCAAATGACACTCAAATGTATCACCAGATTCCTTGGCATTTATTCCACATGAACACTCGAGTGTAATGAACGAGTCGTTTGTGTTGCATTGCTTATTAATAACATTATACTCGATGGTAAGCTGTGTGAAACATTATGAGTTGGCATACAAACACAGTCAGCTAACGCGTGCTAGCAGCCACTATTCTTAAGTTAGCCAAGTTACCCTGTCAAAGCCCAGCAGATAAAAGGGCAATACATCCATTTATCATTAACTCTCCAGACGTGACAAGATAAAATACATATGAGGTTACCTGGTTGTCGTTGTGGGAATGGTCCCCACTCATTTCCTAAACGTTCTTTTGTTTGAAAAGTCAAAAACGACAAAGATGTGGGAATACCACACCGGCAAAGAGATGCAGGCAGAATGAAGAAGAGGCACAGTTGTGTAAGAACCAAGTCCCAAATGTATGCAAACGCGCATGCGCCTCAATTTAAATGGTTCAGAGAAGTGTAGCTCCTCCTCTTAAACGTGTTGCTCTCTCCTTCAGACACATGCTGGTGGACCTTACTGTCAAAGTGGCCTCACACACGTTTAACACTCCCTTACTTACACATTTACGACAGAGTAAGGTGATCAGTTTTGATTTTAACCATCAGCTAAGGTAGGATCAGGTGCTCTGTTTCTTCACTCATTTTATTTATTTATTGCTCTGTGATTTGTGACTTTTATCTACTTTTTATCTACTAAAAACGTCCTTTTCCTGTGCACTTTTTCAGCCAAAGTACATGGGGGCACATATTTCATCAAGTATCCTGCATTAAGTATCTAAGTTTTTCTTGAATTCTATCCATCCATCTTTTTCATCACATATGTGTCAACAGAGCAGAAGTGATAGCAGAAATGTCCAAACTTCCCCCTCCCCAGACACCTCCTCCAGCCCCTGTGGAGAAATAGTGAGGTGTTTTCTAGCTGAGAGACAGTTCCTCCAGAGTGCCCCAGGACAGCCCCAAAGCCTCAGAACGCTTTGAAATAGCCGGAAAGGAAGGCTTCCGTTGACACCCAGAATATCTTAATCCCCAGATTGAGTGTAGCATAAATTGATACAAATTGCCTGCAACATATACTGATCAAATGCTGTCATGTAATGCAATGCCAAAACAAATGGCAGCAACTTGAATTTTAATGAAACGTTTTGTTTTCCTTGTTGTTACAGTGGATTGGTGAGTGCTAATTTTTTGTATCACAAATACTTCAACAATATTGCTCTCTGTCACAGCGACTTGTACTTTATGTCCACAAGAGGGTGCTGTAGCCCACCTTTTGTATATTTTGAGCATTTGAGCAAAACTTTTAAAGGTTAATGACTTCTCATAAAATGTGGAACAGTGATGTTAGCCCAAAGCACATTCTGAGTTTGTGAATAAACCATGGAATTTAGAAGCATTATTAAAAAAAAAAAAAAAAAAAAAAAATGCAGCACAAACAACTATAGCTTTAAAAAGTCAAGTCCTTAGTAGGCCAGCAGAAAAAGACAAATGAAGGCAATATGGACAAAGTTTTTGAAATGTTTGATAGAGGGCACAGATTTTTAAAAAGGCAGCAGATAGACAGTTGCTAAATGCAGCACCAACAGATTTAAGAACTCACTTATGTTGCCATTGGTATTTTCAAATCATTTTGGGTAGTGTAGGGCTACTAGCCTTGCTATTAGCCCTGCTATTTATTGGGTACTATTTATTTATCATGTTGCGAAACAATTTGCCTTTTGGGGATAAGTAAGTCTCCATGAACCATAGAGGGCAAAGATTATTGCAACAATTCAAAACTTAATCTTTCATAATGGCTTGGTTCATAAATAGTACCAATTAAGAATCCCACAATTTCAGTTTGTGAAAGTATGTACTAGGCTATGAGACATTTAAAGGAAAGTCAGAACTGAAATTGTGCTTATTCATTCTCAGGTGGGCACACTCCCATTTCATCTGACCATACAGTCCAATAACACAACACAATGTTGCAGAGGGCTTGTATAAGACATTATTTAATAAATTTATCAGATAAAACCACTCACATTTAACAGTCTTTTATAAATCTTCATATAAATAATATCATTGGTACAAACAATAGAAAAATAGCAATAAACGCAATTATTTTTGTCACACTGCATTAACATTGTCATTTGAGTTCATGTACAATATAATATTTAGCACCCATATTAAGAGTTGCTGGTTTGGAGGATAAAACAGTTTGAATGGGACTATTATGAAGCAGTTTTGGGTACACCATGTCCTAACTGTCATGTGCTTAAAGCTGCTGCTACAGGTCTGACACAGGGAGCGACAAGGCTGGGTTCTGGTATAACAACATGTAGGAGTCACATAGCAGCCTCCGCACAAGTTCAGGGGCCTGTGACGGATTGGCCCCAGCTAACTCCTCCTCCGACTGAGACAGGAAGTCGCCCAGCTCTGGACAAGCCCGGATCTCGGGAATGTTGTAGCCGTTCTGATCATCACCTGCAAAGAAAGAACGGTGCGCCGATTAGACAATAGAGGAGATACCGACAAGTCAGAGACGTCAGGGTGCCTTATCTAAAGCTGTCAAGGCTGTGTTATCTGGAAATGTGAGCAGTCACAGTTAACAATGCATATGCAAAACAATAACAAAAAGTCAGCGCTGGCACGAACACCATCGCATCATGTGTAACTTACCGCATCTGTCTGCCATGCTGTCGAAAAAAAGCCAGGAGTGAGGGTCAGAGCCGTATTTGACAAAGGACACGTAGTGGCTGGTCTGAATACACAGCACGGCAAAGAGTTGCATTGTGTGTCTGGGCACTGGAACATCGGGAGTTACCTCTGCTGGGAGCACTAGGGCTTTGGGGGAATGAGTTTGCCTTGTGGGATGGGTGTGCACCTTTAAATCATAAAAAAGACATACAATTACTGCCTTGAGTTTACACAAAATACAGAGCAGAAAAACAGAGGGAAGGAACACATTTTGGCAAAACACTATAATCTCAACCAAGAGTTTTGCATTAAAATCAATCATTCACATTCTATTACATATGTGGCTTATGTATGCTAGCTCAGAGACTCAAAGAGGTCACATTATGTAAAATTATGTAAAAAAAAGTGTCAGTGGGACACTTCACACTGAGAACTGAATACAATTACTTGTTACTCGTTTGTATTGTAGCCTGGCATGTGTTAAGGTTTATGAATAAAAACAAAAGCTTGCAGTAGGAGTATTAAAAATTACATTTACATCATTGAGGATGTAAAAACATCAGCATACTAACATTAAAGAGCAAAAGCTGAGCCCTGAATGAATCCTTAACAATGGTCTAACTAGAACATTTGAAGACATTCTTTTAGCTGACCATTTCAATTGACTAACAATAGATTTACCTGTGTATTGCAGGTAGTGCAGTACTGTTTGCTTCTTCCTGGTTGCAACTTCCGGTCTGGTAAACACTGCAAACACTCATACTCTGCTAACTTCCCACAGAGAAAGCATTCCCTCGGAGCTGATGGGAGAGTACAAGATTTATAAGAATAAGAAAAACAATGCAAGCAAATAATTTCTCATAATTTACTTACAGTTGTGAAGGAGATCTGTGATATCCAGCTCCACCGAGGGAATGATGTGCGGAAACATCTTGTACTTGCTTCCGAATCTTGGCATCTGGACCATAAGACATGAAGGCATCTACAGAGCAAACATCACAACAATATTACAGGGGTCTATAAAAAACTAGTCTCCAACAAATGTCCTTCCAAGCACTCACTTCTTGAAACTTGAGGTCACTCGACAAACATGACGTGTCAAGCAGTTGCTGGACGGTCGGCATGGGACCCATCTGCTCTTTTTCCAAAAAGATCTGGAAGGTGTAGGTATCGTGGTATGTCTCTCCTCTTGATCTAAAACACAGAAACACTATCAGTGCAATTCTGCGTACAGAACAGGGCAGGAAATATGATACAGGGTGGGTCTCTGCCATACCTGAGTTTAAGCAGTGGCGGTATGCTAAGAACCTTCTGAAACAGGACTGAGATGAACTCCTCTGGGTCTGCAGAAAGACAAAGGAATCTCAGCCGTTAGAATTTTCATGCTGTGCTGCTAATACAGACATTTTAATGTTGTTACATAAAAAGATGTGTTTACCTTTTTCCTCTGTACTGAACGTGTCACATCCGAGCTGTTTACGGAAATCCATCACACTCTCAGCGGGAACAAACCCTTGTCTGCAAAAAAAATAAAATAAATAAATAAATAGAGATTAGTCAGCAACTACGTCTTTGCTATATTACGTTTTACCAAAGCCATATTCAACCATAGAATCTCATGTTAAAATGATACGGTTGGTCTTAATAGTTTACATATCTGGCTTTTCTACATCACCTGACCTTAGAAAATATATGCCACAAGAATGGGTAGTACATCAGTATCTATTATTGGGTTCAAGCCTTGATCCATGACAGTGCAACAAGATGAGCTTGTTCTTGGGGAACAAGCCCATCTTTATTTATTAAAAATTATTGGTCATTTTTATTTGGCTCCTTGTAGACTGAATCAGTGAATTAGCTTTTTTGTTACTGAATTTGATTTGATTGAACCCTTAGGGATTAATAAAGTTGAATTGAATTGAACTAACTAGATGTTTACACATGCACATAAACCATACTTCATGTTTGCAGATGTGCAAACTAAGCTGTAGTACCCCTATCACCACAGTAATAAAAACAAAAGGGCTTGTATGTTCCCATTGTGTAAAATGTCAGGATGTCCTTGTAGTGTACATGATAAACAGAAGACACTCCAGTGTAGAGGAAACGGCTCTGGCACAGCGTTTATACCTGCGTAAACGGTTGATGATTTTCCTCAAAGTGCACGTGGTGGTTTGCTCTATGTCTTGAGGCTTCGGCCAGAGTTTGTCCAGAGTCAGGGATGAGCTGAATAAACTGAAAAAAAGAAGTTTCACGTTAAAAAACTGTGTTTATCAGTTTTCTGTGTTCATTTAGCTGAACATAATCATAAGACAATATTGATTATGACCATAAATCTGAGCCCATTGCAAAAGTGTGACACATGGGAGTTAATTACCACAGCACAGTGAACTGGTTTTACCTGAAGAGAGTGGCGTCGAGGTAACAGGAGTTGATGTGACCCTGAATCCCTTTCATTTTTCCTACAAACAAAGAGAAGGCCTCGGATTCTGTGACGGGTGGTACGTGCTCCTCGGACTCCTCAAAGGGTGGGACTGAAAAAAAAAAACAAAACCGTCACACACTGACATTAGTATAAGTGAGAAATCAGAGGCGGTAGGGAATAATTAATCTCTGAAGCAGGAAGTTCACAGGTTGATCAGACAAAACAAACCCTGCTTTCAGTGCCAATATTTATTACTCATTAATCTCAACAGTGTTGCCAACTTTCATTCAATTGGAAGAAGTTACATGCTCATTAAACTGGTCATTTCTTATCAACTTACATTACATTCGAATTTTGTCTTCTACTCTAGTCATGGGCAGTCATTCCACTCAGTTATTATCTATTTGATACAACTCAACCGTTTGCACTATCAAAATATTTAATCAAAATTCAGAGTAGGGATTAACACAGCAACAGTAACGATGTCATCTGTGTCAGCCAATCAAAGCGGCTTTTGGAGATCATAAAAAAGGGGAAGTGCAGCTGACCAGCCATGACTATGATGAAAATGGCTTGATGGCTACAAACAAGTAAAATGTCATAACTTTGGGTTACATTTTGGAGAAGACTGAGTGAGACTATTCAAAGAGACGCTGTTTATTAAATGCAAAGGTGGCTAGTATTGCTGCTATACTGTGGATGTAAAGAGCCTCAGTCTTTTCTCTCAAATGACTTGTTTATGTCATCCAATAAATAGAGGAGTAACACAAAAGCACCTATAGACATTGAAATAATTTATCATCATCAAATTTATTTAAGTTATAGTGATAATGATGTTACTTAAGTTTATTATATTGTACCACTCCATGCCTAGTGACAGTCGACACAGTTGGTTTGTCTCACCTAGAGGCTTCTCTGTTGTGGGGGCCTCACTTTCTGCACACGAGCAAAACCTCCTGTCAGGGTGGCACTTTGTCACAGGAATGAACAGAGCCTTGTTCCCATTGCAGGAGAAAAATCTCTTTCCTCCATATGTGCCGTTAGAGCAGCCTTTAATGTCATAATCCTACATCAAGAAGATACAGAACAGGAATAAATGAAAATAAAACTTAACATACAATGTATACAATAATAGCCACTCACCAGTTCAATCCCAGCCCAATTACCCGTCTTCCCTTCAAGTATCCCCATCCAGCGGATGACTCCATACACTGTGACCCCTGAGTTTGACTCCACTTCCACCATGGAGCCCACCTCCAATGGTACTTGGGATTCACTTTGGCTGCCTGTTAGCCTCTCTTTTATCTGTTGACTACGAGATCCTACACTGAGCATAGAGTTGTTACGACTCACAGGTCTTTGTTTCTGACCTGTAAAGAAGTATGAAGATGGTGGAGAGAAACTGTTAGAAAGTCATATGACATATTTTCTCTGTTGTGTCACATGCTGTCTCATCAGATTAACCTGGGGCGAACATGCCACAGGTCTCCATGAGATATGTACTGTGCAATGTTCAGAAACACGAAACCATGTGATGAATCTTCATTCCATTGCAACAGGCCCGGTTTTTCTAGTTGTGTACTTGAGCACTGTTATCCATGCCCCCAAATTTCAAAAGTTTTCATTTGCTGACAAAAAGGGAGGGGAGGATGGTGTTGGCTTTTAAAAGCCAATAGAAATGCAAGATAAACTCCTGATAAACTCCTCTACAACTAATCCCTATTTGACTATCAAAAAAGCATGTAACTGCAGTGACCCTTACCATCTTTCCACTGGACTCCAAGGGGGACGGAGTGTGATGGGACCACCTGAACAATGTCTGCTGCACTGAACAGAGGTGGAGGAGCAGGTTTCTTAGATGAATAACTGTGATCAGGATCCTAAAAATGAAGGCAAAGAAAAGCGACCGTTGCAAAACTGATCATTTCAAAACCATCCAATGTCACATGTAAGCTGTAGGACAAGAGCCAATGATAACCACTGTCTTTTCGACTCTTAAAACAGATGAATAAATAAAAGATTCACTCTGTATTTCGATATTATTGGTAAGAACACTATATTCCTGCACTCACCAAAATTTCCACCTCAAAACCAAGCATGTACAGGTCTTCTTGGTTGTCATTCCTCCCGATCTGCATGAGATTTTTCACCAGCCCAGGCATGTGTCCCTTCTTGTGTTTGACCACCACTAGGTCATCATGAGAGAGCTCACAAATGGCAGAGAACAGCTGGGGGTTGCACAGCAGCTCTAGACGTTTGCTGGTGGAGGACACAAAGAGCAGGAGCTGAGCCTGGTGGCGCGTCAGAGGGTATGTGTCCTCTTTCTTCACAATGCCCCCAGTCTTGGGACTCCCGTTGTTGCTGCTGCCACAGTACAGCATTCCCATCAGCTCGCCATTCTGCAGTTCTCCCTCCACACGGCCGATACCTCCTCTGCAGAAGCCTTTCCTCGACTTGCCACGGATTACTATGAAAAACTTTTCCTTTACAAGAGGCTCCATTTCTTCACTCCTGGATATGTTTCAATAGTTTGGAGGTGGGATAAAACCTGTTGAGATAAAATGCTGATCTTTAGCCTAGAGACAGCTTATGGAGCTTGACTTAACAAAAATAAATAGATATGTACAAATATTGAATTTAATACTGCTGCTTTTGTGCTACTATCTAGGCCTAAACAGATGAAATAGAACTAAACGGAGTTGAAGCAGAGTTTCAGTTTCATGAATCAACTCCAGATGATCTTAGACCAGTGTTTCTGAACTGACAACTGAAAATGTTTTATCTGGACACTTCCTGTCTAATGGTTTCTTTAAAATTATGTATTTTTCATGTTTTGTATAGTATTTTTTAAATGTTAATTTAGCAAAGCACTTTGAATGCCATTCTGAATGGACAGTGGTGGAACAGATATATAATCTTACTTCGTCATAATTATAATTATCCATAACTTATTTAGATAATATTTCATATTTATTCCAATAACTCTATGAGATGAGATCTGAAGGGGTTGAAATGAGCACATACAGTTGCTCATTGCAAACAAGTCCAAATAATCTGCGGAATTAGAACAATGACATTTAAGTGGTGTCACTCTTACTAAAATGCAAATAATAATTTGCTACTGGCGTTTTAACGCAAAATCCACGATTGCAAGCTTTTCTCGGTGTGCCAACACTTATAATTAAGTCGTAAACTAAAGCATCTTCTTTCACCACTGCGGTGAACTACATGCATCCAAGTTACAGTAAGAATACACACTCATCAGTGTCTAGTACAAACACATTAAGGTGGCCAAAGAAGTACACTACTTCAAAAAAAGTAAGTAGTTAGCAAGTAGTAGTGAGCACTTTTAACAAACCTACTCGTGCAAAGCGCAATAACCGGAAAAATGAGCCAAAAAAACTTACTTTTCACTTGTGAGCTTTTCTTTGTCTCCTGTAGTTAAAAGTTGAAAGTTTGCTCGAGCGTCGCTACATGTCGCAGGACCGCTGCACTGACGGAAGATCCTGACCCTGTCTGAATCCACACTGTAGAGAGGAGGTAACCCTACGCGCGGTTAAATAGTGACCTGCGCGTGACCGGCCACGCCCACAGGAGCGCTCTGCTGTCAGCTGAGCGACTTTCACCGACATTACACAATCAGGGGCGTTGCACTGAGACAGGTACACCAGGCATCTAACAATGGCCGAAGCTAGAAAGATTTTTTTATAGCCCAAGCACCACCAGGTAACAGGACTATTTATCCGATGGTGATTGACAGGTGTGATGGCCAACTCCCTTAAATTACAGAGCCCAGGCCTGAGGCTTGAATTTGGGCAAATAATACCTCAGGGTAACTCAGGGCTTAAATGGATTATGTGAAGGAAGAAGTGACAGGAGTTATATCATCCGATTCAGTTAGCTTTAGCATTAGCAGCAAAAAGGTAATCGCTAAGAGTTTCTGTTGAAATTAAAATGCATTTGTTAGACCTGTGGTTCTCAAACTTTTCACATTAAGAACCATCCCAGAAATATATTTGTCCACGCACCTCCTTTATGCCGATACGGATCTATTCCATATGGACACATACCTATATCTACCGATATGCTACTGGCTGCTATTTTGAAATCACATTTTGAATCACACTGCATTTTAAGAGTCCAAACATTTAGTACTATAGTAAAGTGTATTAAAGAAAATATGTAGCAGAAAAGTTTTTGTATTTATCAGAGCTTCTTAAGCCTATTGATATTGTATTTAAGCCTAAGTTGTAATCATGAAAAAGTTGGCCAAAGTTGGTCAAGTTGGCGAGTTTGAGACAATATAAGCAATTAATGGTTCAGCCCTAGCTCTTAAGCAATTATTGTCTATACAGATGGGAAAAAAGGCTATACGTATTTCTAAAAAATTAATTCCATTTATGGTATGCCATACACATAGGCCTATAACTGAATAACGCTTGAATGCTGGAATATGTAATGAAATCTTGTTATTTTTTGTTATTTTTCAGAAAAATAAAGAGATGTGTGATTTATGAAGTTGCATGCCCTGTTTAGATATTTGAGTCTCTGGAGAAATCTGTGATAAGATGGTTGACTGTGTGGGGGGCCTTCAGGTGCCGGCCAACAAGAGTCCGTACACAAGACATCTTAGATAAGGACTAGCCACTTTACAAAAGCATTTACACACTGCAAAGGCTGTATGTGTGACAATGTAAAGTATCCATTCTGGAAATATTTTAACTATGAAAAAAAATGCACTTATTTAACCTATATCTCTCAGAGCAAATATTGACAATGTCTGTCACAATTCAGCACGAGGTCTACACTGAAGACTTTAACATGCCATAGAAATCCCTCTGTACTAAAACAGTACTGGTCAAAACATTGTTTACAGTCTTAACAAAAGATTTCCACACACTTTGTTGTCCACCCTCAAATCTGATTTTTTTCAATATTGCAATCTTTCTTCATGTTGGCATTGAGCGTGTTTACAGTCACCAACGCTTGGCCTAGTCTTTGAGTGACATGTTTGTGTTCCCGTGGACAAACGCATGTGACAATCCTACACAGAGACACACCTGGTATGCGCCTCTGACCCTATCTCCACTTCACATCACCTTTATGTAACAGTCCTCATTCTCTCCAGCAGGCTGCGTTCTCTCAGCTAGCAGAAACACATTTGTTACATATCTGTGACTACATTATGATAAGTATAGAAGCAAATTGTCTAAAGTACATTGTGTATTAATATTTCCTCCCAGCAGACAGGATAAGACGAGAAGTGTCCATGTTTTGGGGGAAGAGGTTTATTAGTGCACAAGATAAACAGAGAATGAGCTCATTTGGTAATCAGATTGATTGAAAATGCCTGTAAAAATAATACACAACAGTATCAGATGCAGTATCTGGGTGGCCTAAACAATGTATTTCAGTCCTTCTCCTCTCAAAGAATAGGATACGGGTTAATATTTGAGAAATGACATGAGGTTATATGAAGATTCCTTTTGAGTAACGTTACAGTATGTGTTACATAAAAACCCTCTGGGTACTGATGGTAATAGAGTGTTCTTAGAGAGACGTCACTTGTCCATCAAAGGAGCATTTCACTGTCTGAACCTCTGAAGCGAACTACCAAGGGAGTCTGACTTCTGCAATCACTTAAACAGTTTCTCTGAGAGTAATTTTTATGTGCTCTGCATCCACACTGAGACAAGAAAAGTACTAGTGTTGGTTAATGTATTAGGTGGAACCTTATTTCTACTGTACAAGTAAGATCTTATAAACTGAAGGTGATTTCTAAGTCTAAGTCTAAACTTGATATTTGTTCATAAATCATGAACATATTCATTCTTTACATTCTTTAATACATAAGTACTTTAGAAGTAAGTGATTTGAATGAAGGAACTCATTAACTGTCCCAAGTTCTTTAATTATCAAGAACAGTTGGAGCCAGCCAACTTTTGTCAAGTGGAGTGAAATGGAAAAAAAAAAAAAGTTAAATATTGTATAAAATATATTGTTGCATACTACACTTAATATCGTATAGAGAACTATCATCGTCAACAGTATACAGTCTTGCATTCACTTCGACCTAAGAGTGACTAGTGCAACAAGTGCAAATACAGTCTGTAGAATTAACAGTAGTTCAAATACATACAATAGATAATAAGTATCTTAAACACCTTAGTGCAGGTATAAAGTGAATGCACATAAAAGTTCTGTTGTCAATCTAGATAGCATATTGTTCAAAGTATAACAAGACTGAACTTGGCGTTAGTCAAAAGTAATTGGCAACATTTATATTTAAGAAGTACTGTATTTACATTCTGTGCATTTGACAAGCCTCCATTGGATAACTCTGTTAAATAGACAAATAGACAACACGACCAATACAGATCTGAACACATCTGTTGATGATCTGGTTAAATGCACACTATGCAGGATATTCAAACCTTGGCCCAATTTTCACTCCTTTAGTACCCAGCAGTATTAAAGTATAAAAGTCCAGTTCACTTGATTGTCCTTGTAACTGCCTGTCAGCTCTAAAATGTCCCTCCCTTGTAAACATATGACTACAATTGTGAAATTAAATGGGTTATGTTTATGGGTAAATGTATGCGCAAAAAAAAAAGTATAGCCAATGGAAATTTGCCTTTAATTATTTTGAAGATGCCCTTTTATTTGGCTTCACCAGGAAGTTGGGCATGAGACTGTGTATGAAAACTGCTCGAGTTATGATCCCAAATGGCCTATTCAAGGAACTGTATGACAAAAGATAAGGCAGCATACCACGCATACCCTGTGATTAGTTACACCTGTCTCCTCAACAAACAACGCTGATAACCACCTCGCTGTAGACACTATGAAGCTGTCCAGGCCTACGACCACCCCACCATTATCTAGAGGGGAGTGGACAGTGGATGGACTGGTGTTTCAGTGGAGACACACCAGAGTAAACACACTTCTGGAGGGTGACATCAGGATGACTCTCACTTTAACAACAACAACAACAACAACAGCCTTTTAAAAAAGAACAGGAAGTTCGAGTTCAGGAATCAGCTGACACTTTGATTAATGTGTCAATTATGAAAAGGGGAACATGTACTTATGAGCTAATGAATGTTTCAATGTCAGATTGCAGGTGTAATTAGGTTTATGGTGTGGAAATGTGGTTAGTTACTTTTCTGTCAACAGCTCAGCACAAATGTGTTACATCACACAAAACTATTGTGATCAGGTAAATCATTACATTTTAGTATACATGAAGCATGATGTTTTACTGGTCAAAATGGAGCACCAAAGCAATCAAATGAGAAGTTAACTTCCTTAGTACATAAATACAGAAAGCCATGGTCAGGCCTAAAGTCTGGGAAAAGAAGGAAGTTGTGAATGTGAAACACAAAAACAAGAGCAGATAAAGTGATTGTTGTAGTTGTATTGTTTATCCTGTTAGTCAAGGGTTTTGTTTATCATATAAGTTGTTGCTATTCTTGAGGTATGTGGCAACAGGTATCTCCTTTGTCTAGCATTTCTTTAATCAGCCTGTAACTAAGAGATGCTGAAGCATGTAGCCTGTGTCTGTGTTCTATAATGTCCGTTTGTCTAATTGTTGCAGTTAGACAGACCAGTTTATACAACTTTGACCAAACTGCATTAATCAACCATGCTGGAGCAAACAAGCTTTTTCTGGCAACATCTTGTGGCATGTGAACAGACATGGCACACTCCTGTTACATTCTGTTGTTGTCTATAAACACATTTAGAAGAATTGAATTGATTCAGACTTCATCTTCCACAGACTGACTGATTGTACAGTCTAAAGGCAGTCAAGAGGAAGTTCTTGTGGCATTTGGTCCTGCAGTTCAATGATCTCAGACATCCACTGGCTGCTCTCTGTTGTTCAAAAGCTCAATGCAGGGGATGGTTATTCAGTATAGAATAAGCAGGATATAGTATGGACTCAGTCCCGCTACCAGCTCCACACACTGACAACAGCTCTTCTATTTAACTTTGGCATGCCCTGGCCAGTGTTTTCCTGACTCACAGAGGTTCGGAGACACACTGAAAGTCCAAACATGAGGGGCTCTGGAGATGATGCCCACTCACGACCTCCAGGAATTTTAAATAACAAGACTTAACACACAGATATACAAATATCTGTCACCCATACACATGTACTAATCCTGAGCAAATCAAGCAATCCTACATGCAAATCAGAATGTTTAAGTTCGTGTTTATATTAAATGATGTACTTTATAATTACTGCCCTGCTCTTACGTTTAGGTCTAATGTCTCAAGTGTGGGTTCCTGAAAACCGATCAGCCTGGTTTTATATTCTCACATGCCAGACATTGACATAACATCTTCTTTGCAAAAGAACAAACAGGTTTGTGATCACACTCGAGCCAATTAATTGCATCAAACTGTGTACACTTGCAATAAGCTCACTGGCATCTGAGACATACACCCCAGAAACAAACACAACTGTGTTTTATTGACCAACATCATCAGAACTGGTTCTCACTTTCTTTGAAGTTGGACAGCCTTCGGTTGGGGTTCTGGATTGAAACCCATTCAGATCAAATGTCTGAGGCTGAAAAACATTCAAACCTTCATCAGTCTAATTGATTACTAAATCAATTAGACTGATCAAATATTTCAACAAGATCAAAAGCCATCAGACAAGGCAACGGCAAGTTACCACAATGTAAAAGATCACTGGATTTAGAATAAACATCAATGCCTTCTATTTAGATACAAATTAACCCTCCTTGTGTATACACGGTACTAATACACAACAGTATCAGATGCAGAAGTATATGCATATACAAAAGTACTAATAACACTAAGCCAGTGTGAAAAATATAATTTCTATATTACATAATACTAATCAGTAATTAATGCGAAGAGTTAAAGTGGCTAATCAGTAACTTTTATTCCTTCAAAATAGGTCTTACAGTACAGTACAAGCATGTTGGCACACAATACAACACTATGTGTCTCAAAAAGGTTCTGAGAACCTTTTGCATAGGCTTCACTATTCACATCATGTGATTCACTCACATGCTCACAAAACACAAATATAGTGTATTGCGTGATGAGGTGTTGAAGTTGAGTATGTAGCTGCCTATTACAGAATTAGGATTTATGCCATTATTATAAAGGTTACATCAAGTTGCAAAGTATAAGTTATAAAGTAAAATACAATGTAAAAAGACATGAACCATGCTGGAACTATAAGCTTCAATGCATGGACACCTAGGTTTAGGACATTATTTCCCGCATAAAATGTGCTTCATGTGTAACTTCAGTGGCTGAGGTTTCGGTGTCCGGGCTGGTGCAGGTGGAAGGCCTGGTGCTGGATTCCTTGGCGAATGCGGTTCTGGCGCTGGATTGCATTACGGGAGAAGCTGTGTCGCTCAGTCCAGGCTTTTGCTTTCTGCACACAGGTACACTGAGCCGCTTGTGCTAGAGCTTTAGGCTGATAGAAAGCACCAGCGACGGCACGATTTGTAGTGTTACTTGTTTGAACCTGAGTCTCAGGAGGTATTTCACTAAGAAAAAACAAAAATATTTACAGAAAACATTTTTTATTTTATCAAATTAATTGACAGTTCAACCATTACCTGGCATCTACTTGCTGCTGTGATAAAGTGTCACCATGAACAGCTGAGTTAGGTACTTGGTCCAGCAGCGCCACATCATGGTCTTCTGCGACAACTGCGTCTGTTAAAGAAGAAAAGAATTACAGACACCAATTTGTTTACAGTACAGGCTATCTGTGAGTATGACCAACCTTGGTGGCTAACAACATGCCACTCCTCCTCCACCACTTCTGCAGAGTGGTCGGTGGTCTTATCCTCCTCTCCAAAAAACAGATTAGTAATAATTCTGAACATGATTTCTTCTTTTTATTGTTGCCTTCTTCTTTGGTTACACTTCCTTTTCTTTGATCAGTCGTAAGAGTTGTAAGCTAATCAAGACAGTAAGAAGATAGTTGAGCTCACAAAACTCACATCTGTAACATATAGACATTGATGCATTTTAGTCTGAGCCCACTGTGACTGTTGACCTAATTCTCTTTAACTCGGGAGCCTACAAAACTTCCATTTGCAATCTTGGATCACCTGACTGGGATATCCAATGAAGCTCCTTGTTATATACTATTTGAATAATAATGCCCACTCCCCCTTAGATTCATTGTTGGGGTCCATCTGTCTCTAGATGAGGGAGGGGCTCCTTCATCAGAGACACGTCAGTGCAAAGACTGGGCTGCACCTTACAATGGACCTTTGGTGGAGACTGAATCACAGCTGACTATACAAGATGCAGTAGCTCTATTGTCACTGAAGGACATGTCCAGACTTATACTGTGTCCTGTATCGCCTTACGTCACCAATAAACTAGATGGTGCAAGTATCGCTAAGACAACCTGACTTAAATACACATTTAAAATACAATGGTTCAGCTGCTGACGGAATTACAATTAGCATAAGTCTAAATAAAAGGCTAACATTTTCATTTTAACGTCAGTAATCAGTAAAAAAGCAATTTTTTTTCGCGTTTTGCATTTCGATTATGTGTTTAAAATCGACAATATATGCGAATATTTTGCATAGACTGACGTAAAGCGTTTGCACCAGAAACAACCGTGTTTATTATTACATATTCACTCACTGCCTGTATCACTAGCTGAAACAATAGCCCCGCAGTCCCTTACCTTCAGTAGACGAGCCTCAGTGTGACTTGCAGGACATTATTGGGTGTCACTTTAAATTATCTCGCTTAAACCTCGCTCAAATTTATTACCTTGGTATCCCAACCCTAACAATGTCCGTTGTTTTGTATTTCAAACCTTCAACGGACCACAAAAACAAAGTACCCTCCCATTTCCACGCCCACTGAGAGCAACCCACCAATCGGAGGCTTTAGACTGAGCACGCGTGTCGATTCTCTCCAAAGATGGAACCTTCTCGTTGAGATGATTAATGCCAAAACTCGTTTAGTTAGTTACAACGTTAAGTGATTCAACAGAAAAAAGGTCAGTCAGAAGATTGTCATATGCCTTGTGGAGCTAAAGGCTAGTAGAATAGCTTTTGTAGAGCAAACTGAATTTCCTTGTGCCTGACATGGAGTATGAAATAGGCTACCGTGTTAATTAGAAGTGACCTATTCTATAATCTATACTGAGATAAACATAAAACAAATGGTATTGGCTTAGCTCCCATTGCCTTAATAATGTTTAATCTTTTAAAGTTTTATTCAGGTAGACTACTGTAGCCTGTAAATTGTGGAATTTTAGTTATTTGGAAAATAACATTCAAGTAAGGCTTTTCAAACATTATAGAAACCTTTTAATTACCACCAGGGCTGCTGACACACTTGAAGGGGCCCTGAGAAAACCCTATGGCCAGAGGCCTCCTATAATATTTTGTTCATGATACTAAAGCATAGCAGAGACATAGCTGAGACACTTCTTCTATTTTTTCAAGAAAGTGGGCCAGGACCTTGTCAGGAGCCTAGGTTTTATATGGTCACCGCAAAATGATATTATAAAAAATCACATTATGCATAGGTTATATGCTAAAATAAATGATATGAGGTGTTAATTTAGTCTCCTCACTGCAATGGTTCAAAATGTGTTTGCCGACTACTTTGCAAGTGAACACATTTGCAAATAAAGCAGTAAAGTTGGGATGTGTACATATTTTTGTGAACATATGGTGGCAAAAATGCAGGTTGCAATTTCACTTTTCTACTTTCACTCTATAATAGCTATGGTATCCCAGCAGGGACATGCCATTGTCTTTACAAATCAGTAGATTTTGTTCATAAATCCCTTTACCTACATGTAAGAACTTCTGCTAAAAAGGAACCATTTAAATATGCTTTTCTTTCAGTAGTGCATTTGGGCAGCAGTAAAAAAAAAGAAACAGGAAGTGTTGGAACATGTTTGGATTCTCTATAAAGCTCCCTAGATAAACAGAAGCAAAGTGTGATATTATAAAGTGATTATACAAATTTTAAAAACATAGGTTGGACTGTGGAGTTTCCATTTTGTTGAACTACATATACTACAACAATTTTCACAATTCACCATTGAAGAACGGTGCAGTGATTGTCCAAAATGATATGCTACGTCTACTTACTGGAAAAACGTGACATACAGCGCCATCTAGTGTTGTTTGAAATATAGTTGCTAGATTTGACCTGTTTTCCTCCAGCAGATGGTGCAGTCAGTCCACTTCAGTCTTGAGTGTCCCCAATCACACGTGTTGAGAAGCAAGGTGCAGCACTCAGTCGGCAAGGTGTTGTATATTAGAGGCAAGAAGACCATTGTGGCACGTCTGATTGTCTTTGATGGACCAAGAATACCAAGGGCCAGGGCCATTCTGTTCAATTGATCAAAACATGAACACGTTCAGATTCCAGTGAAATGGAACAGAAAGGGAAGCATTAGCTGATGTTAGAAACCAGTGTCTCGTTCAACTTTAATGTGCTGTTTAGATTTCAAAATAAAATTTACTCGAAATGTTATAATATTCAGAGTTTTATGAGGTGGATTACATGTTTGCACTTTCTGGGTTATTTGGGCAACCACAACATGAGTCGTATGTCACGGGTCCTCGCCTTTGTGTCTCATTAGCTCCGCTGGAGTCCTTTCTGTAAACTTAACGCTGCGAGTCTCAGGTTGTTGTTGTTTGTTGTAAGTGTTGTTAGCGTGATGGCTTCTTCCTGCGCGCCCGGGCTGATGTGTGATGTGGGGAGGGCCCTGAGGCGAGCACACCCCTAGCGCCTGTGAAAGGCTATGATCAGAACAGAGGCCAGCATTTAGTCAGTCTGTGCATGGAAGCCGCACACCCACTTGTCTGCGCCAGTCTTCTCCAACTTTGGGAATAACGGGGGATATTTTTGTCAAAGGACGCGAGGACGACGACTTGCCTTACTTTTTGTATACTGTTGGAGAAACTGTGCGTCATTAGCGCAGGATACTTTTACGCACAGTTGTTTAACAATGCCTCGGTCTTTCTTGGTGAAAAAGTACTTCGCTAAACAGAAGCCAAACTACAGTGAACTTGAATGCCAGAATGGTGAGTTGAACAACCTTTGTTTTAATTAGTAATGCAAGAGTCTTTATGTAAGTGCGCAATCTGCGTTTTAAAAGTTTTTTGTAACGTTTGTATTTTGCGCAAATCTCAGCAGTAGACATAACAGACAGTTTAGAATGTGTATGTTTTTGGGACTTGGTTACTCCCTGGTCAAGTGGGGCCCGTTAGATGCACTTTCCCCCCTCTGTACCACCACACAGAGCTCCATTCATGTTACCAACTCTTGTGAATACGTGGGAGGAAACGGCCCATGAAACCTCCTCATGGCAAGGATCGAAGGAAAACAAGTCTTTCAAACCAAATGTACACACACGCACGACAGGTGTAGCTGCTGCTAGTGCGCTGCATTCTTTCTAAAGTAAGATACAACCCATTGTATTTGGTGCCCTACATCTATTAATAGCCCCCACTCTTGATTTCAGATACTTCACTGGACAGATATCCTGTTGCTGAGCTCTCATCAGGGGACACCTCAGCTGCCACCTGCTTCACCTCAGGCCTGGTGTGGGACCTGAGCGTGCTGCCCACCTTGTACTTACCCACCCAGACAGAGGCCTCTGCCACCTCGGGGCCCCTGGATCTCAGCTCCCCCTCCAGCCTGAGCAGCAGTGCCAGCAGCAGTGGAGAGGAGGATGAAGGGCGCACTTCAGACCCCCCCAGTCCTGAGCCGGTTCACACATACGCACCTCGACAGCGGATGAAGTGCACGGGTGTCTTGGCCCACGCCAGTCCCCCGGAGGAAGAGGAGGAGAGGGGGGCCCAAGTGACGGCAACCAGGCCAGCTTTCCTCTGTAAACACTGCCCCAAGGAGTACACCAGCCTGGGTGCTCTCAAGATGCACATCCGCTCGCACACTCTGCCCTGTGTGTGCACCACCTGTGGAAAGGCCTTCTCCAGACCGTGGCTGCTCCGGGGACATATCCGCACACACACAGGTAACACCTCACACAATATGGCAACAGTATTATCACTGTATTTACAAAATTATTCTGAAATCACACCAGAAGCTCAAGTCTTGAATATAGTTTGTCTAGTAACTTGCTTTGTAATTTTTTACCCTAATCAAAAAATAAAAGCTTTAGATATTTTAGAAAACAACCATACATTTCAGATGTTTCCAATTTAACAAAAAAGTTTATCTCAAAGGACCAAACACATTTAGTCTCAAGCATTTATAACAAGGCAGAATGAAATGACTCATTATTGTAGACACTCTAAAATGCCAAATGTTGTGTAAGCTTCTCTAATCAGTATCAAGCAAAAATGTCCAAAGCGTGTTGTTGACTTCTTACTAATTCTATCACATTATTGATATCTTGATACAATATGGCACTGCTTTGACAAAAATTACTGTAACACTTTTGTCCGTTGTGTAGCTGCTGACACACTAGTTAGGAAATCAGTGCTAGAAAATGACATCTATATTTGACTTACTGAACCTATGAGTCAGCAGGTTATTTCATCATCCGAGCTGTGGAAATAGGGAGTAAGATTCCCTCACTCTACACCAGTCAGTAGACGTTATCTCACAGGGGAGTCCTCTGCTCTGCCCATTGATCAGTCTTTGTCTTTAGCATTCATCAAAGACTGGCTGGTTAATTATCTCAGGGGGACAACAGAATGGGGACATGGGATCGACAAAAGGTTTAAAGAGTGCCTCGAGGCTCCCAGCTATCACTGAGCACTTAGTACCTGCAGCAACTTGTTAGGGTGCTAATCTCGTTTGGCTCTGATTGAATCATGCTAATTCACTTGAGGCCCTGTGACCATGTGCTTCCTCATTATCTTCACACTGTGTTTTGTGTGTGGTGCATGTGAGGTGTTAATGATTGGCTCTTGTGAACTTTTGGAAACACCTCGTCACTGTACTGAGAGGTGTTGTCAGTCACATCTTAAAAAAAAAAAAAAAAAAAAGGCAATCACGTGACATTTGTCCCCCCTCATTCTTTGTTCCAGGCGAGCGGCCGTTCTCCTGCCCCCACTGTAACCGGGCCTTCGCTGACCGCTCCAACCTGCGCGCTCACCTGCAGACTCACGCCGAGGTCAAGAAGTACCAGTGTGGCGTCTGCTCTCGTACTTTCAGCCGTATGTCTTTGCTGCAAAAGCACAGCTCCTCCGGGTGCTGCTCCACAACGGCGTGAGACGTCAAGACGGACATCCACTTGGAGCTCGGGCTTGTGGGACGCCATGTAGGCATGTCTGGCTGGCCTGACAACAACATCTAAGGCCACAAAAGCATGATGATGATGATGAATGGTCTGCTTTATGAGACATGGAGGAATTTAAGCTTCATTATGGATTTTCAATTTACAAGCCTCCCTGTTCTGTGGAAAAAAAATACACAAGAGCAGAGTTATTCCATTGTAGGTCAAAACTCAACTGAGCAATGCTGACACTCACTAGATATCAGCTCCTTTGTTGCTGTGCCCATTCCAAAGAGCAAATATGTAGTGGACTCATTGGGTTAAAGAGGTGTGCTTTCCTGTCTCCATCCTGATGCCGGTCAGCTCAGGATCATGTCCCAGAGCCAGCTGCTGAGAGGTAGGGCTGCGTGGGTGGAATAAATCCCTCAGCATGCCTCCCAACAACACACACACACAATAGCATGTGCACACACAGCTGTCCCCCGGTACTGCGCTGTAGATAGACGAGGTGCTAACAGGTGCCGCAGGCTTGACCTTCGCTGGTTAATAGCAGGTGACATCCACTGCCCTTGGTTTGCTTAAGAAAAAAAAGAGGAAGTGTGTCATTGCTAAAGAATGGCACCACTAAGTCCTTTGTTTCACCAATGGGGACTGTTTTAAGCCTCTATTTTGGCTACATCAAAACCCAGGCTTTAATCCGATGACTTTCGGAGATAGACGGACAAAAGCCGTTGTGCCTTTTGTTTTTATTGTTCCAAAGAACACGGGATGCCAACGTGTGCCGTGCACTCAAGGTTACAGCAGTGTTAAAAATACCAGCCAAAGCCATATTTTGTCAAAGATGAATTTGTGCCTTGAATTGTATGACTTTTGAAACCAAAATGTGCCTGTCTTTACCTCAGTGATAAGCTGTGGCTTTAAGAGACAAACATGGATTGCAGTATTACTAGACTTTAGTGCGAAATAAATGTAAAAAGGCTGGGACCAAAGATTTTGTTAAGTTTACAACATGAAGCCATGGTTTTTCTAATATGTGATGAAAAACCGCAGATGAATTTTTAACTTTCCTACATGTTTGTGTTTTATAGTGCAATGTTGCAGATGTGTCATTTCA
Organism: Rhyacichthys aspro; assembly: GCA_036850595.1. Taxonomy (NCBI): domain Eukaryota; kingdom Metazoa; phylum Chordata; class Actinopteri; order Gobiiformes; family Rhyacichthyidae; genus Rhyacichthys; species Rhyacichthys aspro. The sequence continues at coordinate 5,315,836 of CM072152.1, forward strand.
GTTTTGTACTATGCTTGTGTGTTCACTTCTATTTCTTGTATGTAATAAAGTTTTGTTCAATAAAGTAATTTATGTTTATTAAAACACACTGGTCTTGCGTTAGTTTGAGTAAAGCTAAGCTTGTCCTCTCTTCAGTGCGATTCAGTGGAATTGAGTCAATACATTGGTCATAATAGCTCTGTTTGATCATTAACTGGGAGAGTTTGGCTCAGGGTCTTGATGTTGGAGTTAGCTACTCTGTGTGATAAAACAGAATAACAGGCATGCAGGTGAACTTGCTGCGATGGACAGGAACAACTTAGTGCACCTGCTCCAACTTTCCACCTGCCACATGAATCTCACTGTCACTGAGCAAATACCGACAACAGCGACAGTTAAGAAGAACTGGGGTCAACTTCTGTTTTCATTTAGCATTCATTCCTACATGCTCTGTTTTCCACATCTTGAGGAAGATTTCTAGTTTGCTGGATTGCAGTATGTGTCTATATTTTCCTCCTCTGGGAGTGTATATCTTTTCCTGAGTCAGGCTTTGTTCACACAGGGTTTGGAGGTTCTCATGGCTCCTCCACATGGCTCTCACTCATTTTCTAGGAAAAGTACAATTATGTTCTTGTTATGATGCTCACAAAGAACCAAAATTACTCAAAGGCAAAGAAAAGCACTGTAAAAGACAAATCTACTTACCTTTATAGTATCTATGATTGAAACAAAATGTCAATATTTTTCTTCATTATCATTTCCTAATAAATTGACAAAAACACTCTTTTTTTTTTTTAAATGCTAGTGTTCAATGGAGCTAAATAAGACTGCAGTACATTTACAGATATTAAATTCTTAATTTCATAAAAGATGTAAAGACACTCTGATAAGCAATTATTATTTATTGACAACCAACGGAACTCAATTTTACTTTGATTTTTTAAAATAGTGAATCGAGTTACCTCATCCACATTTGGAAAAAAAAAAAAGGAAATGACAAGAAAAATACCAAAAAACAATGAGATGATGAATGACACACTCACCTTACTGATGATTCTGCACTAATGAAAATTTGAAACCCATTAGTCTCCTATCAATAACTACTCAGAGGGCCTCCAACATCTTGTTTTTAATTCTTATCTGCTGTTTAGACCTATTTCTGTTCTCTTCACGGTCTTCAACTTGACGTAATTGGGTGAGCACTCCCAACTTCTTCTCTTATCCAAACAGACTTGCTCATAATTCCATACATTGGCCATTTTAGCCTTCTTCTTTTTATACAACTATATAATAGAATATATTTCAAATACTGTGAATGCCTGAACTGTGATATTATCGAACTGTGGACAACGCACTGTGAGTTACTCTGCGATGGCATGTGTACATTATCTCCGCTGGGAAAATCTATCATTCTAGTGTTCTTCTACTCTAGACAGTGAGTCAGGCTTTGCTCACAGTGGAGTTGCAGCTTCTCATGGCTTTTCCACCACACTCTGTTTTCAGTCAGAGAGTGAGGCCTCACGACAGTACGTCTGCCGCTCTGCGTGGGCCGAGGCCTGGCTTGTACACAGTGAGGTAAGCTGTTCCACAACTCGGCACAGTTCCTCATTTCCCCCTGAGTCAGGAAAATGTGCAAAGGGGCTACCAGCCAGAAAGACCACTGTGGCATTGAGCAGTGACTCACCTCACATACTCACTATAAGTTAAGATCCTCCGACTTCTGACCTGTGCTAATGTGGAACTGATGCCACAGTCTCTGATTGTGGTTCCTTTTGGCCGATATGCTCCATGCCCTTTACCCAGGATGCTGTGGGACGAAAGGGCTAATAAAAACTCAGCTGTTAAGAGGTTAGCTCAGGACTATTTTGATGATGTCAGCTGATAGCACTTCCTGAGGTCAGGTTGTAAAAGTCTAGCAACAAGACAATCATAGCAAGATTAAATCAAATTTTAACTGTGGTTGTGTTTTGGCGTGACATATTTTCGATAAAGTCCATCCTCGTTTTTAATGAAGAACTACGCTGCCTTACAGAAAGCACACCCTTATAAGTCTTCTCAAATCTTTCGCTATCACCGCAAGAGCATTTTTGGCTGCTGCGAGCTCATCCATTTTAATCTCCGCTGTACCAGAAGTTACAGTGCTTTTCTGCTTTTTATAGAGAAATGAAAACACAACATGCTCCTCTCTTGTTCCTGGGGGAAAGTGGAGGCCTGGATCTGAAATCTGAGAGCATTTTCCTGCTGTGTGCTTTCCAGTGCCAGAGCACTCACTGTAATTTACCAAAAGTGGCTGCTATTTATGCCATAAAGCATGTGTTTAACATTCCTCAAGCCCAGCGTGTTTGTGTATTGCTCGCGCTCTCTCACTCACTCACTCTCTGGCTGTGTTCTATTTGAGTGGATACTGTCCCCGAAGAGCAGCAGGCCCTTCCTTCTTCACAGGAGGATCATCTCACCCTCAGAGACAAGGCCGACAGGAAGTGGGAGTTTACACTGGCCTACTTTACCCAAAAAGCACCGAGCTCAACTCTCCTCAGCTCCACTACTCCACATTTCGACAGCGCCATGTTCCCATCCCCCCCATCAGCTGTCTCACCAGTGGCTGCTCGCTGCTGAGGCTGTTTTTTTTTCAGGGTGGAGGCTGGGTGGCCGAGGGAAGAGTGTCCTTCAGCGGGACAGCAGTAAGAGCTCACGGCCTGGGAGACAGGAAAAAGCTGTCAGCGACTCATAAACACCACTCATCCTGCGCTCATGACACACAGCACTCGCAAACTCCAGACAAGCACTTTCACACATGAACTCTGGGCACGGGATAAAAAGAGACTGATTTGACTCAAGTAGCAAGTTCACATGCCCGTTTGTTTAACTATATACAGCATTTTACGTAATACACCTTCAAATTGCTAACCTGGCAATCTCATTCCCCTCTTTACTCTTTATATGGTGCTTGGAGGTGGACAAGTTGGGTGTCTTTAGATGCCAACAGTCTGAAAAAAAGATACAACCTTTTTCTAAACATATGTCAGTCTTATATAGATTATATATGTATGTAACTAATGTTTTATGCTCTGCACAATACAGTGTACAATACAAACTACGGTGACTTGTGATTTGTATTGTATTTGTTGTGAAGTACCATTTTTGTTGTTGCTCTTGTTGTAAAATTGAAAACCAAAAGTGAAAAATAGGATTGTGTCTTTTTGGCATATAATTTTAAATCTTGATTAGTTTAAGGCCTGTGATAATACATTTATTGCAAAATGACAGAGTGCAAGACATTTTGAACAGATGATTGTAGATATCACATTTCTGGTGCACTGCACTTCCGCGTATGGATCCAATTTGTAATTTCTGCATTTTTCCGGGGTGTGTACTCAGTCTGTTCCAAATAGTCCTGGTTAAAACAATGACGTCCATTTATTCAATACAACTAGCTGATAATAGGGCAGAAAGGAGGTGCCTAAAGTGGTCCTGCAAAGCTGTATGGTGCCATCTGTAAAGGTGCATAGTGAGAGATTATGTTATATAGGTAATATAAACTAAGCAAAATAAAACAATGTAAGCTCCCAGTGGATAGGTCAAATCAAGGCCACTATTCAAACCACCCAATGTTAACACCCTCATACAGATCCTCATGTGAATAATGGTTCCAACCTACTATACACTTAAATGTGCAACTGTTGCGGGATGCAATACAGCTGCTTCTGACAGTGCTGCAATAGACTTCATCAAGAGAATAAATGTAAGAGTGAGTGCTTCTACCAATGCTCAGTTTTCTTTTTAGGCCGACAGTCATGACATCCTCTAGAGCCCTGACCTCCTCAAGACAAGCTCCAACACACAGCAAACATGCCCCGACTGCGCTGAGCACTTGTGACTATCACCTGAAAGTCACTGTTCCTTCTACTGACACATCACGGTCACTTGACAGTAAACCGATTATCAGCGAAGGACTATCCAAATAAAGTGTGACCTCACCGCCATGTTACTTGGAGAATTAGGCTACGGTGTGTAAAATATAACTCTGGCGGTGTGTGTGTGTGTGTGTGTGAAGGGGGGGGGGGGGCTGTTTAAGGAGGCCATCTGAGGGAATGGAAAACAAGGCTATGCTGGTGCTTTGTACTTAAGAATAGAAGCATCGAAGAGCCCATTTTATCCTCTGCTGTGCTCCCCAAGCCCCTTGCACTTCATGTTTTACTCCCTCGACCTCCTCTGCCGAGATTTGCAGCTCTCAATGTCTGTCGCCTTGCTGAGAAGCCCTACATTACTCTTTAGTGTTTTGTTACGGAGCGCTTTGTCATGAGAAGATCAGTCCCCATAAAGGAAAGTTGTGGTGTAAATGTCAGAATGCAGAGCTAATTCCTCTCTACGCCGAGCTGCAAACAGGCAAAAGACACAAGCAAGACCTCGCATCTGGTAAATAAAGAGGCCACAAGTATGCCTAATGACGGATTCGATTGGGCTGCGTGGAGTTGCCCTACGGCTGGATGGGAGAAGTGGTCGGGGTGGGTTTGGCGACGGGGGTAGGGGGCGCGTATTAAAGAGTAATGAATCACACACTCAGTCACAGGGTCGCCGCTTATGAATGTGCTCTCTGTTGGTTTTCCTGGAGCCTGGAGTTTACTAACTGATGACGCAGGCTGGACTTGATCAGAGACATGTGTTGCCGCGGACTCGATGCCAGCGAGAAGCCGAGTGCATGGGGAAAAAAGAGGAGGAGAGAGGAGAAAGAAGGGGGAGAGGTAGAAGGATGGATGGCGCCTGAGTTTGTCCTCTGTGTCTCCTTTTGGGCAATGAGCGGGGAGAACGTGTAGGCTGACTTTTAGCCTGAGACAGGAAACTGGAGATTCTCAGAGAGCATCTTGACCCAGCTAACTTTCATTAATCCAGCATTCTTCGGTGAAGTTGAAGGCTGATGTCTGTTCAACACAGGAAGACAATAAATGCACTTAGAATGAAATTAAAGGCAAACTATGTAGGATTAAATGTTTGGTGGTGATGCCAGGAAGTAGCATGGTGCTCTATATTGGAAATGTGTCTGTTTTGAGCTGTACTTATGCATGGTACTTTCTTTGATGTGGGTTTTGGGGTTTGTTTTAGGAATTTAGTTGATGAACATTGGGTGTGGTGTGGGTTCCCATCAGTTGGACGATGGAGTACATGTGTCAACTTTTATAGGCTTGGTTCAAGTATAGGTATTAGTTTGAAGACTCTGGTTGATGCAGTGCAGCAGCAGACACACAACAGGACTGATGCTATACTGAACAACTTGGACCATCCCCTGCATTAGGCTTTTGAACAAAAGAGAGCAGCCAGTGGACGTCTGAGATCAGTGAGCTGCAGAGAAAACGACTGTCATAAGACTATACAATAAATCATCACGCACTTCGCATGACATTATCACAAGACAAGTATTGTTCTTGTAATATAGTGAAAATTTTACTTATACTTTCCCATGCCCTGTTCATGACTTCTCCATAAACCTTCACCAAATGTCCCTGGAAAAAAATTACTGTAATGTAATTATTATTTGGTATTTCAAACATAAGGTGTTTCATTAAATGTTATTAGCAATAATGCAATATTATCAAACATAAATCTACCTTTTCTGGGCAAATTATATTAAAACATCATCTCAAACATCACGACTGACAATAAAGGAATTGTTTTGTGGGATAACTGTGGGCCCAAGTTTGGCTTTTACACTTTGCACTTTAAATTTTCATAACTTTTCCAGATTTTTAACAATTGTATGAATCCTGCTCTATTCAACAGTAAACAAACTATCAATGTGGAATCGTATTCTTCTTTTTGCGCTGTGATTAGCTGCTGACTACATAAGGACTAGGGCTGCATGATATTGTGATAACAATATAACTTGAAATATGTGGTAAAATTGAACATATAAAGAAATGCAATGTTCTGGATTAACTTTCTGTTTTTTTGGTCACATTGATGCCACTCACTTTTATATTTGATCACATTTCAGCTAAGTTATTCTTACATGTAATGGATTAAGTGTCACATAGTATATCATAATATAATTGCCACTCAAGCGGTTATTTGCAATTTGTATATTTGATTGTTGATATTGGGGTAACAAAAAATTGACTTTACTGTTCAGCCCTAATGACATCCCAAAAAGTTTAAATCAATGGAGAAAAAAAAAACTCTTAAATGAACCATTCATTTCAAAATGATTATTAATATGAAAGCGTAGTAATAGTTTAATGTTTTTAACTGAAAACATACAGTCAGCCATTAACATTTCTTCCTGAATACTCTTCCTCCGTGCAAGAGTGGGAAATATCACCTGCTTGCCATACGCAAGTGCACCTGAGCATATTTTCCCAGACAAGGTGCAACAGGACGTTAAGCTATCGCCCTAGGCTTTGAAATAGCATTATGAAAGAAAGTAATGCAGATTTGTAGCCACCTGTCAGGACATGTCACCTTGTAACAGTGTGTAAACAGCATCAGTCAGTGCACTCTGGGAAAGAGATTGTCTTTCACCTTAGTTTTGGAGCTTTTGATTTGTTGAACTCAAGAAAGCTTATGTATTAAGTAAAAGTCCGAGCAAGTTCGGTCATGTCAAGTTTAAAACATGAATAATACTGACTGGAATGGATAACTGAGTCACAATGGTGTCCCTTGTTTTGTCATTTCCCATGAACAGCTCCACAACTTGACAGCCTCAGCAGAATGAGGCGGCCATGTTTGCATCAGGAAGGGTTAAAGACTGAGGTGTCAAGTACTTGCCATTTGTTCCACGCTGAGATCAAAGAAGGGTTAAAGCTCACCCGAGGAACAGATGCACGGCTTCATAACACTACTAGAGAAAGTAAACTGCCATACGAGTCATGTACACACATGCACATACAGCAGCTGTCATATTCTCATCAATCATGTGACGTACTGTCACAATGTCTTCCATACGCATCCTCCGACATAAACACAGGCCTAGGTGAAAACGTAGAAATACACGCAGAGTCTTTTTCTGTGTGGGAGGCCCTCACAACAGCTGGTTATGATGGAAAACACCCGTTGCTCTTACTGACGCCCCACAGGCCCATCCTGTCACTGTGACGCACTGCCTGAATCCCAAAAGGAGCTGTAGACCTGGAAGAGACTAGTCTATTCAGCAGTGGTCCAGCTTTCAAAGATGTCCAACTCAGCTTCCAAACAATGGCCACTCTCACAGGCAAGAAACAAGGCCGAGCACAGTGTACGCACGCAGCCATATGCACACAACCCCAGCACATGTTGAAGCCATTATCCTGTTGCTTGTTAAGTCATTACTCTATTGCTTGTTATTTTCTCAAGCAAGAGAAAGCAATCTATCCACAAAGACGTGCTGAGAGATTTGCCACCCGAACGAGCCTTGGGATATGGGAAGTTACCCTGAAATTTGAGGAATGTGGTGAGGCTGAAACCTAAGGAACAGAAAAAAACACATCTTGTGGAACAGTGAAGCTAATTTCCCGGAGACTCCAAGTCGTAGCTGCGGCCAGAGCTGTTTGAGATGTCCACAGGGAGCATGTATTATAGACATTACTGATGACAGTGCAGAATAGCTCCAGTCCACCAATAGGACGCGCAGGAACTGACATAGTCCGAGGGCTTTGACATATTCACGGTGGATCTCAGACATCTGGTTTCCATTTCCCTCCTCTCCCAAGACAGTGTGTGCTGGCAGTGGGGCTTTTCAATGAAATCGTCTATTCCACTTCCTGTGCTATCAGTTTAGCATAAAAGTGGGTGCATGACAAAGTGTAGTATCAGCGCTCGGGCTGTTATTAAAGTGAGCTGCCAGATTTCTTGCAACTTTTTTTTTTTTTTGGAGTGTTATTGCCTTCCAAAAACTCCCCACCCCCGAGCCCTGACGCCATAGTCGAGAGTTTATTAGCAGGAACGCACCAGAAGCAGCCATTTCACAGCATCCTACCCATTCCACTCCATGCTGAGGCGACCTGCGAGCCACCACACTCTCACCACTCTGCTAATGAGTGACACATGCCCCCCAGCTCTGGCCGCTCGCACCTCAGATCAAAGCCCGGGAAGAGCGAGGGACAGCGCCCCCTCCTATGTCTCCACTTACCCCACAACCATCTCCTCTTTGACACCCAGTTGATAGGTCTGAAGGAGCCAAATGGTGACGCACCTGTCTTGTCTTTTTTTTTTTTTTTACATGTGGTGGAGTTTTTATTCGGAGCCAGTCAGGGTAAAGCAAAGTGTATTGCAGATGTAGATGATAACAAGACAGATACCATCTTCTATAAAGTCTAAACTATTCGCAGAGGCTGTGGGTGGACAGATTAAGTTAGGAAATAGAATTACAGCCAGCCGGATTGCCAAAGTCTGGATCAACACTCAAACTCTCACCCACAGTCTCTGCGGTGCGTTTCATTAAATCAAACTGGTTCACCCATCTCGAGCTGAAATATTGTCAGAGCACTTTCCATATACTCCTGAAGGGCGGGTAGACGGGAGAGGGAGGGGGGTAGCCAGGGCAAAGGCAGGAAATCCCAGTGCAGCATGAACTATTTTCCTCCATAGTTTCACCAGAACAGCTCTTTGTACCAGCCCCGCACCCCTCTCACCCCTCTCTCTATCAGGCCTCTGTGTCAAACAACCATTCACGACAGTTATACAAGACAACAGCAACACTAGCAACGCTACAGCCATGATTACAAACTAGACGTGGGACGCTTAGAGATTCTGATGGTATGGTAATCTTGAGGAAAAATATGACGGTATCACAATTTAAAGGCTTTCCAGTTAAATGGGACACCAACCCATGTTTGGGTTGTTATAACAGTTAAATACATACTGATAGAGCTGTAGGATATGGCTTAAATGGCAAAATTTATGTTTATTTTCAGACTTTAATAGATTTGCTATTGGTGTAAAAAGGTAATTTAAATGGTATTTAATTCAATTTATTTAAAATATTTAAGAAATATACCTTTTTCTGGTGATTATTACTCATCTGCAGCACTGCTAACAGCAGCATTAGCACTCAGACTGTGTACATTGCATTCATTCAAAATACTTGAATTCATCAATTTAATTCAACTTATTCCTCAGACCTACAAATAGGCCACATTTTTCAAATAAATGAATGCAATCCCTTAAGGCAGGGTTTTAAACACTCTTTTCCACTAGTTGCATTGTTGTTACTGGCTTCTTCATCTGGCCACATCAACGAGTGATGTGAAAGAAAAGACTTTGAGCAAGTTAGTTTTGAATAATCTCACTGTTTTCTTCCCAAAGGCACCAAAGTTATTACAACACCTAAAATGCAGTTTGAACCACTAAAATGTCTTGAAAAGTTGAGTTGAATAGAAAAGCTGTAAATGTCTCATTTCTCTTATGAGCTGAGAGTGTTACGTCACGGTATTACTTACTAGGTTTTCAAACCTTGATTATCTTAACATTGTGGTATACCTTTCCACCACTTATCATCCCGTGCCAATTAAAACAATCCAAACTTCTGTCACACACTGGTGTACACTGATGCACGGCCCAGCTCTCTTGTGGGCTGTTAGTCAGCAGAGTTAGGGGTTTGTGGAGAGTGTATCAAACGCATGGGGATCCCCTCCATCTCAGTCTCAAGTCCAACTGCGGTTAGCCCTGAGACAGAGAGGCACCTTACTTTACACAGAGCCCCTAAATGCCAAAAACAAAATCTCAAAAGTACATTGGCATTTATTGAGAAAGACTATCTGAGCAAATGGAGTTGTTTTTGTTCTCTTCTCTTTGGCAACAACTGAATACCCTCACAGTCACTTGATCAACAAGGACGCACATGCTCTTCATGTGACTCCAATGAGGAGATGGCTCTCTAGAGGCGAATTGCAACAAACTCAATTCTGTCTCATTTCACAGTGACACACATTCCTTCATATTAAGACTGAATGGTGGGAGGAATGAGAGAAATTCAGGTCAGAAGCAGCCAACTCAACGTTTGACTCTCAGACTATGTGCCTCCATATTGCAACACCAAAACCAGACTTGATGTGTTGCGTGGCAGGAACCAGGCCTGTGATTGACTTGGATTTATTTAATATGCCAGTGAGACCCCATGCAAAGCCTCAGAGCAGGCCTCCAGATACAAACTCAAGGCTGCTGCGGACAAGGCAAGTGTGAGCGTAGCGTGGGTGGGAGTAGGAAAGGCACCTTGCAACAGCTGGTCTGAATTATCAGTGGGGTCGGGGGGTGGTGGGCCGGGGAGGTGGAGGGGAGGCATGGAGACTCCTGGCGCCAGGATCGGGCCAGCAGGTCAGGGAAGGATGACGATTACCAAAATACTAGCAGGCAGCCATGGCCCAGCGGAGAGGGGGTGTTCCTGGCTCAGTGTGCGCGGTGGGCTCCCAGCGTCCAGCGACAGGATGGGCAGGCGAGTGGACCACTGTAGAGGAGTGTGTGTGAGAGAGAGAGAAAGGGACGCTCCTACTTCCACTTCCTATGAGATAGCCCCTTCCTGTCATTGAGAAGCATAAAGAAAGAGTGTTCAGTCAGCCTCCTTTAGGTTGAAATGACCTATTGTATGAGAGACACAGGCAGCCGAGTGGAACAGGGTTAATGAGCCTGTACACATTGAGGCCCTTTTTTTGGTCAAGTGTAACTCCAGCTCTGTTCCTCTCACAGCTCCATAAAACCAGCTGCATGCAAGGTGCACTTCACTGAGAACGGCCCTTTGTGTTCCCTCCCAGGCCAGGCACAACACATGTGAACTCCCCTAAACTGTGATGGACTGGAGAAAGGCGCCCCCTGGTGCTAAAGAGTGGTGGTACATTCTTTCAGAACTTACAATAAAAAAACAGTAAACCAACAGAGCAACTGCACAGCTGTAAACAAACATGGGATATAATATATATTAGAAATGTGTGATAAATTAGTATTTACTTGTCTTATCTGTATTAGCAAGATTCATATTTCCATGAAAAGTGTGCTCTTTGCGTGTCAACCCCGTATTACTGTGGGTTCTCTCTGGATTCTCCATGTGTAGGTCAGTCCATTGAAATTGCATCTAGTGAATGAATGTGAGATAGAAAGGTTGTCTGTCAAGGTATGTCTCTAAGTGCTAGCCCTGCAGTTAATTTTGAAGCATTACACATGAAATACAACACTAAGTATTTATGTCTTTATAATGGAGTGAACTGATGTTTGTCCCCTTTCTGTTTTCTTATTTTTTGTACATTTGTCACAGTTAACAGATCATCAAACAATTTTAAATGTTACATAAAGATAATCAAAGTATACACAAAATGCTGAAGGTGTACATCCTGTTAAATTTGGAGTAAAGGTAACACAGCATTTCAGAAAATGAACATCAAATCAACAGTCAAATATGATTGTGGTAGTGTGATGGTCTGGGGCTGCTTTGATGCTGGACAATACCTGGACAACTTGCTGTGATTGCTCTTGACCAAAAATTCCTGAAGGAGAATGTCCAGTGTGTGCCAGTTATCACAAACATTTGATTGCAGTTATTGCTGCTGAGGGTGGGAGAACCAGTTATTAGGGTTAGGGGGCAATAACTCTTTTACATGGGGCCATGTAGGTTTGTATAGCTTAGTAATCTCTTAATAAATAAAATAATCACTTGAAAAGTGCATTTTGTGATTGCTTGAGTTGAAAAATATAAGAAAAAAAAAATCAGTTGTTCGCATGATAATGCATTTATTTTTACAAGCATTATCTTTTTTTGTTATAAAAATGTGACTTTTTATCACTGTAGTGAAATAGATTTAACAGATTAAGCAATTTTAAGTAAGGCTGCACAAAATATTGCAAATGTAATAATGACTTTTATCTCAGTAATGTTATGGTCTACTATGTGATGTGATGATACTTTTTGACTCATAATCATGTCATGTCAAAACAGAGAATTAAATCAGCTAAACTACAAAAAGCTCTAGTTTAGACCTGTTGAGTCTTGATTTAGTTGTAGTTCAGTCTTTCATACATACAAAGGATATTCAAATATCTCAGCTAATATCCTTATTACAATATTTAAAAATGTTCTTGCATATCGCATGCTTTTCTAATTGTGGCGCCCTCATTTTAGGACATACTAAATTTTTTGAGTTCATTAAACTGTGCATGTAATGCTACTTGATGGCAGTAGAAGGTGCTGTAGGGTAGACATGCACAGATTAGGGTCTTGTGTGGGGGGGTCAGGATCTCACTGTCCACCAACACACAGAGTAAAAAAAAAAATTATCACATTTTAGGGCCTAATTAATTTTTACAATTTTTAATTGTACTGATCATATTAATCTATCAATTTTGAGTTTCAGGTTTATCGATGACACTCCCCATCATGTAATAGCCCCAGCCGCAGGTAAACGCTTGTAGAACTCCCCTCTGCGATGTCAACACTATTCTGGTCAGGCCCATTAGCAGATGACTAGAGACTGGTAATACACTGTGGTGTTGTGCGCTAAATGCAGTGTGGGAGAAGTAGAGGATTGAGACGTACACGGTGGCAGCTGTCCGAGTGTCTGGCCCACTGCCGGGAAGTAGCACTTCTCTGGATGCCACGCTGATCCTTGTGTTACGTCTCGGAGAGAGTCCGAGGAGCACGGGGTCTCCCTCAGGACGCTCCTCACCTGCTCCTTCTGCAGCTTCGCACTGCTCTACGTCCCGGTCCCCACATAGCTGCGACTAGCTGTTAAATGTTGGCACGGTCCACAAGGAGCCGAGGGGTCCACAGCCTCCTATGTGCTGAAAAATCAAGACACGCAACATCACAGCACTGAATGAATGAATAATAATAACAGTTATTTCTTATATACATTATAGGACAGTTCACTTCATCAGAGGAGAAACCAACACAGAAGAAAAGGAGCTTTAGAACTGAGGAATTCAAACACAGTTGCTGTCATTATGTCAGCTGTTGACACCTCACACTGGGACTCCCAAACATTTTCATACACCAGGGGACTACAACTGTCAGGTCGTTACTTCTGATTGTGACTGATTTTACTTCATTTATGCAGCATCTATAAACACGTTTGTGATAATGCTGCAATACCATAGTTTGCAGAACATGGGCTTGTGTGTGTTTTTTGGTGAAGCTAGTAGTTTTACTAGTTTTAATGACACTGTGACATTAAGACAGAGTGAAAGTTATACATAAATGCCATGTTTGATTTAGGTATTCAAGACTTTTCACTCCATTCTCGTTCTTTTAAGTTTACCTTTTTGTGGCTTGAGGTGTTGTACAGCTTTAAAAGTATCTGCTGTGAACAATAAATGAAGAGAAATAATATTGCTGGTGTGGTTTAAAAACAGTAGAGAAGTAGCACTAGTAGTAGCAGTGCTTCTTTTGTGGTATTCTCTGAGTTAAGAAGCAGCTAGTCTCAAACCACATGCATAGATTGGTGAGTTTCAAGTCCACTGCTCACTGAGAGCTTAGAGCCCCACAAGTCTACTGTGACTGGGTTTTGCTGCTTGGTGAATAAATGACTAACATTAAGAACTATAAAATAAATGACAAACAAAAAAGATGTCATTCATTCGTTTCTTTCACTGAATCTACTTCTTCATACTTTATTAAGATGATATTTGGCCTAAATGTAACTTGGCTATGATTCTGCCCGGCAACCAAGTGAACTAATTGAACTCAATTTGACCATATAACACATGTGCTTGTGTGTGTTTGAGCAGTTGCCCTGAACGACAGGTGACGTTGTCTTCCAGCAGAGGTGCTGATGGTGCTTGTGTGGAACTATGCACTTCAGTGAATGCATGTATGTATGTGCACATGTGTATAAAGGCACTATATGAGGGCCTGAAGCCTGTGTAAACTGTGAAAGAGCCGCCACACGTCCTGTTCAAATGCTTCTCATTGTGATAGCAGCTCAGTCTAAACTGCCATTATGACCAGAGAGGACTATGGCACCTGTAATACAGGACATCTAACAAGGCCTCAACAGCACTGACAGTAAATTAACTTGAGATATGTCAGCTCTGACACTCAGATGCTCTCTGTCACTAAATGAAGGTCTCTCCCAGACACTAGACAAGTTTCCCATCCAAGTCTATTTAAAGTCAAGAGACACTGTAGACATGGCACACTGCTTAAAACCAGCCTGTTCCCAAAAAGCTTCAAATTAAAGGTAAACATGTGCAGTGGTGCTGTGACTTTTACCATAACACCAAAAAGCAAATATCGACTACTGTGAAATAGAGGGATTAACTTTTAGCTTTACAAAATGCCAATTGTCTCAATATCACGTTTCCACAAAACTGATATTTACAACAATTATAAAAACAGCCCTTTCAACCAAATAATCAAATAAAAGAGACATATCCCTTTTGTCTTATTTGGATGATAAAATGACATGATTAAATTATAGTATAATCCTGTTAATGTAACTATTGAAACATACTTAATGAAGTTTGTAAACAGCATGTCCTTGATAACAATGTTAAATATATGTATGAATATATTATCAACATATTTTTTTATTTTTCCCTACTGAGACACAACAATAATTATTGTCTGACCAGCTCCCATCTGTCAAATGTGAAAACAGTTCCTGTTGGTTACAGAGAGACTTGGTGGATAGTGTATGGCATGAACAGAGCTGTGTTCACTTTACTTGAACTTACAGTTTGGTGTCTTACAACAGAGGACTGTTGTTTCAGTGAAGCTGCTGAGTGATTTGTCTGTGCGGCCTTGTTAACCCGTTTTGCTGCTTTACGGGGTGGTGGGGGCATCGGCGGTTCTGGCAGGGGGGGCTCTCGCTGGGATCCTGGAGTGCGTCAGATTGTCTGCGGGCCTGTGTTTGGATAAGGCCGCGCACCCATTGTCTCTGATGCCCCAGCTGGGCCGAGGTATGCCTCCATGCTCCTGAAATAGAAGGACAGCTGAGGGCTGCCATGCATTCTGAGGGCAGGGCCGCTCAGGCGAGCCGGGCCACGCTGACTACACCACACCTCAATAACAATGAGCCAGTCCTATTGTCTGGAGCCACAGCTAATAGCAAGGTATCAAAGCCTGGTGGCTAAAAAACTGATTAGGTGCACGTTGTGTGGCTGATGCCTGTGTACGGCCGTGCATCTGCTGAAGAGTAATTGGGGCTTTAGAGAACGTTGGTGACACGCGTCTGTTCGTCTCCACTCTGATGAACCCATGGCTAAGACCTGAGCCCGCGCAGTTGCTGTAAGGTATTGTGGGCAAGCACGAGGCGATTACAGAAATATCCAGCAGCTATGAATGCTTTGATCCGAAATGAATTGCTGCTTCTATGCCCATTTTTAGGCCTCATCACTCAGTTCAGTTTAACATGGGACATTAGTGCTTAATCTCTAAGGTAAACAAAAGAACGACTGCATTAAATTAGAGAGATGTCTTTGTAAGCACGACACAAAGACCTTAAAATAAATTAAAAAAACGCAAAGGCCAGACAAAATTGTTGTGTATTTCAAAATAATTGTAAAATTTAATTTTAATTTTTAATTCTAAATTCTAATCTTTTAAATAATTTAATCCAAGTCCTCAAATAGCTAAGTCAGTGCTTTCAGTTATCCTTAAAATTATATGATTTAATGTAATATCAGCTAAATTAAATGGTCGCTTATAATTATGATAATACAATGTGAAATTTAATGATCGATCAGAAAATGTATTAACAAAAATAAAAATATACATATATATCAAAATATACATTTCTCATTTGACTTTTCTCTAAATAACATAAAGAGGGTTTAGACATAAAAGAGACCTATTTTCTAGTATATAATAATATGGCTATAAATATATTGTATACGTGATGTGTGTGACTATAATGGAGGAGTCTGTTTACCTTTGTGGCTCTATTGTGGTGCCCCTGTTTCGGCCTCATTCCTGTCTGATAAACGCTGCCACCGGGGCTCAAACTAAACATGGAGTGGGAGATAAAGTGCAGTTAAACTGCACCCAGAGTGACTTCAGTCATAATTCCCAATCTGTGTGCATCCCTTTGCCTAAGCTCGCAGGCATTCTGTGCATGATGATCTAAAACAACTGTGAGCGACCCTCAGATCCAACCCTGATGCCCAAAATGTCATCTCTTTGCTCGCTCTGCACTGAATTGAAATGAACGCTTCGGTACCAGCATGTAAGCCCTTGGGCCTTCTTCTGTACGGGTCACTTTATCCTGGACAGTAATGAAAACCAGCACACATGTTTAATAGTACAAACAGGAGCAATAATGGGCTGAGCTGCATTAGGGCGTAAATGATTTTGGAGAACACTGGGGACGTAAGGAGAGCTGTTTCTTGAAGAAGTCAGCTGTTGCCGTGAGCAGCAGTGTGGCGGTGCAGAGAGATGCAGAGCGGCATACACTCCACTACATGTGTGTGTTTATGTGCACTTATTTAAAGCCAGCAGCTCTGGGGACTTTGGGATTCATCTCCTCCTCATGTGTTATCAGCATGCCAGCTTTTCAAATGTGCACCAAGTGACATAGTACATAAAGCAGTCACTGGCCCGCTCTCTGAAGAGCCCCTTGTCCCAGAATAGCACGGGCCCGCTCCTATCTCTCTGATGGCCGAGAAAGTTTAAGCCATCACGGCAACACCTCTCGGTCTGCCAGGCACACTGATAGCGCCATCAACAAAGATGGCTGCCGCGGTTGAAGCTTTGAAGTGTGCAGTTTGGTTTCTCATAAAGCTGCTATTTTAAAAGATTACAGTATCCTCAAAAATATCTTTAATGTGGTACAAGAAATAGAAGTCATGTGGTGTATTACAGATATATCTCCAAATAAATGGTATTTAAGGCCAGTTAAATCACTCAAGGGACTACTGTAGCAGATGATCTGGTACTAACCAAACAAACTATTCCAAGTAACCTCAGTAATAACTTTTATGGATTTCAGTGTGATTTATTTCAGCTCTGTAAACTGAGAAGCCCATTGACACTTCAAACGTGTGGATGGCTGTTTTGTTTTGACTGCTACACTGGTGGCCACAAACATTGTTGGTACAAAAACCACAGAGACACATTCTGAATGTATCCTTGAATGAGAATAATCCTAAAATACAGATGGAAGAGTGCATTTTTTGCATGCATTTTGTAAGTGATCAATCACATGTTTGGGACTGTCCTGCAAACTCTTATTAGTATGCTCCTCCTGATGATAAGTGGAGATAATTTATGAACAAAATGCAGCCCCTTCAGTAAGTTAAAATGATATAAATTTCCTCTAAGGTGTGTAAATGTATAATGTCTCAGTATATAATGGGGAAACATGATGGGTTTATCTCGTCAGCTTTTACAGAATCCAGCACAGTCCACAGTCGATCTCCCTATCAGGAATGCAGGACTCTGGCTTTGTCTATTCTGAGAAACTGTGGTCCCCGTCCCCTCCCCCTGCACTGCACTCTCCCCTCACTCTGAAGGTCAGTCTGCTGGAGCCACGGCTCAGCGCTAAGAGCTCAGGCCAGAGAGAAGCAAGCTAAATGTGACAGCACAAACCAAAGCCATATGCACATATTTATCTGGAGTGCAAAGTGTTTATATTCTTCCACTGGCAAGACATTGAATTAAAGAAATCATATGTAATTCCTAATGTAAGCACAGCTTTACGGACAGTTGTCGCTTGTGCTTATAGACTTCATTGTGTGGAAGGAACCATGCGCCATGTTTATCTCTATTAATATAATGTTGTGTATTTTTAGTGGTGTGTTTAATGCCGCTCGGCTCCTGAAATAATCTCCTCTAAAGTTTCCTCCTCTGTGGCCACACACAATAGCAAACATCCTTGTGGCACTTCACAAAAACCTAGAGGCTGGTGTGAGTTCATGACCAAGTGACAGTTCATTTGTCTTTATTTCGATGATTTGGGCATTATTAATGCATTATCTGGTCGATTACTTTACATGAGAATTTGCACAAATTATATTGGTAAACAATGATGCTTCTTTCAGTCGGTGTTAAGTCAAAGAATGCTCCCCTACAGGGATGCTGCTATAATGCCACTCTCCCACTCCCCTGCACTGTGTACAGTGCACAAAATAACTGGGATACAAAAATAGCCGCCTTGGGTTTAGCGCAATGACAAAAACGTAGCTTTCCTTTTGTGTCAATTGAGACAGGCGCGCAGCACCAATGGGCGCCGGAGGAGGTGGCATATGCTAATGAGGGACAAATGTCCACTGACCGTGACCTTGAGACGCACACTATAAAGCAGGCAACATCTCACACGGCTGTTATTTGGTTGTGGTCCGGGGGTCAGTGGAAACTTGGGTAGGTTCTCACTAAGGTTTTACGCGGCTTCACAGAGGCTTCACTTCATGAGTGAAGTTACAGAGGGACACTGTCCAGGGACATGTAGAGGGTTTCTTGCAGCTGATCTCCTTCATCACTTGTGGAAAATGTGACGTGAACACGAATAGTTTCCACACAAAACCAACTGTTGACCCTTTTGTTTTCTTACCAGAGGACGTCTCGTCAGTCCGCTGTGTGTCCCGTGTGCGGTGCCTGAGGCCGGAGAGAAACCGTCACCATGTCCCGCTTTGACATGAAGGAGTTCGGGGAGGCTGGGCCGTTTTTACGCAAAACCGAGCTGGAGCTGCTGGCAGGGCAGACCCTCGCCTTTGACGGTAGGCCAACACTTGTCAACAAAGCTTAAACAACACAAAAGAACATATTTATTAAAACATATTAACTTTACTTGAAAGATATTCACTATTATACCTGTGTTTGTTATTGAATAATGATCTAGTGTACTTTGTAGTCTAAATGTAGGAGGCCTTAAACAAAGTAATAGCTGGCATATTTGGTGATAAACTCAAAACAATTAATTGTTTAATTTGTTTCATCCAGTTTTATGTTTTAGTTTTCACCTAGCTAAATATAGCAATGTTATATAGCATATGTTGAATTGTGAATTCAGACAACAAATTTTACCGCATTACTTTCACACAGGACGTGTTAAAACAGGTACTTTACGACATTTGTCCGTCGTTAAGTTCTAATTACAATCTTGCAACACATGAAATAAGTTAAACTTTTACAGTTTTAATAAACGTAAGTGTTCAGGCCGGGAATGTTCCGCTCATCAGGCACGAGACCCGCTCTGCATTTGACCGAACCACTTTGTTCTTCACTTAAGTCCTTCCGCCAAAAAGTAAAGATTCATCAAAAGGTGTGCTAAATCTAGTCCCTTTATTATAAAAAATAAATATTAACAGTTATAAACGTAGGCCTAGTTAATCAAATCATTTTAAATAGCTACAATAAATCCAGAGGAAAATAAGTTTTGCCTTTAAATCATACATTTGAGTTGTGTTTAACAGCAGGCCTTTGTTGCAGGTAAAAAACGCGCGTGGATCCCGGATGAGAAGGAGGCCTACTTGGAGATTGAGATCAAGGAGCTCAGCGGTGACAAAGTCATCGTGGAGACCAAAGACGGGAGGGTAACTAGTGTAATCTACCGTTGCATTGGAAAATATTTAAGGGGAAAACCCAGTGTGACTCTGCCCTGGTCCCGTGTTTAGACCCTGACGGTGAAAGACTGTGACATCCAGCAGATGAACCCTCCCAAGTACGACATGATCGAAGACATGGCTATGCTCACCCACCTCAACGAGGCCTCGGTGCTCAACAACCTGCGCAGGCGCTACGCGTCCTGGATGATCTATGTGAGTAAAGTGCACCTTACTCTCTTATGACCCTTCACACTCCCTATGAGGGTCACAATGAAGCCCAGCCTTACGGTGCTCAAACACACTATGTACTATGTACCATGCAGACGTACTCGGGCCTGTTCTGCGTCACGGTGAACCCGTACAAGTGGCTGCCCGTGTACACGGCTCCAGTGGTGGTCGCCTACAAAGGGAAGCGGCGTTCAGAGGCGCCGCCGCACATCTACTCCATCGCAGACAACGCTTACAATGACATGCTGCGGAGTGAGTCCACATGCACTAAATATGTCAAAGCAACAGACAGACCGTTACTGATACTCCCCAATGAACCAATTATTATTACTCACTTATTAATAATTAATTCATATATTGTAGATGGGCCTAGATGTAAATTATAATAATTGATTCTTCCAAAATCACCCTTTCTCTGCCTATTGTCATGAATATTCTAAAATATTATCTGTTAATGCATGAACTACAAATAGAGGATAGCAGACATTTGTTTCCTCTCAGTTCAACAATAGAGAAGTAAATATTTATTTATATAATATATAGGCAAATATTTGGGTTTTTCCTTTTTAGATTTAAAAAATAAATCCTCACATTGTGTGTGTCAGAGCATTTCTGCTACAACAGTTCACACCTGTGTTTTTCTCTTTGTCAGATCGAGAGAACCAGTCCATGCTCATCACGTAAGTGCTAACTCTTTGTCTTTGATAATGAAAGTGATTGTTGCAATAGGAAGGCAGGCATTTAGTCTGCATATGTAAACCCACCACAAACACAGTTTTTTTTATTTCACAAGGTTTTTTTTACCTTTTTGTTTTTTTTTACATACTTGTCCAGTGTGTTTTGCTGTTTTGGTCTTTATTTTGTGACGGCTTTTGCCTTTTGTATGTACTCTGATTTATTTCCACACTACTATAGCGGAGAATCCGGTGCTGGCAAAACTGTCAACACGAAACGTGTCATTCAGTATTTTGCCATTGTGGCAGCTCTTGGGGAAACAACTGCTAAGAAAGGAGTAAGGCCGACGTGGCATCCTCTACTTTTTGTTTCCCATTTCCCTTTTTCAAGCTTTGGCTTTTTTTCTGATTTGACTTTTGTTTTCTCCATTTTTGGTGTAAGGAATCATGTTCCCTTTAAACCCTGTCCATACACTCCCCTCTGTCCCAGTAGTGAATGAGAACATGTCTTCATGTCTTCCCTCTTGTGTTGTGTGGCCCCCTCCAGCCACTTTACTCCCCCTGTTTTTTGAAATATCCTTTTCATGCCATTTTCTCTTTTTGAAAATCAATTAACCTTTGAATTTTTCTTTTACTCATGATCTTTCCCTGTGATTTACATTTTTGATTTGACTTTGTGGCTTGAAATTCATTTTTCATCCATTTTTCCTGCGTTCTTTATGCTCCATCCTATTTTTGACCACAGCTTTAACAACCACCTCATTTTCCAGTTGACCATGAAGACCCCTCTGTTTGTAAAAGCAAATTTTGATTTGAATTTTTTTTATATTTTTATGTAACATGTATTTTCTGTCTCTTGCAGCAAGGTCCTGCGACTAAAACAGGGGTAGGTTGCATATAGAACCACAGCAACAAAAAAAGTAGAATAAATATTTTATACATTCTTACATTAAATATATTATTTTTTTGTAACAGGGGACATTGGAGGACCAGATCATTGAGGCAAACCCAGCTATGGAGGCATTTGGGAATGCCAAAACGCTGAGGAACGACAACTCGTCCCGCTTTGTAAGCCTAGCTCAAACTTCAAATCTTTTTCTCTCTGGCAAAGTTTTCTAAAAATGTATTTTCTATTGTCCTTCAGGGCAAGTTTATTAGGATCCACTTTGGACCTACTGGCAAACTGGCCTCAGCTGACATTGACATATGTAAGTTTAGTGTCATAAAGGCCTAAAGACTCAAAGATTAAACTGGTTTTAAAATGTTTAAAAATATTTTTTTTCTCTGTTGCCTCAGATCTTCTGGAAAAGTCCAGAGTGATATTCCAGCAGCCCGGGGAACGCAGCTACCACATCTATTACCAGATCATGTCGCAGAAGAAACCTGAACTGTTAGGTCGGTACGCTGTTATGTCACTAGAAATGAATCTCCTCTTTTACTGAAAACAAAAGAAATATGCATAAAAACTTACTTGCAGACATGCTGCTGGTGTCGTCCAATCCGTACGACTACCACTTCTGCTCGCAGGGAGTCACCACCGTGGAGAACATGGATGATGGACAGGAGCTACTGGCTACTGATGTAAGAGCTAATATCTCATTATCGTAGGCAAATGTGATGCAAAGGTAAAGATAATGTAGACATCTAGTCATGGGATTAATTATTTATTTGCACGTAGCATGCCATGGATATCCTGGGCTTCCTCCCTGATGAGAAGTACGGCTGCTATAAAATAGTAGGCGCCATCATGCACTTTGGCAACATGAAGTTCAAGCAAAAACAGCGTGAGGAGCAGGCGGAGGCTGACGGCACTGAAAGTATGATACAGTTAAAAGCTTTTTTATTGAAATGGATGAAATTTTATTGAAAGGATTTGTGGAATTGCAGTTGTGCATTAATTTTATTTTAGTCAACTGGTGAATAAAGTCATACCTTTTGCTTCTTACCACTGAAAGGATATTTTCTCAGTTTAGTTGCACATATGTTGATAGTCTAGTAATGTATAGCTGAATTCTGTATGAATCTATGTCATATTATTGTTATTGTGTGCTACATATGATCTTTAGATATGTAAAAAACCCGATACAGTCCTAAGTTGGTACCTTTCAGTCTGCTGAGGTGCCTTCTTCATTGGAAATGAAAGTGTAAGATGATGACTGTCTAAAAGCTGCATGAAGTTCAAGTCTTGTTGCCCCGAACAGGTGCAGACAAGGCCTCATACCTGATGGGAGTCAGTTCAGCAGATCTCATCAAGGGTTTGCTTCACCCCAGAGTGAAGGTGGGCAACGAGTACGTGGTCAAGGGACAGAATGTTGAACAGGTGAGAAAATTCAATTTCAGACACAAACGGTAATACACTGTAATGTAAAAGGCAGTGCTTAAATCTAGTGTATAAATATTAATGTTGGGTTTCAATGAGCGGTCGCATGTCGATGAGCTCTGCTTCAAAATTCTCATTCTGTAAACAGAGCCACTCGACATGGTTCAGGATCTGGTCTCTAAGCAACAAGGAGCATACATGTGAATGACATCTGTTGGCCTGTGTGTGCAGGTTACTTACGCGGTGGGCGCTCTGGCCAAAGCCACGTATGACCGCATGTTCAAGTGGCTGGTGGGACGCATTAACCGCACTCTGTACACCTCGCTGTCTCGACAGTTCTTCATAGGAGTCCTGGATATCGCCGGCTTTGAGATATTTGATGTGAGTTGACCTAAGGCTTTCATGTATTTTCTGTTGTCCCCTCACCTTTTTCTAAATACGTTTGTCTGTCCTTTTTCCCGCAGCTCAACAGCTTCGAGCAGCTGTGCATCAATTTCACTAATGAGAAACTGCAACAGTTTTTCAATCACCACATGTTCATCCTGGAGCAGGAGGAATACAAAAGGGAGGGGATCGAATGGACCTTTATTGACTTCGGCCTCGACCTTCAGGCTTGTATCGACCTCATTGAAAAGGTAAGTGTATCCTATATGTGTGATCAATAGTGAAAACTAACTTGATGGAGTACCCACACACATACTGGAGTAGCCAAAGCCACAAAACTGCGAGTGTTACTGTATAACGCCTTTGCTTTTAGTTTAGTATGATTCACTGCGGTTGGAGTATCCTATTTTTTTTGCGTGGGAAAAATATTTACTGTGACTAGAACAGACACTCATCTCTCTTCCAGCCGCTGGGCATCATGTCCATCCTTGAAGAGGAGTGCATGTTTCCAAAGGCCACGGACAGTAGCTTCAAGGCCAAGCTGTATGACAATCACATTGGCAAATCTCCCAATTTCCAAAAGCCACGGCCGGACAAGAAGCGCAAATACGAGGCCCATTTCGAGCTGGTGCACTATGCCGGAGTGGTGAGTCGACACCTAACCTGTTTCTGTCTTACTCCGATTTACAAAGGGAATTGTCTGTAGTAATTTCCATCTCTTGTGGTTTTGCAGGTGCCTTATAACATTTTTGGTTGGCTTGATAAAAATAAAGACCCGCTGAATGAGACTGTGGTGGCGTGCTTTCAGAAGTCAGCCAACAAGTTGCTGGCCTCGCTGTATGAGAATTATGTCATCTCAGATTCAGGTGGACTATATTAGGTGAAAACGTTTGAAATGTCTTAAGGTCAAATGGCTTTATATTGATGGCTCTGCTTATAACACAGGCACAGGCGAGACCAAATCTGGAGGCAAGGAGAAGAGGAAGAAGGCAGCCTCTTTCCAGACTGTGTCCCAGCTCCATAAGGTGAGCCTCTCGTATCAGATCAGTTTTATGTTGCATTATTCTAAGTCTTTCAATACAGTGAGAAAGAAGCTCTGCTCTGTTCCGGACTCGTGGGATGGAGGCAGTTAAGACTTGCAGTGATGTTTAGGGCAATGATCACATGAACATCACTTTAAGTCTGTGCTTTCTCCTTTCTCGTTACACCAGGAAGTCATTTGTGAGAAAAGTATTTCAATAAAAGTCTATTAAAATGTTAACATTCATCAGAAGTTCCTCACATTTTTCTGCCTTTTGATACCAATATATTTTATTTTTATATATCTCCTGTGACTTATTATCTTTTCTATTACTTCAGGAAAACCTTAACAAGCTGATGACAAACCTGCGAAGCACTCAGCCTCACTTTGTCCGCTGCATCATCCCGAACGAGACCAAGACTCCCGGTAACGCATCAGCACACTCAACACGGATCTGAATTATGTGGGCAAAGCTTATGTTTCCGTCCTGCCCCGTTCAGGGATCATGGACCCGTTTTTGGTGCTCCACCAGCTGCGCTGCAACGGTGTGCTGGAGGGCATCAGAATCTGCCGGAAGGGCTTCCCCAACCGCATCCTCTACGCTGAGTTCAAACAGCGGTAAGACAAGAGAGAAAGAAGTCAAATGCCACAAAAAATAGAAAAGAAACACATTTATTTCTGCTCTTTGTTTTACATATTTATTTTAATTATTTAAGCAAAAGTCAAGGTCTTGCTTAAACCAAAAATACGTGAAATTTTGGAAATAATTAATTGAACCTTTCTGTCACCTTACTTCACAATTGGAAAAAGGTTTAGTATTTATATTTTTGTATGAATATGTTATTGCCTTTTCATTATTGAATTAGTAATATTAGTCTCGGTCACTCTGTTCACCCAGCTATCGCATCCTGAACCCTCACGCCATCCCCGATGACAAGTTTGTGGACAGCAGAAAAGCCGCAGAGAAGCTGCTGGCCTCATTAGACATAGACCACAACCAGTACAGGTTTGGACACACAAAGGTAAGACGCAGCACTTTATACGCTGAAACATTTTTTTGTCATGCAACTAAATGATTGTAATGTCTTGCGTTTCTGTGTGACAGGTCTTCTTTAAGGCGGGTCTGCTGGGTCATCTGGAGGAGCTCAGGGACCAGCGTCTGGCTAAAGTCCTGACTCTGATGCAGGCTGTGGCTCGTGGCAAGATCATGAGGCTGGAGCTGCAAAAGATGATGGAGAGAAAGTAAGGCCTTCTGTCGTCTTTTAGATTAGACACAATCATTTCAAATCGAATCAAAAACATGACCACAGACATGAGGACAGTTACAGTCTGTCTTTACATGATGAGAATTACTGCGGCAGTGCCATGATTTCCATCATCCACTTGCTATGGTGCAGACATAACACCTAGAATCATAATCATTTGGGCCAAAAAATGGGAAAATTAAAATGTTTTTTCAAATGTTTTTGAAACTGTTTAATGAAATGTCCTGGATGCCCAAGAATCTCCACAGACAGTGATGTGGCTACTAAATAGGTCTTTGCAATAGTAGTAAAAACAAATGTATTAAAAATATTTCCATAACAATGTAACTTTAGATATTTTTGAGCTAATATTTGGGACAAGATTCAATCATTCAAATGTAATAATTCCAACTTTCTCTGGTGACACTGGAGCTACTGATACAATTTAAATAAGGCCCTGTCATTGTGGCATGTGAATGTCTGCCACATGAAAAAACAGAATATTATTGCAGGTCAGGCAGTTCTTGATGAAAATTGTTGAAGATAAATTTGTATGGCGTATGGTATATGCTGTGGCCATACCATACGCCTGCCCTTGTGACTGGTATGTCACAAGAATGTGAAGTCGTGTGTATTAAAAAATCAAAACTGCAGTTGTTTGCCACAACAGGTTCAATAGCAACTCGATCAGCCGCCGGTCTTTCAGAGTGACACTCTATACCTTGGTGTTCACTCCCCACTGGAGCTATGCAGGGAATGGCGGGGCAGTGTTATCGGCGTGTGCGCGGCGTGTGTGTGTCCTTTTATGGTCAGCAGGCGTGTGTGTGGCCTCCCTGTTAATAAGACACATAGCATGTTCCATCCATTCTCCTGCGCACAGTCTAAATGAGACAATGCTGACGGTGTCCTCAGAGCCAGGTGGCGACATGTGTCAAGTGGCAGCTGCAGCTCGGTCCCACCCTAAAAATACATGCCCCCAACCCCGGGCTCCCCACGGCACCCGGGGCCCTTTTGTCCACGGCGCCTCCACTTCTAAGCGAGTGCATTGGTGGGATATGTGGTGGGTGACAGAGGATTAAAGGCCGCTGCTGGACAGAGGGCTTTGGTTCCTAAATAAACGCTCACCTTAGAGAGGCACACGGTGTGGAGTCATGTCAAAAATGCAATCATCTCCCCCTCCCCCCTCGCACCACCACAAACGTTAGTCCTCAAACTAACGGCTCATAATGACACTAAGTCCTTGAGGGTCCATATTTAGGGGCGACGAGACTACGGAAACTAAATCAAAGTGTGCACCTCGTTTGGGCACGCTCATGAAATATCAATAGCAATAGGTGTATGATTTCATCGAGCAGTGTATGATTAGATACAAGCGCAAGGATAGTTGTGCCAAAAAAATCAAAAGACCAAGGACAAACGAGTAAATAAATATATGGGGAAGTCCAGGATAAATCCATCTGACCTTTGAAACCTCATCAACTCACTTTGAACTTTTGTCCTATTGGTTTGGACATGTTACTGGCTCTATTAGAGGGTATCCAGATGGGCTGCACAATATATGGCAAATTATCATTGTATGTTATATGTAATATCCAAATTGCAAAGACTCCTTCAGTGACTGATGATGCAACAAGTCCAGAGCCCTGTAATTTTTTTATATGTTTGGCTTCTGTTAAACCTTTGAAACTATTGAAGAGAGATGGGACATTCACGAAAATGATAGATCCTCATTGCAATATTCCATATATCGCCTTTTTCTTATATTGTACCCTTTTAACTACCATCCATTATATTACTAGACCGTATATGAATACATTCTTAACAAGCATACTACTAAATACAATTAATAATACTTATATACACCCAAGACGATAAAAAATTGTGCTGTAAAATAGGGCTGCACAATACGAAGCGATATATAATAACTATTTCAAATATTGTGATATGTGATATTTTATATAAATATAAAATGTTTAATTCATTAAATTTGAATTAGAAAATATAAGAAGGCTCTGGACTAACTTCCTCTCAATAAAGCAGGAGCTAAATCAATATTAAAGACTGAACCAGGACTAAACAGGTCTAAAGTAGGACTAAATGTAGAAATAAACCAGACTTTTTTAATTAGACTTAGTAGTAATTCAACTTATACATTGCTCATCTTTAAGTATTGTTTCAAAGTGTAATATATTCTATAATGGCCATGATCCGTAACACAGGTATCTGACTTAATGAAACACACACCTCTCTTTTTACTCCACAAAGTATGCTTTGAAGTGTTTTTATCATAAAACTATGTAAACTTTAATTATGTGTTAATAAAATAGAAAGTTTTGCTTTTATAAATAAATGACAAACTCATTCAAAAGTCATTCATAAGAGAAATTAGGATTGATATGGATCTATAAACTACAGATCTAGTGTATACTGACTCCTCTGCTGCTCTCTGTGTTTCCAGGGAGGCTTTGATGATCATCCAGTGGAACATCCGGGCCTTCAACGCAGTCAAACACTGGCCGTGGATGAAGCTCTTCTTTAAGATCAAGCCTCTGCTGAAGAGCGCCGCCACAGAGAAGGAGCTGGCGTCTCTGAAGGAGGAGCTGAACAAACTGAAGGAGGCGCTGGAGAAGTCAGAGTTGAAGCGTAAGGAACTGGAGGAGAGGCAGGTCAGCCTGACCCAAGAGAAGAATGACCTGTCCCTGCAGCTTCAGGCGGTACGGCTCACTCAATATGCAACATGTGGTAATTAGTCATTTCCAGAACAAGAGTTGAATGTAAAAAGGAAAGGGAAATATGTATATTTTCATCTATTGGTCATATTCTGATATCTAAAATATAAATCTAAAAGAAGTTTCCTCTCCTTAATAGCAAAAATGTAAACTTTAATTCCATTGTATCTGATATTGTATGTAAGTGCCCTTTTGCTTAGTTTTTTTTTTTTTGCAAGTTTGTAACATCAAAGAATACCCTAGCTATGTAAATCAAGAAGAGGCTAAATTATAAAATAAAAAAAATAGTAATAATAATTTTGGCTTAAATTAAAATTGTTTCAAATATATATTGATGTACAGTCACGCCTGTCAAAACTATCATTTCAATAGTGTATAAGCATCTCAAATTAACACCATATTTGTGTATTTATAACACAAATATCAATATTAATTTAAATAGAACCCAGGGAAAAGGAGCCATTAGTTCCATGTCTTCCTCTCTCTGTTCTTCTGTTGCTGCACAGAGAGGACAAACTGAGCACTGCTGGAGGAGAAGCACAGTCAATTAATTTTCTGAGCTCACACATGAGCCCAATTTAGGAACATTTTAAAAACTTACATCACCATCAGACCTGTTTCCACTGGGTTTGTTCATAACACTCAAACAATGCATCTGGTTTGTATCAATGTATTTTTGTTGTCCACATTAAATAAATAAATAAATAAATACATATAATAGACACTACAAACTTGTAAATCAACCTACAATCGCCCTTAAAGTTAAAATAACAAAAAGAAAACTGGAAATCTGACTGAAGAAAATATGGAATTTAGAAAAGTAAAATGCCTCTCAACCCTGTATAAAATCTCCATCCTATTTTTTCCAACAGGAGCAGGACAATCTAGCCGACGCAGAGGACCGCTGCGACCTGCTCATCAAGACCAAGATCCAGCTGGAGGCCAAAGTAAAAGAACTGATGGAGCGGCTGGAGGATGAGGAGGAGATGAACGCCAATGTGCTCGCCAAGAAGCGCAAGCTGGAGGACGAGTGCGCCGAGCTCAAGAAGGACATCGACGACCTGGAGATCACCCTGGCCAAAGTGGAGAAGGAGAAACATGCCACTGAGAACAAGGTGAGGACATAGGAGAGGATAAGAGCTATACTGGGAAGCCTTTACACTGGACTGTTTGCCCTTAGAGAGTATCTTCATCTCCAGTTTCATAAAAGTAGAAGCAAAGGTCTATTTGTTTGTTTGGTAACAGGCAGCTGGGAATTACTATTCACTTATTATTATATTAACAATAAATGTGTCATTGTAGGTGAAGAACCTTATTGAAGAAATGGCAGCGCTTGATGAAACCATACTAAAGCTGACCAAAGAGAAGAAAGCTCTCCAAGAGGCCCATCAGCAAACTCTGGACGACCTGCAGGCGGAGGAGGACAAAGTCAACTCTCTGACCAAGGCCAAGACCAAGCTGGAGCAGCAAGTGGACGATGTGAGTTTAGACATTATCATTATTTATAAAACCTCACAGAGCTGACATGACAGGCCTCATTAAGACTCTAAAGAAAAGATTGTCTTCTTTGTCTAAATCAGCTGGAGTGCTCTCTGGAACAAGAGAAGAAGGTGCGCCTGGACCTGGAACGGGTGCGGCGTAAGCTGGAGGGCGATCTGAAACTCTCCATGGAGTCTGTGATGGACTTGGAGAACGACAAGCAGCAACTCGAAGAGAAGCTGAAAAAGTAACAGCTCATATTTACACTCAGACAGTGTGTAATCTATTGATAATATAAGGCTTTTATGTTTTCTCTCTTCAGAAAAGACTTTGAAATGAATGAGATGAGTGGAAAGATCGAAGATGAGCAAGCTCTGGTCAACCAGCTGCAAAAGAAGATCAAGGAACTTCAGGTAAATTCTGCCACTGATTTTTGGTTGACTGACAGTTTCTGTTTGTGAATAAACCCATCATGGTGGATGTTGCATATTACAGAAACGGGCAGAGTAATACAAATGAATACACAGTTGTCTAGTACTTTGTCAAGAGACTATGAGTTATCATGAGTATTATGCTCCACAAAGGAAAATGCAGTACTTAAATAATGTGTCAAAAATGAGCAGTAAAAAAGGCTCCCACTGCTGAGAAATCTTAGTATTTCATGACCGTTACTTAAAATGTGATGCTAAAACTAAGGCATAGAACACAATTACTTTTAGATTTGCCTCTGTATTTGATGCTTTGTGTACTTTAAAGCCATTTGTCTCAGTTTGACAGTTACCACACACACAAGTACTCCCTTACAATAAGGGCAGCCAAATGGTAGAAAACTGACAATCTATACTTTCAGAACAATGTAAAATGATCTGATATGCATTTCCTGTTACTATCTTGGCCAGAAAACCATCAAAAGATACCAGGGGTTTTATTCTGTTGAACCATACACAACTCAGTCGAACTGTTGTCTCTCCTAAAGGCTCGCAGCGAGGAGTTGGAGGAGGAGCTGGAGGCCGACCGGGCCTGCAGGGCCAAAGTGGAGAAGCAGCGGGGCGATGTGGCCCGAGAACTGGAGGAGTTGAGCGAGCGCCTGGAGGAGGCCGGGGGGGCCACTTCGGCACAGATCGAGATCAACAAGAAGAGAGAGACAGACTTCCTGAAGCTGCGGCGGGACCTGGACGAGGCCATGCTGCACCACGAGGCCACCACGGCCGCTCTGAGGAAGAAGCACGCCGACAGTGTGGCCGAGCTGAGCGAGCAGATCGACAGTCTGCAGAGAGTCAAGCAGAAGCTGGAGAAGGAGAGAAGCGAGGCCAAGATGGAGGTAGACGACCTGGCTTCCACTGTGGAGCAGCTCTCCAAGTCCAAGGTGGGTACATGAATGGGATGGAGGTGAAGTATTATAGTAGTTATCCCCAAAGGAGCTTATAATTTTTGGTCATTCAGGTCTTGAAACATTTGAAGAAACCTGCACATGATCTTTAACCCTTTATCAAGCCACAATTGTTTAAATGATACCAGCAATTTTTTTTTTCAAAGATAATTTTTTTTAGCTTTTTTGGCCTTTATTGATAGTGTAGCAGTAGCTGGACAGGAAGTTGAGAGAGAATGGGGAATGACATTAGCCGAGACTTGAACCTGGGTCTCCCGTATTCTAGGTGTGTGCTCTACCTGAGTTGCCAGGGATTCCCCGCAAAAAATATTTTTCTTTTCACTGCATCAGTAACTTATTTGTAAAGCACCTTACAACAGTTGTTAACATTATTAAAATAAATAAATTTACAAAATGTATGTTGCTACAAGGCATTTGAAACTATTTTAAATAAAAAAAACCTTAATGAAGAATTCCTCCAAATCCTGACACAGCTGCTCTGCATTTTTTACAGGCATCTTCTGAGAAGATGTGTCGCATGTATGAAGACCAGATGAACGAGGCTAAAGCTAAAGTGGAGGAGCTCCAGAGGCAGCTCAGTGAGACCAACACCCAAAAAGCCCGAGCTCAGGCTGAGAGCGGTAAGTCGCTCCTGCTCGGTCTTGGTTAATTCTCTCATAAGGTATCGAAATGTCTTTTATTTACAAATTATATATATACTAAAAAAAAGTAATTGCAAAGCAGGGTAAAGGCACCATTGCAGCCAACAGATCATATTTATGCTTGTGTATAGTTTTCACTTTTGTATAGACTTCCCCTGTGTTTGCAGTAATTAGACCTCTCTAGCATAATATTTGCACAAAATAAACATGAAACTGAAATTTTTACTTTAATGGTATGGTGTTTTTTTTATCATTTAGCTGAGTTTGCCAGAAAACTTGAGGAGCGCGAGGCAATGGTGTCCCAGCTCCAACGCGCCAAGAACTCTTTTAGTCAAAATGTGGAGGAGCTCAAGAAACAGCTGGATGAAGAAAACAAGGTCAGCTCCCAGACAGAACTGTGCATAGAAAGAGACTAAAGCAGGTCCTTCAGCTACATGACCTCTGCTGTGGCTCTTTTAGGCCAAGAGTGCCCTGGCCCACGCGCTGCAGTCATCCCGACACGACTGTGACCTGCTGAGGGAGCAGTACGACGAGGAGCAGGAGACCAAGGCTGAGCTGCAGAGAGCTCTGTCCAAAGCCAACGTGGAGGTGGCTCAGTGGAGGACAAAGTACGAAACTGACGCCATCCAGAGGACAGAGGAGCTCGAGGAGGCCAAGTGAGTCAAGTCAGGGTTTACACATGGACATTATGTCTGTTCTTGGGAACTGATGTGAAAGATTTTCTTTTTAGTCTCATAAAAAATAGGAGCAAATTCAAAAGTATATATATATATATATATATATATATATATATATATATATATATATATATATATATATATATATATATATATATATATATATATATATATATATTTGTTGATTCATGTTGGGTAATACAAATGTGATGTTTTCTAGGAAGAAGCTGGTGGTACGTCTTCAGGAAATGGAGGAGACTGTGGAGGCATCAAATGCCAAATGCTCCTCGTTGGAAAAGACCAAGCACCGACTCCAAACTGAGATCGAGGACCTGGTCATCGATCTGGAGAGAGCCAACGCTGCAGCCACTGCTCTTGACAAGAAACAACGCAACTTTGACAAGGTCTCGTCTTTCAACAGAGTGATGCTTTACAACTGCTACAGATGCACAAAGACACTAAACACAAGTGGGTGGATGTGTTTCCTTCAGGTGCTGGCCGAGTGGAGGCAGAAGTATGAGGAGTGTCAGTCGGAGCTGGAGGCATCTCAGAAGGAGTCTCGCAGCCTGAGCACAGAGCTCTTTAAACTTAAGAACTCCTATGAGGAGACTCTGGAACATTTGGAGACACTCAAACGAGAGAACAAGAACCTCCAAGGTACCACTCCTGAAGAGGAAAGGCTGCAGGACAAATGGATGTTTCCAGTGCTGTGTGTTCACTGTTTTTTGTTATTCTCCAGAGGAAATCACTGACCTGACCGATCAAATCAGTCAGGGATCTAAGACCATCCACGAGCTGGAGAAGATCAAGAAGGGCCTGGACCTCGAGAAAAGTGAGATTCAGGCTGCTTTGGAGGAAGCCGAAGTAAGTTATTCCACATTTATTTTTACAGGATATGTGTGATGTAGTAAAGAACCCAGTATCTGGTAGAGCAGGGGTAGATAATAGATCTTTCCTTGGTAAGAGCAGATTTTTTGTCCAGAGTCAGGGAGAAAAGGGAAGCTGTCAAACATCCATTTCAACTTATATGTTGTAGCAGAATTTCTGCCAAAATGAGGCTGAACACACCACAGTAAAGCAGCGTACACTCACAAACATACAATAAAAAAATAAATTCTAGTCACCCTCAAAATCAGTCATTCATTTATTTATTTTCTGATTAGTTCCCAAAAAGCTCAAGAAGTGTCTGGGTCTCAAATGTTAAGTGTCTTGTCTGTTTCAGGGCACTCTGGAGCATGAGGAGAGTAAAACTCTGCGCATCCAGCTGGAGCTGAACCAGATCAAGGCAGATCTGGACCGCAAACTGGCAGAGAAGGACGAGGAGCTGGACAACCTGCGGTGAGTTTGACTAACTGTCCTTTAATCTTTAAAACAGCTAATGCCTCATGTGTCATGTCCTTCTGACTCACCAGGCGTAACCACCAGAGAACTCTGGAGTCCATGCAGGCCACCCTCGACGCAGAGGCCAAGTCTCGCAACGAGGCGGTGCGTCTGAGGAAGAAG
This sequence comes from Rhyacichthys aspro, assembly GCA_036850595.1. Lineage (NCBI taxonomy): Eukaryota > Metazoa > Chordata > Actinopteri > Gobiiformes > Rhyacichthyidae > Rhyacichthys > Rhyacichthys aspro. Next base: position 5,349,536 of record CM072152.1, read on the forward strand.
ATGGAGGGTGATCTGAACGAGATGGAAGTGCAGCTGAACCACGCCAACAGACAGGCCTCGGAGTCCCAGAAACAGCTCCGGAACCTGCAGATCCAGATTAAGGTGAGGCCTGACCACATTTGAACAGACTGTATCTCCATAAAAAGCTGTCCCTCCCAACAGATGTCAAGTTAACAGCAATAATACAACAATTTGTCACATGTATCATATTTAACTACTAATTTAATGTAGAAAATGAAATAAGATAATGGCGGCCATTTACACACACTCATAATATTTATTCCTCTGGTCCTTGTCCCTTGGTGTGTCCAGGATGTTCAGCTAGAGTTGGACGACACGATTCATAAAAATGAGGAGCTGAAGGAGCAGATGGCTTTGACGGAGCGCAGGAACAACCTGTTGGCCGCAGAGGTGGAGGAGCTGCGGTCTCTGCTGGAGCAGAACGACCGCGCTCGCAAACTGGCCGAGCATGAGCTGCTGGAGTCCACCGAGAGGGTCAACCTGCTGCACTCTCAGGTGGGACACACACCGGGGACATGGACAGATTAACAATGTAGAAGTAGATCAATACGAAGTAAATGTTGGTCTTTTTTAATTTGTTGAATACTGTTTGTTCCAGAACACAGGCCTGATCAACCACAAGAAGAAGCTTGAGAGTGACCTGGCCATGCTGTCCAACGAGGTGGACGACGCTGTGCAGGAGTGCCGTAACGCTGAGGAGAAGGCCAAAAAGGCTATAACTGATGTAAGAGCAGTGCACTGTCCAAATCTGAATAAAACATGTTTACTCACTCTTAACCTCATCCTGTGTCTGTAAGGCGGCCATGATGGCAGAGGAGCTGAAGAAAGAGCAGGACACCAGCGCTCATCTGGAGAGGATGAAGAAGAACATGGAGCAGACCATCAAGGATCTGCAGATGCGTTTGGACGAGGCTGAACAGATCGCTCTCAAGGGCGGCAAAAAGCAGCTGCAAAAACTGGAGGCCAGGGTGAGCGCCAACACAAAATCAACAATGTATATTCATTTTATTACATTTTTTTTTTTAAGTATTTTTTCTAATGTTTTTTTACTGGTTATTTGCTGACATGTTGCTAGGTTAAGGAATTAGAAAATGAATTTGAAGCTGAGCAAAAGAAGAGCCAGGAGTATCAGAAAGGTGTGCGCAAGTATGAGAGGAGGATCAAAGAGCTCTCCTACCAGGTAAAGCTCCAGTCGCCATGGAAAATAACATTCAGGTTTTAAAGTATACTCATTCATTTATTCACTGTTGGTGCAGGCTGAGGAGGACAAGAAGAACATGGTCCGTCTACAGGACCTCATCGACAAGCTCCAGGCCAAGGTCAAGAGCTACAAGAGGCAGGCGGAAGAAGCAGTAAGTCAACCTTATAAATAATGGGGTTCTGTGTACAGATAAAAGGAAGATGTGGTTAAATACCAAACAATGATAATTAAGTGCACTGATAGTGGGATTATAGTAATAAAAAACCTGCTGTTGTTTACAGGAGGAGCAGGCAAACACTAACCTGTCCAAGTACAGGAAGCTGCAGCATGAGTTGGACGATGCGGAGGAGAGGGCCGAAATGGCTGAATCACAGGTCAACAAGCTCCGTGTGCGCACCCGTGACCAGGGCAGCAAGGTCAGTACACCAAAGTCACTTTAGATGACAGAATGTGGAAGGCCTGTCTGACCTTTGACAACATTTATTAAAAGTAGCCAGTCTAAACATAGCAGAGAGGGTGTAATCCTCGGTTGAAGATGACCTCATTTAGTGTCTCATGTGATGGGCGCCGTGTGCTCATGAGTAACTCTGAGACTCTGTGTATGTGGTTGCTAATAAACATCTCTCGTGGTGTTTTGCAGCACGCTGAGTGATGCTGAGGACGACCGCGGTGGACAAACATATCAGAGGCAGGCAGCTGCAACAGCTGTAACTGTGTGGACACACCCCAATAAAGACTGTCAAACGCCTGATTGTGTCCCTGTTTTTATTTTCATTATAATAAAGGAAACTGTATGGATTTAAGAAGGCTTTATTATATTATCAACAGAGCTGTTAAATATGTGGAAATGAACTTTAATACCAGCGTTAGAAAGGAAACAGAAGTGGTAACAAAGTGAGTGTGAAATTAAATAAGATTCTTCTGTTTCAATGATAATACAGGGTTAGCTAAAACTCAAAAAGCACGAAGATGATTTTAGTCATCTGATATTCTGCAATTTGCTGTGTCAATGTAAAAAAAAAAAAAAAAGATAGCTAACAAGATGGGGAGGATTCTAAAATGAGTTCAGGTTTATAGACAGGTGACAAAGATTTAAAGGAAAAAACCTGGTGATGTAAATCAAAAATGGATCCATCTCAAAGTAAAAGAAAGTAAAAAGAAGAAAAACCTATGAAGGACTTATATTGTATCCTTCAGTGGAGAAACAGCTCACTAAACCTCCTCACACTAACTTTTCCTTTGACACATCATCCATTTGCAAAACACATCACTATAAGCTCTGCCAAGAAACTTTTAACTCTTATCTATAAACACTGTCAATACAATCATATTCCATCAGAAAGCACCACGTTTGGACCTGCACGGGCAGATCTTTACCCTTAAGTCAACATTTACAAATAAGCATGAATAATGATCTTATCATATGATGCAGCATGTTCCTGATACTGAGACACGTTTACAGTCTGATGATTAATATTGGATAAGGAGCACCTCGTCAGATTGTGGAACTGCAAAGGGACCGATCACTGTTTTGGGCTTTCACATTTAAAGAGAGTAACCTTTAAAACTTGTGTTGAGTGAAAAGAGTGACTAAAGGAATGAATAATCCATAAACCCTATGAAAAGCAAACACCGCTGAAAGAGTACCCTGTGTCAGACCACGCTTTTAGGCATCCAGATAAGAAATAATGAGAAAAAACTTTAAATTCTAATTCTTCCATGTGTACACCCAATTAAAGACTTAAGACATGCTAAAAGAACACACAAAGCTAGAAAAAGGAGTTCCAGGGTTATTTAGCTCGAAATCCAAAAGAATAAAGACAAGGGGCTGCATCCTGAGGCGGCATCGTACTATGACGTCTGAAAATGCCCTTATACATTCATAGGATTATGGATTCATGACATGCTGCGAATAGAACTGGATACAAGTTTAGTGTTTAGTGTGGAGATAAAACATGAGGTAGCTCTTTGACTGGACTGATCAAAAAACAGCTCTACGTTCAGACTGAAGATGCAACAACTATGCAGACTGTGGCACATGCAAAGACAGATTGTCAATCTCAGCTTTAGATTTTGCAAATAAACAACATGAAAGTAATGAGACTTTCAAGATGAATGGATTCAAAGTGAAACATTTGATGGAGCCAGAACAATACTTGCTCTATTCACACTTGAGCCTGCATAGTTTTATTTTCTTCCCAAAGCAACTCTTACAACTTCTGTTACAAAAATGAAGATGATTTAATGTGTTAAAATATAATAAACAATAAAAACATTTTAATCTGTGCAATGGTTTATTCTACAGTTTTACCAGAGCTAAAAGCCAGAAATCAACGTCCAATATTATAATAACCTGAAAAAAAAAAAAAAAAAAAAAAGAATCCCTGGGTGAGCTTCTGAAGCCCGACGGAGTGGATGTATGGATTTGAGAGGAGCGTGATGATATTGGACGCGAGTAGAGCCAGAAGCACCGGTCAATGACAGCCACTTAGGAAAAGAGAGACCAACAGAGACCCCTAGAGATGAAGTGAAGACACTACGGACTGGAGACCCCTCCCCTACAGGCCGGACAGTGGCACAGATACAACCAGGCGTGTGCCTAATTATCCAACATACAATCTGTTGAATCGTACATCTTTTTCATAGACTTTTTTTTTTTTAATAGATTATATAAAAGGCTCCGTTTCAATTTCCCCTAAAGCGAACAACCAAAGCGATTTGCAAAGGTTCGTGAGTGTCTTTAAGTGTGTGATGGAGGGGGGGCCACGGGTTCATCCACCCCCCCATCGTGTGATGACGTCCAACATGCGAAAGGGACCGGCAGCAGACGGTGAGCGCTTCCATCCAGAGCGCGACCACAGAGCACCTCAGAGGAGTCCGTGCTCCCTGCGACTGCGGGCCCCGCTCCCACCCCCAACACAGACCGTTCGATGCTCTTTGATATACTTTATTAGTCCCCACAGGGAAACGCAGAGGTGGTGCCGCGGGTCAATCCTCCAGAAGGTCTTTGTCCAAATCCATGAAGGGCTCATCGATATAGCTGGTAATGGCACAGAGAGAAGTCCTATCGGAGCCCAACAGCACTGAGACCGTCTCCTTCCAGTAGCTGAACGGAATACAGGAGCTCTGAGCGGGAAAAACAGACCACAGTATTAGCTTATAAAGAAAAACAGTGTCAAAATCTCTATTAAAGTCATTTCATGAGGGTATTTGTGAAAAGAGCACCACAAAACACAAGGGACCATTTACTTTGCTGTAGAGTGCCCGTCAGACCACCCTCTAAAATCAGCTCTTCCACTGCTTTAACTGCTTTCAAAACACCTGATGTGCATTAAGGACTGTCTTGTCTGTTTTTCTGCACTGAGCAGTAGATAATTCCAGACTCCAAACCTCTTTGAAAGTTAGAAAAAATAAACAGAATAAGAATATGATTACCGGTATGTATTTGTAATATAGTACAATTATTATAATAGTATTATATTAGTATAATAGTATATAATACTTTAGTATGGACTGTCGTCCAAACAAGTTCCTTTCTCATTTAACCACAGACACGTCTGACTGTTATGTTTTATTGCCGTTCACTGTCTTTGAATTTGGTTATTGCTTATTCTTAAGTTTGTATCCCTTATTTACACCTGTGAATGTGCACAAGACATCTATGATGTATATATACATCTACCTAATTTACAGACATTATTTCTCTACAACACAAACACCTGCCTGGACTGTGTGTTTGGATGTTCACTTTGCTCTTTTCTCTTAATCACGTACATGTTTTACTGTTGCTGTTATGTTCTATTACTAAGACACAATCAACAACTGGTAAAAACAAAAGATCATGACTAATATAGTGCGATCAATGAGGAAAATAAATGGCCTTTTTGTGACAAACTGAACAGCATTTGTCACAGAGAGCAACTCACATGAGGCTCATTGTAGCCAATCTACTGCTATAGTCCCAACTCCACCCATTGCCTTGTCTGAATATACACCCAGACTGGGATGAGTTGTACTTGTGTCTGTTGTGAACTGACTGAAGAGCACTCACATTCTCCAGACAGGTGCTGTCTTTGTCTTTGTTGAGGTAGTGACGCTGCCAGAAGCGTAGGAGGTTGTGGAAGTTGTTGAGCAAGCAGCCCGGGTATTTCTCAGCGTACTCCTTCTCTCGCAGGGCGTTGAGGTAGAAGGGCAGCTTAGCCTTCCTTCGGGCCAGCATCAGGATCACCAAACTGGTGTTTAAACAACTAACGTTTTCCTGAAAATGTCAATTGCACATACAGAAAGAGAGGAACAGTCAGTCTGCTGAAATATTCCACTCAGATTATTGTCCGTGGGGATGCACTTCTTAGAATGAAAGAAAGATGTGTTTAGGAGGAAATAAGAGACCTGTGTGAGCGTCTGTACGTTGATGATGTTGATGAGTCGGAAGAGGAAGGACAGTCTGTTCTCTACTCTGGCCATGTAGGACAGCAGGCAGCATTCAGACAGCACCTCCACCACTGGGGGAAATAACAGTCATGTTAGAAAATGGTGTTCTGCTCCCTCTCAGTGTTCATTTGAATGTGCAACATAAGATTTATCTGTTCTTATCTGCAAATAGAGCCCTAGACACAACAAAGTTCAATCTGGTAATAAACCCCTGTGCTATGGCGGGAGAAAGGCATCTGCTACGTAAACACTTGTGGGACGATTCATTCTCTGCATTTACCCGATCCAGACCTTGCATCAGTAATTGGTCATGTTACTAACCAGAAACTACAGCATGTTTTGATGTAGACTGGGGGAAGTGGTACCCAAAGAAAACCCACCCGAGCACAGGGAGAACATACACTCCACACAGAAAGGCCCTGAAGTCGAACTCTGGACCTTCTTACTGTGAGGCAACAGTGCCACCATATGATATGAGATAAGAAGCTTTTTAGTCCTTGCATAGCAGTGCCAAATTTGATCAGTGCAGAAAAAAAGATTTAAAATATAGGCACACTGCTTTGGTAAACTCTCAATACTGCACATCCAAATAGTGTTACTGCACCAAAAAAAAAAAAACAAGATGGAAAGCTGAAGGTTTATGCATTATCAGCATTCAGAGTCCTTCCAGCCCAAAGATAAGGACAGTTTTTATGTCTATAGGTCCTACTTTTAAAAATATGGAGGGCTAAAAAAAAAACTAAAGGGAAAGGCCCACAAATTAAATTCCTCTGGATGTTTACCTTTGACATCTTCTGTCTGGCTTTCAAAGCGGTCCAGGGAGAGCACAATGCAGCGCACTAACATGTTTGAGTCCACCAGAGAACTGTTGATCTGCGTCAGGAAGGTCTGAAACTACACAAGAAATTCACACAGGTCATACATCATTTTAGAGGTCAAATACAGTTTAAGCCTGCAGCTGTGATAAACTAGATATTTATACAAATAAATCAAGGCTGACAGTGGTTTTCAGGGGTGAGCAGCTCCACAGGGTTTGTAAATGTAAAGCTTGTTATATTAAGATGTTGAAACTCCAGCAAACCTGAAGGTCCATACATTACAATATATTAGAAAGAATGGCAGTGTCTGTTGCAATGCAATTTTAAAGAGCAGGCCACTTTCCAAACATTAAAAATAAGTTCAACGTTTTTCTGAAGCACTCTTACTATGTTAAATCACTCTAGGTTTTACTTATAGCCAACATAAAATTCAGTTTGTGCAAGGCATTAACCTTATTCTGGTGAGTGTTTAAGTCTTTGTCACAGGCAAGGTTATAAAGGCATTTGCAAGGTAATAAAAGTGTGTATCAATAAGTGAGTCTGGAGAAAACCAGTATGACAAATTTCCCGCACAAAAAACAGAAGCTTTAGCTTAAGGCATTTTGTGCCTCAACAGAATAACAGTAAACTGACATTTTTATGGATGTCAAGATTGAAATCCTTAAAACCCATATATGACGGTATGGTTAGCTTGTTGATTAAAGTCCATTATGTGCAGTAAATGTACCAAGGAGCTGCTTCCCATGAAAAAGGATGTGTCGTGGCTCATTGCGTTACCTTTTCTGGTGTGTTCACATATTTGTTAAATCTCTTGAAAGCGTCAATGTTGAACTTCATGAGCTCTCCAAGCAGATCGAAGTAGCTTTGGAGGACGTCCCGTGAAGTACAGCCACTGTCTATGATGCAGAAGAGGATGTGCTACGGATACAAATGTTTTAAGTATATCAAGTAAAACATTATACCCCACACAATGCGGGTAAAAATCTTAATTTTGAGTTTTCTTTATGTTTACCTCTAGAAGTCCCCGTTTTAGCAGGAACATTTGGTCTGCGTAGGACGTGGCTCCTCTGAGGAAACTCTCAACTGCCCTGGCCTGCCAGAATCTACAGAAGTATAGATCAACAAATGAATAAAAAAAGCAAAGACGTTGTTCTGTAAAATCCCATTCAGTGTATATGGCAGAGTGAGACAACACAATCCTGACCGGAATGATGAATCTGGAGGCTCCCTCTTCATGACGGTGAGGAGTCGTGTGAGGAGACCCTTTTTCCCGTCGCACACTAGGCTTCTGTCTGTGTTCACCAGTGCTTCCACTTCAGGGATGTTGGCCTTCATCGATATGGCACTCAGTTCGTTTAGTTCCTGACTATTCAACAGGAGATACTTGTTCCTAAAAGACAAAGATCATAAAGTCAGCATCCAAGCAACGCAGAGGTGAAAGACTAAGGAAGGACATAACTCACTCATGGTGGTCACTGAAACTCTGAAGGAGACGCAAAAACTGGATCTTAAAGGAGATTTCCTATAAAAAGAGATAAATTAAGTTTGATGTTTGTGTTACAGTAACATTTTAAAGCATAACTACGTTGCTAAGAGTAAAGTAAAAGAAGTTCATACAGGGCTACAGTCGCAGTTTTCATTCTGCCCATGCACCACATGATTTGAGGCAGTGTATTTCCTCCAAATTAGCTTGTCAAACAGATTATTGAGGCCTGGGATGAGACGAAACTCTGCCAACATCTTATGAACCTGTAATCACACACAGATAACTCCCTTAGTAAAAATGACAAAAAATAATGCTGCAGAAAGGTGTCTTTGTACTGTACCTGATTCCTCTGTCGCCCCATGAGCAGGACACACAGCACATAGAGCACCTCCACTTTATACATAATCTCATGGACAATCTTCATCGACTGTGGCAGGCGATGTCTCAGTGGGCTGGTTGCCAGGGAACTCTCATCTGATGACTCTGAGGGGAAGACAAAAAACCAGATGGATCAGCAAAAATGCCGTGACAAGGCCCAGTCGGGTACTGTTAAACTTCTGTTACCGGTGCTGCTCTGTTCTGCCTCCTCTGTGGCCATCTGCATGAGTGCGTCCAGCACCAGGGCGTTGTCCAGCCACGTGTACCAGTCCTCCAGCTCCTGGAGGAAGTTAGCCCCTGTGGCCTCGGACACTTTCCTGGTGGCCAGCTTACACAGCCGCTCGATAAAGCCGGGGATATTCAGCAGAGTGACTGGAGGAAAAACAAGGTTTGGAACACTTTAATACTTTCTCATACAGCACATATGGCCTAAGACATAATTCATCTGATAACTTCAGCTTACTTACCCTGGTTGACCTCAGCTCGTGATGGGCTGGCATTGCGTTTCTGCTGAGCATTTTTAGCTAAAAGGGTGTGCTTGTCATCGTTGCCTACATCAGGTTCGGAGATAGTGACGGAAAGGATGCGGCAAAAGTTTGCTAACTGCTGCTGGTCAAAACTCTGGACCAGACCGGACAAGTTAGGAATGCCCTCCAACTGAATCATTTCCTAAAAAGAACAATAATGAAATCAGATCATAACACAAAAAGCTTTGAAAACTATAACAGATAATGGGTCAACTGGGATCTTAACTCTATATATACAATATAATATTATTTACAAAATGACATGTGAGGATTATGTTTCTTTTCTTTAATGTGTATTTTTTCACCTTGCACTGAAAAGGCTTGAGGTCAGGCTATATGGGTATCTACAACTGACCTTTTTGACCCCTAGGATATCTTCAATCAGAGTAGCAGTCTGCAGAAAGGTCTTCTTATTTGTCATTAGAGTAAACAAAAACAGAACAAAGTCGTCCCTCGCCGCCAAGCTCTTCGTCACTCCCTCCGTCTAAGAATAGAACAAACAGGATTTTGACATTCAACTGACATGAAGGTGGACAGGTTCACATTTAACTTTTTAGGCATATTTATTCTTTGGATTTTGTAGCTCTGAACTGAACTGTTACCGAAATGTAGCATGATGAACTCCTGACATTTCTGTGCGACGTAAAGAATGTAACTGGATACTTACACATATACAACAGTTGTAGAGAACACTAAGGCAGTCCTTGACCAAGTCATCATTCACTATTGCAACAGAAAAAGACAGTGTTACTACAAACACACACACAATACAAAACACACACACAGAACGATGTCAGACAGACTTACTTTTGGGTTTCTTCTTCTGCATAGTTAGCGTGGGTCTCATTAAGATTTCCACCAGCAGCTGGAGAGACACAGACAGGTGTTCATTCAAATTCTCAACACTGACAGGCTTAGTCTATAAAAACAAAAACTTACATCGACTCCACCAAAGAGGTCAAAGGTGTACGTGTTGGGGAAGGTGGATTCCTGAGCAGTCTTTCTGTCCTCTGTGACAAAAGACATGGCCTCCATGGACAGCTGTGATGATAATACCTGACAGAACATAAGTTTGCAGATGATGAGCTTGATCTCGAATGAAATATACTTCAAAAGGGTAGACGTCCTCGTGTGTGTACCTTGAGCAGGCTGTGTGCCTGGGAGAGGTCACTGTTGGGATGGCTGCTCTCATAGAGCTTCTGCAGCAGAGTGGGGATGCCATGCCACTTGGCGCGTTTATCTCTCTCCTGGAGCAGGCCTCCAGGGAGCTGCAACACAAACAGGAGCCTTCCTGAATAGCACATTACACACAGGGCAAGATAGATGCTTTATCATGGCATTTATTGGTCAGTACAGAATGATGTAGGGCTGCTCTCCTCTGGGGAATACAAACAAACGGCAGGCAGTCCATCAAATACTGTCAATAGAACCATCCATACTGCAGAACCTGCTTTCACACATGAAGCCAAACAAAATACAGTCAATTCTGACTTTAATAATTAAGATACAGCAGACATTTAAAGTTAATGGGGGGGTATTTTCTGATGGACATTCTACTTAGAAATAATCAAGACACTTGACAGGTTTGTGTAATCACCAACTCTGCATGTACGTACGTGTAACAATACTGCAAGCAATAGACATTAAGTATTTATTTTGAACTTAACATAAAGAAGCACTTTTCAATGCTTGGCTGTATCACGGCTTGCGTAAATCTTCCATTTTGCTACAGATTAGACTAACAAACAAAATGGAAGAAGCAACACCTTCACATCAATTACAAGTAAAATTCAAATGTCATATATCTAATAAAGATAGTGTTAACACTTCCTATGAATGGGGACTGTGTTGTTTATTAACCTGGAGTCGCCAACCCTGAATAATCACTCACTGGACTGATTCACTCCTCATATAGTCATCATTGATCAAAAAAGGCTTCCTTTCATCAAGTAACATGCAAAGGAATGCTCGTTTGTTTGTGCATATGATTTATTTTAGTGAAGTTTGAAATATTTCCTCACCTTCCAGATGACATAAATCATATATACCTGGTGAGTAAACATTACAACATGTACACCTTGCAAATGCATTGTCTCCAATCTGTAGAAATATGTTATGAATGTAGTCCTGTTTCAGGCAGCAGAAAGGATAAGTTCCAACACACCTATTTACCTCGAGGTGAGATGGACTCTTGGTTTACATTCACTTTTTATTGTATGCAAAATGAAACGAGGGAGTCATAAAAGTAACAAACTGTTTCGAATAAAGAGGTAGTAGGAATAACATTAGCACAGGTTCAATGCAGCACACTGCTAAAGCACTTTAATAGGATATTTAATAAGCACGACTTTTCTTGCTTATTTATCTTACAAATATCTCGTAAAGCTGTAAAGTGCAGAAATAAAAATAAACTTGTAAACCATAACTAGTAGTAGCAGCTGTTACGGCGTATCCATTTAAGGAAACGATAGTTATTGTGGTTAGTGTGTCGTTACGTAATGCCCTGAGCTGCTCTGGCTTAACAGCGAACTGCCTAACGCTACGCTTCGCTAACGTTAAGGAGCAGTTAAGGCATATGTTAACACATTTACTAACCTAAAATACAAGTTCACATAACAGTAACAACCTAATAGCACGACGAACTCAACGCCAGCCCGACAAACACTGCTGCATTCGCTGACATTAAATGGAACAGCTAACTTGGCCTATGCTAAGCTAACAGCGCTAACAACAAAAGAGCCACTTGAAAAGGAGCTGGCGGTGTATTGCTAGCATTATAGGACGTGTCAGCTAACAAAACCAGCTTATCTTTCCTCAATGCAGCACACGTTAAAAGTATATATCCAAAGAATATTTTTTGTTTTTAATGCTGGCCAGAAACCTTAAGCTGACAGCGGTAGATGTCTCTCTGGACAACGTCTTCGTTTTCAGGCTACATTCCAAGCGCAAGTCCCTGGTTTGTGTCGACCAACTTTGGACTGTCTTTATCGAGAAATATCTGCTCACCTGTGTCCCTCGACTGAAACCCCGGCCTGAAACTTTACTAGCCGTGAATTTTGTGACGATATTGCCTTGACAATGTCTTCGTTTTCCTCCAGTACAGGGGTAATCGGACCCCAGAAGCGTCGCCATTATTTCTTCTTCCTGAACTGGGCTGTTCGGCAGGAACTGGGGGCTGTGATAAGAGAAGGGGAAAATGCGCCACTGTCTGGCAGACAGCTGCTCTGCAACATACAAACTGCAATAAACTCGGATTTCATGTAGCATTCTTGTAATCTTTGGCTAGGTTAGACCGCAGTTCCTACAAATTTATTAAGGTTAATGCAGTCGCTTTGCCTTTGATAGCTATTTATGACTTGGTTTAGGGGCAAATACTATAAATAATACTTTGTCATAATATCATATTTTGTATGTTTTAATTGAAGAATCATGATTTAGATTTATAATTTTAATATCATATGTCTAAGATTATTTCAGTATACATTTAAATACAACATATTTTGGTGTCATTTTTGTATCCTCCTAATTGTTTTTTCAAAAATGTTGTCTCAAAAAGGGTAAAAATATAGAAAGATGAAAAGGAAAATAATAATAGTAAAAGTACCCAAACCAAAATAATAATGGAAAATGATTAGTGCTAAAATGAACAAAACTATGCTTTAAAGGAACGTTCTAATATGTTCATTATAATATAAGCTGGTCAATTACCAATATATTTGATCAAAGATTGATTTTAATGGTGTGGCCCTTCAGCAGTTTGATCTTGACAACATAGATGTAGTTAAAAACATTCACTTAAAGAATGTTCACCCTGATTTATTTTACTTACTTTTAACATTTACAAATATATACATATGGGTTCATAAATTAATACATTCATAATAAGTAAACATATAAAACCAAAAGTCTCATTGGTTCATGATACATTTGACTTGTACATTCAGTCCTGTTTTCACACGCCATTGCTGCCTGGGCCTGCAGTAATACACAACTGTGAACAATGTAGTGTTGCAGGTTTTTTGTTGCTCCCACAGTCCATAAAGAGAACACCTGGGGAAGAGATCACTGTCTGTCCAAACTGCAGACGAGGCAGGACCGTGGCTGTCTGTCTTTTTATTATCCCTGGCTGGTTCCTGCTTTCATGTGTCCCAGCTTTGGTCGCTGCCTTCTGTCATCTGGAGATAGGAGGTGATGGCCTCTCGGAGCCCTTCACTGACCAGAGAGTTGCCCGACTCTGTTCTCTTTCTCCTGAAGATTACAGATCTGGGACAGAAATAAAATAGAATCAAGTCTGCTCTGCATTTATTTTTTGCAAAACATAATCATCTGCACTGTTGGTATTTGAGGTTATTTGCAAATACAACATTAAACAGAGAATATATTTCAGTGTCATCTAGGTCAGTGTTTCTCAAACCCTAGTCTAGGGCTTTTTAACTACATTTACTCAAAACTCAGAAAAAACATTATTCCTATATATTGAATGGTATTTTGACTTTCAGTCAATCCTTTAGACTTTTGCTTGTCACATTTTTGTAGTTCGATTTATGTTTCCACTGCTGACCACCTTGGCTTATTTAGAATAACGGTCAAAAACAGTTTGGATAGCATAGTAAGAACACATAGGCATACATTTTATTATGTTTTTAATGGTTACTGCATCCTAAAGAAAATCTGTAGGCTTTAGTATTCTATTGATCTGTTTATTCTCTTGCCTTAGCTTGGTAAAATCTTTACTCAGTCAAAGAAATCTTTTGCAGCTAAAGTCCCAGAACAAGAAACAAATAATACCAAAGCAAGAATGAGAAATGTACAATATAAGTGCATAATTTAAAAGTACCATTAGTATTGAGTAAATGAACAGTTGTCAGAAGACCTGGGAGTCCTCAGCATTGTTTAGAACCTTTCTTGTCATAAATATTCCCAAGCTGCATCTGTCTCCTCTTAGAGCTTACTATTCACATCAAATAGACTTCCAAGTAGGCATGGGATCATAACCAGTTTCCAGCTAATGAAACCAGAGCATGAAGTACCAAAAAGACACAAAACTAGTTCTGAAACAGAACAATTAATTTATTAATTAACTAAACCTGTGACACCAGAGTAATAAGTGGAAAAGCAAATTAAAAGCCCTGTACTAATTATTTCGAAGGAAGCTGTTTATATAGTAGTTAAAGCTGTAACCACAATACATGATCCCGCCAAGGTTTTCATACAGTCAGAATCTTGGACCGTCCCATGCCTACTCCCAAGTCTGTTCTTATAAACACTGAGGTCAAGCAGCAGCAAAGATAAGGAATTAGACAAAATAGCTTCCTTCCAGTGTTGTAAGTATAAGGTCCCTAGCACAAAGAATAACGTGTGACTTGTGTTCTTAAGTTTACAAAGTAATAGTGACATCTAGTGGTACTTTTTTGTAGAACACACACTTCATCCTCACCTGCTAATGTCTTTCCAGTTAACAGTAGGCCTTCTGATGACCATCGGTGTAGGTCTGACACTGTCCAGTCCACGAATAAAGCAAGGCGTATTCAGTTGGCAGCACAGTCCGTCTGCACTCTCTGGCAAAAATAACCCAAAAACTAAAATTAGAGTACTAACTAAAGTTAGTTTCAATTATTTATCATATGGCCAAAAACACTACAACACTATAGTAACATACTGTGTATAAAACAAATTAACACATTTGAATTAATATCTATCCTGTTCAGTGAAGAGATATTAACCCTAGGTAATTATGTAATTACTCATCATCACTTACACCTTAATGGCACATACAATATTTAAGCTCAGTAGTAATAGCGCTCACATAAAACCAGAGAAAGCAGGTGTATTATAAATGAATTAAATTGTTCTCAAATAACTTGTAGAATCATTTACAGCTATGTGTAATTGAGCATTACAGTGCTGATACAGACCAGAGTAGTGTTCTATGAGGCGATGCAGCGAGGGGAAGGTGAGCCTGGGAGAGATGTACACCCAGCCGTTTGGGAGCTGAGAGATGCGGTAGTGCTTCACACTGTCCACGTATGAAGGGTGTCCTCTCCTCAGGACGGACAGTGAATAACAATCTGGACAGAGACGAAACAGAGGAAGTAAGTAAAAGTGCTAATATATCTTTTTATAAAAGAAATCCCATACACAAGCATTAATGAAGCTACACAATTGATGGTAATGGTAAAATTACATAAAGCTGTTTCTATCTTAAGGTCTAGGAGCAAACAGGATCATTGTATTGTGCAAACATAATGTTAATTATTTAATCTATATTGACAGCATGAAAAGCTTGAAATAAAATAATGCATGACTCTGATCTCTGGTTTGACATATAGATTCACTCCCTTCTATATATATATACTGACAACCCACCCAAATCCATCCATAACCAGTTTCTATCTACTTTAAACCAGTTCCAGCCCAAGTTAAATGACCTAAGCCTTTCCATTTCTAGTTTGAGGCTGGTCAAAACCTTTTATGACTGCTTGAAGTTTTTTTTAAACACTTAAAGCCCATCCAAATCTCTATAAACCTATCAAAACTACTACTAAAGGGACAAAATGTAACTGTCCAAATAGTTCTAACGAGGTTGAATACACGTATTACTGGTTAAAGTCTGTACATGTCTATAACCAGTCTGAAGCCACTCAAAAGCAGTTATAATCCAAGTTAAACCACTCAAATACAACATTAAACAGAGAATATATTTCAGTGTCGTCTAGGTCAGTGTTTCTCAAACCTTTCACATCACTTTAGAAAAGTCTGGGGCTATTAAACTACATTTACTCAGAATTCAGATATAAAACATTATTCCTATAAATTAGTCAATCCTTTAAACTTTTGTTTGTCACATTTTTGTAGTTTGATTCATGTTTCCACTGCTGACCTCCTTGGCTTATTTATAATAATGGTCAAAAAAAGTTTGGATGGCATACATTTTATAATGTATAACCAGCCTAAAGCCACTCAAAACCAGTTATAATCCAAGTTAAACCTTTCAAATCCATCTATAATCAGTTTTTTGGCCACAAAACTGTTATATATACATATACACATCCTCGCAGGACTACCAATCACATGCTCTGAAAAAGAGGAGCGTGTGTTTTGAATTTGCAGCTACAATTTTGCCACCACATGTTGACAGAAAACCTACAAACCCAACTTTCAAATACATTATGACCAAAAATGTATATAAATACATTTAAGAAAACTATGAATAAACAAGTCATAAACACACCTCTGTTTGTCTCTGATTCTCGAATCAAGAATGATCCATTCACATTGTGTGGCAGCATGAGAAGATCCACAGCTTTAACCCTGCTGATTCCTGTATATAACCACCTGAGAAGAAAAGATATGGAAATGATTTAATGTCATTAAATCATATGTCATTAATGTCATTAAATCATATGGAAAGATAATGAACTTATGATATAAAAACCCATTGTGCTGACATTTGCCGCTGGAGGAGGGTTGAAACCAAAAGGAGGCACAGACTAATGTCATGTCACTGGAGAGAACAGAGGGCTTTTTCCAGACTCTGTTGTTAAACTGCTCCCACACATGGGGACTCCCTGCCTTCAGCTGAACTTTTCTACACCTCCAATACAAGTACTGACACATGTTTTCTTACACCGACTTACCTGTGTGTCACCTTGGCAGTGTAGTTGATGGGAATGTAGCTCTCACATCCCGTGGTTGCAGATTTTACCATCATAAAATCATCATCGCTAGAAGAAAAATAAAAAAACAAAGCAGTCATGACTAACCTGGTCTGTTCAAGTGAAAGTGCTTGAAGAAGTGTTGGAGTATTTTGTAAAAGGAAGTCTTACAGATATTTATGTTACTTATTCTATAGATAGCTGTCTAACAAATGTACTGCTTTAAAGGGGATCAGAAAATGTTCTATTGGTTTTAATATATAAAATATAAAAGTTCTGTGGTTGTATGATAAACATACTGGAAATAAAGTCATGACAAACCAAAATGGCATGTAAATATTTTCTGTAATATGTAATATAGTATTATAATTAGTTATTCTAAATCTAAAGTGTGTTTTCACTGGCCCCATTAGCAGCCATATGAAACTCAAAGGATGTGTCATCTCCTGTCTGCTTCTCCAAACTGGGGCTGTGCTGACACTTCACTGTTACATATTTGTAAGTATCTCATTAAGACCCTTTTACAAAATACTGGACTATCACTTCAAACATATTCAAGGTTATATTGGGACATCCAATACATACTCAGATGTGACAGTAAGTCTGTCCCCAATATGCATGGTGAGTTCGGTGTCGCCAAATAAAGGGTAGTCGTGAAGGGACACAATTATGCTCTCCACACAGGCTGTAGAGAAAGACAAGAATATTCAAATTAGCCCTTTATATATTCTTCATGGTATAAACTCTTATCTGTAAGGCTTACCTGGTGATTCGGGTTCAGGAGAGTTTTCTAGAATAGTCCGATTTGAGTAGCATCTGACGGGACATGTCCCCATGTTTCCTCTGCTTCTTTCTAAATTTCAAATGTGATTAAAAAACGAGGAAAGAGAAGATTGAAAGGCTAATTAAGAAATGAGAAATGATGATGGAAAATGACACTATCTCCATAATGACGATTATAATAAGACGTTCACAGGTGCCACATTGTACGCATTTGTAACCTAGCAACTAAACAAAGCTCAAACCGGAAGCCACCAAACCACACAGGGGCCATTCTTATGCGTCTGTAATATTCCATGCACATTCAACATTAGGAAGCATGATTTTTTTTTTATATTCTTATGACTGTACAGGGCTACAGAAGTGGTTAGAAATAACAGATAGCAGTTAATTGGCAATAAAATATGCTTGTGGCGATAAAAAGCTATTGACATAATTCACTACCAACTATTCATGGTAGACATAAGAATATATGTTTAAAAAGAAAAAGAAAAATCGAGTAACTAACTAAGCTAGCTAGCTTAACACAGAGCAAGATGCTAAAAATCATAAAACCGCCACGGACCATTGTTGTGAACAGTAGCAAATAAGACGACTTTAGCCTTCACTTTAGTAACTTATAAATCATATAAAACAATACAACTGCAACCGTGTATTAATGAATTTATTTATCAGTGCTACGCCAAATTATTGCTATATTGGTTTTTCAAATTAAAGTATGCCTGAGTACGGGATTGAGTAACTTTTAAATTCCTTTTTTTTTTTTTTTTTTTTTTTTTTAAAGATAGTGCTAGCATTTAGTAGCCTTATTTTTGAATTTTCTTGGTAACAAAATATGCAAAAGAACGCAAAGCATTGACCTTAATATGAAAATCTGCATCAAATGAATAACTGAATAAAACTCAAATGAGTAAAATACATCATAATAGACTTACTGGAAGCTCTGAAAAATGTGTGGTTTTAATTATGACTCACCTTTTGTGCTAATTTGTCCAGATTAGATTCTCTGATGGAGCAGACAGTACAGTTCCAAACCACCTGGTTAAAATCCAAGTCTTTGTGTCTATCTTTAGAGTGCCACACACAGCTTACTTGGAGGCCTTAAATGTGTGAGCTCAGGTTCTTCTCGGGCCTGTAGATCAATCACTGACAGATTACCCTCCTCTGCTATGTTCCCATGCAGACTTGTGTGTTTTTGCAGCTGTCTGTGGAGGCTGACTAAAGAGGCGAAGCTTCCTGAATGCTCCTTTATATATGCCACAGCTTCCTGTGACGCTTGAGACCTTGACATACTGACTTGAGCTGATCTCTCTCATCCACTGTGTTTACAACAAGATCACAGAGTGCATCACTTGTTTATGGAATCTGCAAAGTTGACGTAAATGTTACAGACATGCATATACATGTACAAATGCAGTGACTTCATCGTTCCACAAAGCATCATTAGGCAATACAGAAAGGTCCTTTTCATTTACAGCTACAAAGATCTTTATCAACGCTTAGCAGAAGCAAGGAGGAGGTTGCACTGCAAACCTACTCCTGTCCTAATTAATTACTTTCTGTTGACTCCTTATCTGTTTTGCAGATTAGTAAGATTTAAACTTATTACCTAAACAATCAACACCAGTTTCTCCATTGATTATCGCCATCAGTTCTTTTCCTTGCCAGTAATCGGTCAGTAAATAAAAAAATGAGTAGAATCATGGATGGAAAAACAGAGACAGGTTTATCGTGAAACATCCAATTTGTTCTGGCAAAGATGGAAAAAGCATTTAATCATTAATCAACCACAGGCTAATTTTATGTGGCTTACTGAAAACTATGTAAAAACATGACACATGGATTATAGAGATAAGCACTGATATCATATTCATCTCTTTCAAACTGAAGAGCCTTATTGATCAACAATAAATTAAGGGAACTTGCAAAGAACTGATATTCACAAGCTCGAGAAAAGGTTTCACACACTTGGCTTTCAATCCCCAAACACTCTGTATTGTATTTTGTTTATGAGTGCTAAATATAGATTCTTTCATCTTTCGCGACAAAAGCAATCAACTGATGGAGGAAATGAGAACAACTGTGGTTGGAAACTTACCCACCACAATCGACCCGTGTTTCCACTAACTGAAGAGGAAAAGACAAGAAGTTGCAGCTCTGCACCAAGTGATGGAATGCATGTAGCGTTGATACATTTATTGCAGAGGTTTTTTGTGCATTTATGGGTATTATTCAAGATTAAAATAAATAGTGTAGACTAGATACGTGTTCTTACACTGTAGTTTTATTCAGTAGTAATAGAAATGAGTGTAATCGGCAGACAGTGAGATCGTACCTTTTGTAACCAAACCCACTTGTTAAAAGGTTAAAACATACTGAACAAAACTGAATCAGTGAACACAAATATCAATACAAAGAAAAAAAAAAGAAAAGGGGAATTAATCCTAAATACAAAAACTTCAAATAACCTCAAAGAACATAGTGACAGGGTCAACACTCTGATACATGTTTATAACACAAGGTAGCTCTGTTCGAGGAGCTGGACTTACAGTGTTGATCATAACTGTATCCTCTGCATCAAGCACTAGCGTTCTACATCAAATATAACGGTTGCTCCTTTTACAGCTGTTAGAGTAGATACAGTGATCCCCTACACACAATTCAGCATGCTAACATTTGAATAAAAGTGACTCAGGCTCACTGTCACCCACAAGTTTGAGTTTAGAAATGAAGAGAAAAAAATAAACATAGATACATCACAATAGTGTTTGAAACAAGAACTTAAATGATAAAATAAATACAGGAGTGAGGCTGATCATACAGTATTAGCATCTAAACAAAACACGTCTGAATATGGTTCTCTTCAGTGCAAGGGAATGTGACTCGGACACTGCATTCAATATAACATGTAATATTTTGCATCTGTTAATATATTTGACTTTATAACATCGGTCTCTAAATAAGATATTTTATTACAGATCCATGTGGCGCTCAGCTGCAGAATGACAGAGGGAGAGGGCACATAAGTTATTTGTACAGGACCCAGCAGGTGGAGTGGCTTTAGCAGGACACCTCCATGGTCTGGGGTCCGGACTGGCTGTCCAGAGACCCAGAGCCGCTGCCCTCCAGCAGACTGTTGAGATTGTTGCGGCTACGACTGCTTTCCATCGAAGTAATGCTGGAAGAAGAGGTTGTGCGTGAGCGAGCCAGACGAGTCATTCCTGCTGACGGCACTGAAAAGAGAGGAGAGAAAGAGAGAGCATTAATATTCAGCACACACAGCCATGAGCCTCAGTGCAGCATGGGAACACTGAAACCTGAAGGAAACCACAGCAGAAATAGTGCGAACCATGCAAACATGTCTCACACACAGACCTCAATCAAATCAAAAGGAGATGTTAAAAACTGATTACTCCGTGTCGTCAAGTGTTGGAAAAACAAATCCAAGCAATAAAACAGCACAACTTAATGGCAAATTAACTCAAGTGTAAGGAAGCAAAACCAGCACACCATGCAAAAAAATAAGACAACATAATAAAAGAATCCATGCTAACGTGAAAACTAAAGCCCTACAAGAAGGTATGGCAATGTGTGCATTCACATTCATCAAGTGTTGACTGAGGAGGCCAGTGGCTTTAAAATCTAGGAGCTGCTCTAGAAGCTGGTACCTGATTCGTTGCTCAGGTGACTGAGGAGAACATAGGGAACTGTAACGTCGATAATAAAGCAGGAAAGAGAAGAAGAAAGGGGAACATGTTGAAAGCATAGCTCGGATGTTGCCTTATCCCACCTTAGTACATTTCTGATCAGAGAGGATTAATTGCAGGTAGAAAAGCAGGCCATGTTTGCAAACTCTTTTTCCTGAAGCTTTGATTGAGCAGTTTCTCTTTTGGATTTCACACTGCAGCTATGTGTTAATAAGAGAAAAGCAGCTTTGAAAAACATGCTGTAGTTTTTCACACGCACACAGTGTGAAAACACATTTTAATCTGCTCTAATCCTGCAGTGGCATTTGATCAACAGGGGCACTCTGACACACTAGCTACACCCAAAGGTGCCTCCGACAGTGAGGGCTTTGGAAAAGAGGAGAGCAACAGAGAATTAGCATTAGATAAACAGACACAGGCATCATCTGTATAACCACAACAAGCAAATACTGTAAGAATCAGAATTTGTTTAACGCGATGAGGCGCGTGTTTGTTTTTGTCTTTCCAGATGAATGACTGTAAAAACCTGGCAGCCTGTTTAACCATGCAGGAGGAGAACGCATTATTAAACAGGTCTGGATGAAAAAAGGAGCACGCCAGAAAGAAAGAGGGTATTTTAACGCCCACTCAGAACTGAACAGGAACTGAATTGCTGCTCAGTATTTATCAAGGGCCACTGTCAGCACGTAGACCTCACCTATTGAGGGCTGTGGCTGCCAAACACTGAAAAGAGCACAGAGGAAATGGCGTTACCATGTGCCGAGCCTCACAGTCTGTCTCTGCGTGACCAGGCTGACAAAAACAGTCTTTTCATGCGTTGATGACCACTATCCAAAGCCCATGAGCGGGGCTGTTTAGTAGCTGCTCATACATGACATCACAGCCAACAATGTGCATTTCAATAACACTTATCATTGCACTCACATCAACAGGAAGTTCAGCAAGAACATAGGCACAGACTTTGACCACAAACACGTCAGCCCAAAGAAGTGTTAGTTGGTAAACAGTTCTTGGACATTCAGAGTCAGTTCAGATCATCAAATTATTTAGTTTACAAGTTTTACCCAATGACTAAAACAAATGAAATATGATAGCTCTGTTTACTTACTGTAGCCCATGCCCTGGACAAAGTACTTGAAGGCCTCAGCAAGCTTTCCTGGCTGTGAACAGATGATGCATAAGTAAATATACTAGTTAATAAAGAAGATGGTGCCAGTAAGTCTCGTGAAGTACTCACCTGCACAACCTGGGGCAGGCCTCCACAATCAGCCATCTATGAAAACAATCACAGTCTCATTAAGTAAGTCAACAAGAAAATGTAACTTGATACCAGTCCTTAAGAGGGTTTACCTTTAGCAGAGTGGTCTTGGTGGGATTTAACCTAGAATTGCATTCCACCTGAAACATGAAAGATAATTAACTACTGGGTTAAGAAACTGCTCTTTGGGGATTATCCTCATAAATATGCTTCTGTAGCTCACCACAGCCTCCACAGCAGGAGATGTATCACCAACCACCAGTAATGCAGGGCATCTGAATGGGAGCAGATTAAATACAAAGATTAATATTCAAGAGGTTTAGGCTCACATACGACTCTGAAGTTGTTCTAGTTTTTACGTACATGAGTGTGTTGACGGTGTGCTCGTTTAGGCCAACAATGGGTCTCTCGATTCCCAGATCCCGACGGCTATGAAAATGTGAAAGTTACAGATGAATATAGTCAAAGTAAAAGTTTATTTCTATTGCACATTTAAAAACAGCTTTAGCTGACCAAAGTTCTTTATAAGATAAAGTACAAATAAAAAAGAAGTTATAAATAAATTAAAGGAAGTAATTATTATTTAATTAAGTATTAAATAGTCAGATAAAACAACTTAGAAATACAGTATAATTCATATTTTTTCTGAAGTAAAAGGCAAGGTCACCTTCTCAACTGCCAGTGAGAATAAATGTGTTTTTAGTAGTGGGTTTAAACTGCTCCAGAGACTGGGAAGCTCTGACTGTAACAGACTGTTCCACAGCCGAGGGCCTGCTTGGCTCTGGGAACCTCCAGAGACTTTGGAGATATGTGATCTGGACAGTGTGGACATTTAAAAGCTTGGAGAAATCAACAGGGGCCATCCCATGAAGACGTTTAAAAACCAGTAATAACATTTTAAAATGAGTACTAGAATAAACTGGAAGCCAGTTCACTGAACAGAAGGACAGGTGTGATATGATCATGCTGTTTCTTTCAGAAGCAGCATTTGTTTAATCATTATACTTTGTTGTAATATGGACTGCAAATACATATTGTAATAATTGTCTGGATTTTATCTCTAGTAAACTCTTTTTTCAGTAACACTTACTATTGATAGGAGCCACAGAAGAGGGCCAGGTTGTCCTGATTAATGTCTTGGGCAATGTGTAGGCGGTAGGTCTGGATCAGCTCTTGGTTCTCCGTCAGCTCATCCTGACGAACAGTGAAAAATAAACTATTCATTTCAGAGCAGCTCATACATGCCAAGGAAGAGACAACACAACACACAAGGAAAAAATTGTGTTTCAAGGTCTAAGAGTCACAGCCTACAAGTGTCAGAAATAGAATAATTAAAAATGTGGCGGAGTGAGATGAGGTAGGGGCGTCCAGGGAAATCAAGTAAAGCCTGCGTTCTTCTACAGT
The DNA here is from genome assembly GCA_036850595.1 of Rhyacichthys aspro. Classification (NCBI taxonomy): domain Eukaryota; kingdom Metazoa; phylum Chordata; class Actinopteri; order Gobiiformes; family Rhyacichthyidae; genus Rhyacichthys; species Rhyacichthys aspro. Next base: position 5,373,202 of record CM072152.1, read on the forward strand.
TTCACTCCATTACTGAATAAAGGTCAGGAATAATGAGGAAAAGCATGGGCAGAGGAAGGTAGCAAACTCACGGTGCTGAAATGGTGAGCCATGACGATATCCACCAAGTTACTGGTCCACCCAGACAGCTGCATACGACAAGAACAATGCAAGTAAGATACAGATACTTTCATGTTGTAGTTTTTTCCTTTTTTTAAAGCATATATACACAAGATAATACGCAGAGTGCAGTGCTCTTTGAGACTGCAGACTACAAAAACGAAGTTGTAAAGGAGTAGGTATTGCTAAATGCAGATCTTTTTGTAATTAAACAATGCTATGCTAGATTAGAAAACAATTTAGAGCGCTTTATATAATGAGCTTAAGTAGTTCTGTTTAATACTTCCAGACGGCAAATCTTTCCTGAGTAAACCATGTTCTACTGTAAATTAGCCCAGTAAAATGATCCCATAGACCCCCTTCACAAAATACTGGACTATCTCTTTAAAGTATGACATATACTGAACTGAAATGGCAGGTCAATTATTTATGTTGTCTGTGTTGCAACGACGCAGAGGCGTTTTCCTGCTGTGGTTACACTGACCTTTGAGGCGGCCCAGTCGATCCATCCCTCTGCACAGGGGTCTACATTGATGAGCACCAGCCCCTCCACCAGGCTGGGGTGGTTCAGCTGAAGCAAAAAAAAAAAAGGACATAAGTCAGGACGAATAGAAGAGGAAGATGACATCAGTATATTATGAATAAGCATGGTCATAATGGCATGTGCAGGCAGTAGATGACATGTTCAAAAGAGATGAAATCAGGAGTGCAATTCAAGTAGTCTTCGGTTAATATTAAAACCATGGTGTATTTCAAACTTATGATACATATTTGTGTTTCCTACATTTACATTCTAGTACAAAATGTTTAATCTTCGTTAATCTTCTCCAACTCTAAACTGACTAAATGAAAACATGAAATAATCAGGGCAGAATCACAGACTTGTAAATTAAGGGGAGTGGTTTTGGAAAACGCCTGAAGAAAGATGGGACGTCTGGGTAAATCAAAGATTTATCTCCATTCGATGGGATTGTGCTTTCAACTCGATGCAAATGCAATGCACCAGCAGCTGCTTTTAATCTATACACATTTTGTTAGTTGCCAGTTTAAGCAAATGCTCTTCAGAATCAATTTTTCCTCATAAATACTTAACAGGAAATGACTTTGAGAGAGTCCTGTGCTAAGAATCCTTATCCTGCCCTAGAACACCATCCTCCTTTTTCATTATTCATGTCCTGGCACTCCCTCGCTCCTCCTCTGTCACTTCTAGCTTCTTCTGCTCTGTTGTACACAGATTGTGCTTATTTTAGCTGCACTGGGTATGAAACAAGAGGAAAGCTGTATTTGTAGCCGGGTGATTCATCATGAGGCAGACTGGAGACCCCTGTGTAGGCTTGATGATCACCTTTAATGTCCATTATAACAAGCTGTAAACCCTCTAATTGAACAGTACAGAGATGTGTTACTATGTTAGTGATGGGGTACTGATGTGGACTCACGGCGAAGCGGGTGAGGACGTACGCTCCCGCCCCTACACCGATGCCGATCACACTGTTGACCCTGCGCACAGAGACAGAGCGGCGGTTATTCCGGCTCTGCAGATCAATAGTTCATTTATGCACATTAGGATTGATTCACCATCACTGGGAGAGCCACTTACTTGAGCTGAGTCAACACAGAGGGCAACATTTCAGCGAGCTCATCCATGGTGGGGTAGCGGTATCTGGAGACAGACAGGTCCAACATGTGACTGACTGATCCACAATACAGTCTGAGGCTATTTTTGTACAAAACTGAATCATGAAGTTTTTACATAAATTAATTTTACTCCAGGCCTGTGATGAAACGACCGAGCAAAGAATTTCCATTTGCAAATGAAGCGCTTTACATTTTTGCTTACTAAACTGAGTGCTGTGAAAATAAAATATGTGCCAATCAATCAGTCCGTACCCGGTGGGGAAGGGGGGAGCGGCCTCCTGTTGGCCCGGCGCGTCCACGTGAACCACGGCAAAGTGCTGTGTGATCTCCTGCATGTCTTCGTAGTTGAACAAGGTGTTGAAGCACGACTTGTCTGGAAAGATACACGCAAAAAACGACCAAGGTTCAATACGAGGGCGCGCCGAATGTGAGAAGCTGAAGAGGCTGACTCACGGTTGAGGCCGATGTCGTGATAGGTGAGGATGACAGGTCTGTTGCCTTTAGGGACACCTCGCATGGTCACATGGAGGACGCCGTGGGGAGTCTCGATGTCATGCTCCTGAAGTCACAAAGAAAAAAACGCATATACAATAGGAAATCAGTCAAAGTCATAAGTACATTTGTGAACTGTGACAATTATTTTTCAACATGAAAGTGCTGCAAAGTGGTCCTTGGATGGCACAGGTTTCCCAGTCATCATTGACTTTTTTGTGTTCCAATGCATACTTACTTATTCTTAGAAAAATACTTATTAGCATTTAACATGGCTTACAAGTTAGATTTAACGTAAGCCTTTCTTTTAATGAAAAACTCAATACTAATAAACACTTCAGCGAACAGGCTATTAAGGATTAAAGACTATACAATGTTAATCAGCAGGTTTTTTTTTACAAGGACAAGTCACTCAAAGGTAGACAGGACCTTATAGTATCCGCTATTATAAACAGTTGAGGCAAAGAGTCATGTTATGTGTAATACTAAAATTAATAAGACAATGACTTTACTTCCATGTTAATAATGCATTTGACATCAAGACGGAAAGTTGGGAAACAAATCTTTACCAGAGCAAGAGTTACATGCGCCATCTTTAATGATTTCGAACCCCATGAATGCAGCATTAGTTTTATATAAAAAAGTTAAGAATTGCAAATAAAAATGATAGCACATTCAAATTCTTTCAATGGAAGAGCCCCTCAAGCAAAATACAAAGTAACGTGGTCCTGATACAGAGCTGATCAGTCAAGGAAAATGCTGAAAGCCCCTGGTTATCATGAATGAACTGTGCATCCCATTATGGCGGAGAACGTGATGCGCCATAATCCAGTGACAACAGTAGAAATGTGAGACTCACAATAAAGCAAACAGTAACATTTGCTTTAGCCCCTAATCTATATTCACACCTAAATGTTGTCTAAATTTGCTCAACCCAATTGTGAATCTATAAATATGTGTACTCTGCGTGATAAACTGTTTTAAAATACATTCCTCTGACTAAACAAATGCCCTGAAAAATATTTGCTGTTTATATGGATTAGTGATGCAACTCATGAACTGCTCTGTCTCCAGTCCACCACACAACCTCTGTGCCCTTGGACAAACAAAGCACTGAATGGACTCTCTGAAAACAGTTTTTTTTATCTTTGCGGACAGGGCCTTTTCATTAGATGCTTTGAAACTCCCAATGCTTTCATTGTGACTGGCAAAAACACAGCCAAGTTTTAGCACCAACCCATTAAAAGAAGCAAATTCACACCAGCGGCATTTAAAATTCACTTTATGATGAATATTTATTCGAAGTAAGCCATAGAAGACTCACTGTGTTTTACTGTGCATTAATTAACATGCCATTGCCACTTATAATGAATTAGTTTCTAATTGCTATTACTGTTAAAGAACAATACATCAAACAATGATTTGTTCCATGATTAAACTGCATTGATGCAAAATGTGAACATGGATCAAGAATAGAGAATAATAAAGAGAGAATAATATAATAATTCAGAAGCACGTTTACGGTGACTGCCTCTGCATTAATTAACTCTTAGCTCCCAAACCACTCAACAAGGTAAGTGTCATGCATTACAGATCACTGCTGCACTGGGGCTTATGTCTGAGGAGTGGCTTGTCAACCAATTGAATTTACTTTCCAGTCTTCCTTAAGAAATCCAGTGTCATTTAAGTGTGGTTCATTATAAGGTCAGCATGACTTGGCACTGTATGGTTGTGTGTGTACATGTGTGCAGCCTCAGTGTGTGCGATTCGCAGAGAGGCAGTGGTCGCGAGGCTCAGTGTAGGGTCTGAAGGCCCTGTGGTCATCAATAAAATGGAGAGACTGTCGTGTGTGTTCAGGTTTGAAGTGAGAGACAAAGAGGATGCAGCTCTGGTCCTGTGTGCTGGCATTTGGCTGACGGATGGTTTGTCACAGTCTCTTTAGAAGTGCTCTAATGTTAATTCTCAAGGACAGGCCTGCGGTAATTTGTATCTGTAATGGACAAGGCAGCAGAGGAGTACTCGTATTGACTGCAACGAATGAGGCGTTTTGGTTTGAGAGTGGGTGCAGGTGCTGAGATAAGCCAGTCACATAAATAAAATGCAAAGGAAAAACTGCACAGAAGCCTGCTAGCTGCTGTGAGCCACAAGTGAACACTACGATATAACCTCCTCCCGAAATGGAGTCGACCCTGCAGAAACACTCCAGCTGACAGTCAGACTTGAGCCCCTATGAGGCCTTTTCACTCAGAATGAAAATACCCAGCAGCCCCTTCACAGTGGGGGGCAAGAACAACCTGTTATACAAGCTAAAGAAAGGCTCTGTTGCAAGGTAGCTGAAGATTTCTCACTTTTGGACAAGGACAGAGTCAAGGACATTTGGTGTTGACTAAGTATAAACACAGTTATCCAAATATTGTGAGTGTACAATTCAGAACATGGCAATAAAAAGTCAGGAAATGAAGGGATAAGAAGGCTACAAAAACAGGAGTGAGTGGCAGGAATTAGAGCATGAAAGCACAGAGTGAAGACCATGGGAGCCCTGCACGACTAACAGAAGGGTGTGTCCTAAAAGAAGGGAGCATTGCAATAATTTATCCTGCTCTGCCAGCTGTGACCAGGCACAAACAAGGATGGAGTGCATTTGATCTGGATGTGCCGTGGCTCGGGGCGTGATTGAGTCACTGTATCGATCCAGACACTCGTCATTTACCCTTGTACACATGTGTACGGGTAAAAATACATGTACATAGATGTGGTTTACAGGAACAGACGAGGCGGGTGGGGCAGAACACAGCAGTACTGCAGCCTTTTACAGCATCCCAACACTGGATACACACTGCAGTCGGGAATGGGACAGAAGGCTACTCAGGGAGAAACTGTGTTCTTGCTTTTTGCCCTGAATCCCAAGGTAAAAAAAAAAAAAAAAAGAAGGGGAGCAGTGTGTCATGCTGTTCCTGGTCCCGCAATCTTCCTCCTCCCTGGCAGGGCAGCATCAATCACCTCTGAGAGCAACATCACGGGGCACAAACAGCCTGCAAATTACCTCAAACAGAAAACTCGTGGGATATTAAAGGGTACCGCTGCTTTCCACTCGCAGCATGAAACGATTGATTGAAAAATGCATTGAAAAACTCAAGGTCTGTGCTTGAGAGAGAGGGGATGGCAAGCACCGCTTCTTTTGCTTTTGTGTGTGGGGTGAGTGACCTCACTGCCTGTTAACAGAGATACAGAATCAAACACAAAATACTGATACTATGCATACTCTACGCTTCATAACAAGCATCTAAATACAAGGGAAGAAGGGGAACAATGCAATGCATGGTTACAATACAAAAATCTGCATAGAAAAAAAGATTTAAAGCCACAGTATGTATCTTTTACAATGCACCACTGTGTTCAGGCAAAAAGTCTGAGCTAAAAGTGGTGACAGACAAAACCTGTAGGAACCTACAAGCCTCCCTCTTAGAATCAGCTGCAGGAGCAATGTTGTCTAAGCAAACCACACAACAACTGCCCCTATAATAAGGAAGTAGAAGCCCATCCCACGCTGCGAGGAAGTAGCCAGGTGTCTCAAGGCGAGACAAGGATGTTACTCACCATTCCGTTCCCAGAGCATGAGAGCTGGTCCAAATCCAAAACAGCTGACATGTTTTGTTTTTTTTTTCTCCCCTCGCGGCAGGCAAAGGAGCGTGTTATGCTATGTGCGAGCAGAGTGTGCTGGGCGGCTTTGAAGGTTTCCAAAAAGGAGGAGGAGGTATGAGGGGAGGAGTGGGACAGGAGGGAGGGTAAAGACAGAGAAACGGGTGAATAATCTGAATGGGAAGGCGAAAGAAGATGGGAAACGAGAGAGAGAGAGAGACAAGACGAGGCGAATAGGAGGGAGGGGAGGGTGGTCGAAGGAGAGTGAGACTGCAGTTTGTGCTTTGGTAGTCTCGGCGCGTCCGTGCATCCAGCCACCGGCACGTCTAATTGGATTGCGGAGGGTCAGGTGGATAGAGGGAGGGGGTGGAGCCTGAGGAATAAGGAAGGGGGGAAGGGTGATGGGGTGCAGCAAGGATGTCCAGAAAAAAAAAAATGCTGCTGTGCTCACGTCACGCGGTCGTATCATAGTCGTGGAGGCTGACTTTGACAGCTCGCGCTCCGCATCAGCAAAATGGCTGCTTATATTTACTTTAGTGTCACCCCAACTGAAGGAGAAAGGAATTTGGAGATTATATTGAACTAGCAGCAACAGTAGCCTCAGATGCAATGCAGTACAGCAAACCCTAACGTTGACCTTTTGCTGCATGTGTCTTCTAGCGTGTGTTTTGCCTCCCCATTTGTGCCCTGCTTCAGTTTCTATTCGAGTTTTGACATCATACTCTAGAGTTACATGAAAATACAACCGAGAAAGGATAATGTTTCTTTTCTGTAGGTCATCTGATCCATGTAGTTTATTGATCTGCAGTTCCTAGTGTGCTTTGTCATCAGCAGTAAGCTTGTGCTTCAGCCTGCATGTCACAGCAGCCAATAGCAGTCATCCAACAGCCCTCAGGAGGCGGGGCTTGGAGACAGTAGCAGCTTTATTGGTTTATTGTTGTAGCAAGATCTTTGGTTGTAAAAGGTTTCTTCTTTGCAGCCCACAGAGGGTGCCATGCTAGGTAAATCTATCTCTAAGACAAAAACTAAACATTCTTACCTGTCCTCATTAAATTATATTTGCTCTGAACTGATTCCAAAGACTAGTCAGCTGATTTTTGACAGATTGTGGTGCATTGTGTCGTGAGGGTATGTGTCTGTTAAAGAAACAGGTGCCTTTTGTGCCATTATGACTCATCAAGTGTCAGCTGGGCTCTGTGCTGAGCAGTCATACAGGCTCAAGCGTATGACAATCTCAAACAAATATCTTGGAACTGATCCTGGATCACTGTGGGAACTACATCCATGAAAGGATCAGAGGATAAGCTGTGCCCTGTGCTTTCAAAGAGGTGCACACAAAACTCTCACATGACTTAGTGGGGGCTTTGTCTGTGCTACTGAAATAGGAAAGAAAAGGGGGAGAAAAATCAATGCCGAGCTCCTTCTACAATAATGAAAACAACCATTTAACTGTATTCAAACACTAAATGCATCTGAATTGGGACATTATACTGCACTGATTCTCAAACTTTTCAAAGTGAGTACCACCTCTTCAAATATTTGTCTCTCCAAGTACCACCTACTCATCTGTGTTATATTATTGGTCATATACAGTCACTGAAAATAGTGTTGTTCTTGTATAGTACATTAAACAGTTCTTTAAATCAGGCCATTTTTATTTCTATATGAATAATTTATTATTGACCTTCATCAACAGAAAAACGGTTAACACTGTACAACATTTAAACAGATTAAAGAAAGACTAAACTACAACTAAGCCCAGGATTAAACCAAGATTAAGCCAGAGATAATTTATTCATCTTTAAGTTAAAGGTCTGAGAACAAAAGAGAACTGATTTACTGATATTTTAATCTAAAAACAACACAATAAAGCCAGAGTACCACCAGTAGTGCTCGTACCACAGTTTGAGAACCACTGTTACACTCAACATAACATCAAACAAACAAACCTAAGTTTTTGGACTCTTAGACTTCAGCACACACTATAACTATGCTTACGGCGCCCTCTGCTGACCTCATTGGAACAGTGGAAATCAATGCGGCATTACATGTGGTCAACAAAGACATAGTCAAAGGTTATTTTCTCTATGAAAACAGTTATAGGCAAGAAATGAGGCAATAAGCAACACTAAGGGAATGCCACAGCACATCAGTAGATTGTGTTCACAGAATTCAAACAGGGGCAGACAAAACTAGCAGTAGGTGAGCTGTATTTGACTGTAATCATATCAATATTTGCTAGCTTATTGATTTTTTTTTTGTTAGTTGTTAACATTACTAGGCATACTTGTTCGATGTAAATGAGCTACAACTGTTGATTACTGTTTTTGCATTGACAAGTCTGTGCAGTATTTCCTATCCATATAATATCATCTACAACCTATCAACCTACATTTCTCTTAAATTTTTTAGTGTATTATTTTGTGTTAATGTAATGAGTTAATTTAGCATTTTACTAACTTGCTTATTTTTTGCTTTTGATGTGGTATTTTGTAAATATTTTTACATAATATGTATATCTTTCTATTTTTACTGCATGTACTCTTGTTTTTCCATTGTAACACCATTTTCTGCTCTACCTGAGCTGCCTTAACAAGTCAATTTACCTGTTGTGGAATCAATAAAGTATATTTTCTCTTATCTTAAAAGGTTAGCAAAAGTATCTGAGCTATAAATTCTGAAAAAAGAATACATTTATTACACCAACAACCAAAGAGAAGTACAGCCACTAAAATGTTGCTTCCCTGCTACACACTTTGTATTTTTCCATTGGCCAAAACAGATCTATATTTACACTGAGCCCTGTCCCATGTGAATGCTGTGCTCTTAACGATGCACAGTTAAAACCTAGCATTGGCTCGTGGGAATGACTCACAGCTCACTGCATCAGAGTACAGCGCTGCAGTACCACACCCTCTGGGCTCTTAGTTTGACCCCAGACACACTCCTGCTGCAGGTGCATGTGCAAGGTAACAAAGCTTCTGCAGTGCCTCAGAACAGACAGGGGTGGGCGCTACAGGAGCAGTAATGTGAGGAGGACAGAGCAGCTGGATTTGTCCTCCAGCTGCGGGAATGTCACCTCAGAGGCTCAGTCAGACCGCCCCTCCCCCACATCGACGTATTTATGGACAATCTGATGCTAATGTTTTACATGAGAGATCAGAGAGTGTCATCTCTGCATTTCAACACGCCCAGGGTCACTGCCAAACACAGGTCATATTTTAAAGCATTCTAAATATAGAGAAATATCATAATACTCAAACGTGTCAGGAAAATGTACTGTGGAATATATGTAAGCTTGATTCTGTGGTTAGCTTAATTTTGAAGTTAGCAGGGTGTTGTAGCCTGTTCCAAGTGATAAATGTCTAACAGGCCCATTGCTACAAGGATACAAAAGGTTAAATTGCACCCTAAGTAAAAATAACAACAGTTGGGCTTAAATAGGACTACCACCAAACCCCTCAATACAATAGAAACTAGGTTAAAATGACAAGAGTTGGGCTCTTTAAAAATACTGAAATCAAATCTAATCAGAGTGCATTTCTTTGGTGGTTAATTTTTCTTGGGCATGTTTTGGTGGCTGTTGTGCCAGTTCTTGCCCCCCAGGATCTGTCTTCGGATTCAAAACTTCCAACACTGAAACCCAGGGTCACTGTAAGAAATGTCTTATCTATTACCTTAACTACTGTTTAATCCATTCCATGTATAATAATCTAACCTGGTCTCAGTAGCATTTACTTGGGGATAAAACAATATATACATTAGAGCTGCACAATATATCGCAATATTATCATTATCGCAAAGAATGACTTCGCAGTAATGATATGGTCTTCTGTGTGATGGACATTTACTTTTTGCCTCAAAAATACAATCAAAACAAATCCTTAAACTTTGGTGCATCCAAATAAACAAGTCCTGGTTTAGTCCTGGTTCAGTCTTTACTGATTTAGCTCCTGCTTTGACAAGTGGAAGTTATACAGCTACATGAAGTTAAAATTGCAGTAAAAAGTAAAATAAAAATCAGCTATTCCAGCCATGTCTTTTGTGTGATGCTAAACGCTGGTCCTCGACTGACACACTTGAGGATGGATAAAGAAAATTCATCCTGGGAATGTAAGCAGCTTAATAAGTGGTGCGCAGAACGAAAGCAAAGGAGTTTCCAGGACAATGCAGAGGAACACATGCTGCGGCCTGTGTACAATTTGTGCCGGGCTAACATGCTTACTCTTTCCTCCTGCCTGCAGATGCTATATTTAGCTCTGGTGGGATGCTGGAAGTGACTGCAGAAAGTGAGACAGGGATGAAAGCTTTAACCCTTTGTGGCCAAGATGCTGAGGAAGCGCAGTGTAGTGCTACCACTCTGCTTGGATAATATTACAAGGGGAAGCACAGAGAACAAGGAGGAGTGTTTAGACTGCCAAACTATTAGAGAAATGGCTTTGGAAAACAGCCCACTTAAGGACAATAGCCTTTTCTTCTTGTGTGAATTGCAAAAAGTGATAGAGGCTGAGTGAGGCTGTGCAAAATTAAGTTACACACAATGTCAAAACATTATCTATTCCACAACAGCACCATCACTTTACAATAAAGAACAAGGTAGAACGCAATGCAAGACGGGTTGTATTATAGGGTTAACAGTTCTGCTAAACATTAGCAGAGTTATTTCAAGCATTTTCTAGGGCTGTGCTACAGACAAAAACAAGTCTATGAGGTGTTCCCACAAGACGGACATACACTTACAATGGCTAACCTAGTTAGTTACTAGTTACCCGTCTTGATTTATAATAGTTTACTACAGTAATTACCAGGGAGCATAACAGGTTTAAGATACAATTGCAAACCAGTATTTACTTCACACATAACCTGAAAAATATTATTACTACTTTAATAATAAAACCTGAGGCATGTTTCAGGTTGGACAGCAGTCTGGTACAGCCCTGTGTACAGGGGAACAGTTTCTGCTACAACAGTGACATCATATAAAAGCAACACAAGATGCATTTAATTCATGTTTGAAGCAAACCATCAGAACTTACATTTGTTGCCATTTATTATGACACTAGGCTGGAGGTATACTGATGCACTAAACAGTAGGGGATTGTTATAGTTTATTCAGAGCATTCTAAATGTCCATATTAACAAAAGCTGTACCAGTGCACTACGTTTTAGGTGCTCACTATTTAATGTCACATGTGTTTAAAGCAATGTATACAGTAAATCTGTACATTTTATATGTTGAGAGTCCTATGATGCAGGTTCAAGCTTACATATAAACAGAAATATCTCAAACATAATTACATAGAGTTTTCTTCAATTTATGCTTTTCATTTTTGCTTGAGCAAGGATTCTCTCAAATCAACTAAACTATCTACAGTGTTTAGCTCCAACTTTCACTATCTGTACCACAGAGCTGGAACCACACCTGAGGTGTTACCAAAAAAGGACAGGCCCAAACACCTACTTAGAAAAGTCAGTGGAATTGATGTATACCACATTGCTCCAGTGAAAAATGAGGCTATGGTCACAGTCAGGCAGGCAAACAGATGGCATTGAAAGTAGGGGTGGTACTAAAACAGAAGCTGTTCTACTGGCAATATGCACCACTTTAACCATGGGACAACACTGTAAAAAGAGCTGAGGCCATCACTCACCTGGCAGTCGAAGTCCTGAAAGTTACGTCCGTTCTAAAATGAAAACAAAAAAGCCACATTAGGAATTGATCATATCATGTAAGATTTTGGTTTCACTATGAGTGAGAAATATTTTTTATATTCCATGTTCTAACAAAGAACATAATGTTCTTGTTGTTTGTTGGCTTATTTTTACTGGGGAAGAAGCAAGAGAACGGCTTGGCAGTGAAGGGAGAGTGGGCAGTAGACAACAGAGAAGGTGGTTGTGGGATTTAAACGTAGACCAGACCAGTTGGGTGCATACAGTATGGCTCCAAAACCAGATGGTGCTAATGAAGCTCTATGTACCACTGACATCACTGAGAATCATGTCCTCTTTCACAATCTACTGACTCGACTGTTGAGTTAAAGTTTTAAATAGATGCTGTATTGCTGCCACAAACTCAACGTGAGCAACATTTCCTCAGTAAGGTGGTGAGCGTATGGGCTTTAACATTTTCCTAATCAGAGCTCTGCATTGGTGCGTTTTAAAAGAAAATGCAAATTAGGTGCTTTACAATTAAGGAAACATTAAACCAAGTTTTCTTATGTCACTGTAACCAACCACACCCCACAAAAAAGAATAGTGATCTTTCCTTCCTTTATTGAAAAAAATTTGGCTCAATTTCCCCCCCTTAGATATTACATCAAACTTACCTAAATTTTGAACCTTTGGCTATGCTTTTCTTTTCTCTATTGATGTACAATATTTATTACAATAATATTGATGTATGTATCCAGAGCTGGAATAGACACTTGACACACTGTCTTATTGGTAACCAGTACATGTTGACGTTAGTGCAGAACAATGGGAGCATCCCCCACTTGAGACTTCCCTCTATGTGAGCATGTGACTGGCAATAGCTTCAAGTATGTGTTGAATATTCTGATCTATTAAAGTCATTGATAATAAGGACTAAATGACTTGAGTCTTGCTTTTTCACAGATGATTCCCATAACAAAATGCTATGAGATTATTTCACATGAAATTAACACGATATTTCTTTTTCTGTCGTACATGAAAAATAAAATAAAATTTCCCTCTTTGTTTGGAGTAGATTTTGCAAAAGCTTTAAGAAAATGAGACATTACTTTTTAGTAGATTTGTGAGGGTAACTTCCAGGATACTGATACTGGTCTGTTTTTGTTTTTTGTTTTTTTAAACAGTGCATTTCTCTGCTGTTCTGTGTCACTTGTGTTATTAAACCAATGTCTCAAATCCAGCAAAGTGGTCTCTAAACTTTTTTTTAATTTCACTTTTGCCCATCAAAAAGACAAAAACCTTGTGTCACTGATATATCAGTGTTTTGCCAATTTTCCACAAATACTTTCTTATGAAACCTTTCAAAATGCCAAAATAAATCCTCGCAGGGAAATGAACTGAATTTAATTCTCTTCCTACTTTAGGGCTGACTATGACTTGACTTGGTGAATGCTGATGTAATTGCTGGGATGATCATTACAGTTGTCATGGTTACAGTGCTGCAGCAACCCAGTCCACAGTTTGTTTCCAAAACCCTGCTGCGTCATCAGTGGACTATCTTTTATTTACCGCTCACAGCTGTGTCATTTGTATAACGTCTGCTTTTGACTTTTACATAAGAAGCCATCATCACCTCCATCTGCTTTTATCTCTTCATTTGCCTTTCTAATGAGCCGGCCACTAGGTGGAGTAAGAGGTCAGAGTCACTGTCCTTCATTCTGCTGTTCTTTCATCATTACTGTACAGAAGTCCACTCACACAAGACATCTTCCTGTGACATTTTTACACTTGGCACAAAGCCCGAGGAACGGAGATAACTTCATTTTTCAATCTGCTCATTCTTTAGCGAGGCGGTGTAATCCCCTCAGACCTGAGACATCACAAGCTAATCCCTCACTGATGCAATAGACCCCCCAGACCGTCTGTGAAAGATGCCTGAGGAGAGGACAAAACACACCCCTATTCTCCCAGACGGCCCCATTTTCTAATGCTGAGATGGAGCTGGGGATAGGAAGACGATGCGTAGGAAGTGCTTTGATCTGCCTGGGAGTTTTTTTTTCTCTCCGCTTTTCCATGTCACTCAAATAGAGATGACTTTCTTTCAGTTTTTCCTTCTTTGATCTTGCTGCGTTCTCATTCAACTGTTTTTCCAAATTCAGGATAGTTATATATACAATATTCTCACTCATTTTCCCCCTTTATTTTCTAATCCAACCCAGCGTCCTTTCTTTCAAGTGACTGGCTCTCCTGGTCTGTGTTTTTTCTCTCCCCTCTCGACCGCCAAGTTATGAATAATTCACTGTGATGAATAGGACTGCAGAGCGGGAATGCCTTGTATCTATGTATGCATTTGCCCGGAAGAACTACATGAGATTTTCATTGAGCTCAATTGTGCGTCGCGTGCCTTTGAACTTGTGTGTGTGGGTCCTGTACTTTACATCCGGAGGCTGTTCCCATTCATGTGCACTGTCGCCTGTTGCTTTAGCTGATACTCTCCAATCTCTTTTCCTTGTCGACTCACCTTGTTGGTCAGCAGAGGCTTGATCTCAGTCAGCTGGACGTCTTGGAGCTCATCCATCTTTCTGTCGGTTCACTGTCAACCACTGTCAAAACACAGAGAACATACATTATATTCCTGTATTTAGCATGAGTATGGACATAGTAATAGAGAAGCCCCGTCACACTGTGTGATTTTTGAAAATGTATGATCTAATGATGTGACTGGCATCTGATTCATGTTACACTGTGCAATAAGACACAATTAAACTCTGGTCTGGTCGTTTAATAGGATTACAAACAAAAAGAGAAAGTAAAAGACAAGAGCATGGACAATTTTGTGATTCTGAAAAAATTAGACATCTTAGGCCAGTGCAAAGACACCATTGTATAATGGGATATCACTAGAATAATTAGGTATTAATTGGCAGTTAAACAATTCTTCAACTATACTGAATTTTTGTCCGTAACAAATATTTGTCGCAGGCAATCTGTGGTCGTATGACTAGTGGTCTGTCTTCTTTGATCCTGTAAATTTAAAACAACGATTAGCCATTTTGCCCCAAGTGAGGTTCTGTAAGGGGGAAATATTCACAGGCAAAACATCGAAGAAAAATCATAATTTATGGAAAGTTGCAAAATTCATGAAAATTATATCATCACTGAAATTATCTCTAAATAATTTTCAGTAGGGCTGCATGGTATTACCAAACAATCAATAACTATTTTGAATATTGCAATAACAATATCAGCTGACATATTTGATTATTATTATTATTTTTTATTTTTTTTTAACATAAAAAAGTGAGTCGATTTGATTTAGAAAATAAAAAGAAATACTGGATTCACTTCCACAAAGCAGGAGCTAAATCAAAATAAAAGACTGAACCAGGACTAAATGTAAAATGAAAATAAATGTAGAAATGAACCAGGTCTAAACCCAGACTATTTTATTTATGCACACTACAGTTTCATTTAATGCTCTGTTTGGATGATGACTTTGAGGCAAAAAGTAAACATCCATCACATAAAAGACTATAATGTTATTAACATACAAGTCATTCTTTGCAATAAAAATAAATCAGTGAAATATTGTACAGCCCTAAATTTCACATATATAAAAAATTCAAATGACTACTTGAACTTGTCATTGTTTTCCAATGCCACATGGGATGGCAATACACCATACAATATACGAGAGAAGGAAAGAGATGGGAACGAAGGCAAAAAAACAAAACACGTTTGTTCTCACAAAATTTCACAATACTGCATGTTTCAGACACTGTGCAGCTCTGATTTGCAGCCCTTTTTATAATCAGTCTATTCTTTTAGTAGCAATTGTAGATTAGACTGGAAACAAATGTCTTGACTGAATAATGCTAAAGCAGACACTGTAGCGGAAGCTCCACAATACCTAGCTAATCAGACTTCTTACTGAGTCTCATTTACTTCTGACAAACAAAGAGAATTTTCTCCATCCAGGCTCCTGCTCATACACATGCAGACAAAAATGCTGATGAAGCCATGTTTTAGCAAGATGCTCCAAAGCCCTCATTTGTTTTCCCCTTGAATCCAGCAATTTGTTCCTGCAAATAAACTCCAAAAGCCCCCTCCCCCCTTTTCCCTGAAACGCTACCCTGACTGGTGTGCCTCGGTGCACAAGGTGAGGACAGGAAGTGCTATTGTATTACCTGGCTGTGCCCAGGACAGGGGCTCTTGTTGCACATAAAGGCACCTCCTCTAGGTCAATGCTTACAACTGAAGATGAGGCTGAGTGCCATTGTACAGTCGCCCACATGACTTGATACAGACACACAGCAGACATATGGTACAGGTAAAAGTGCTACTCAAACGGAGGCGGGGCTACAGACTGGGCCGGAGCCAAGTCCCAGGAATCACCTTGGATGGTTTGACCTTCTGGATCTGTCAGTGGAACATGCTAACAGTAACCTCACAGTGTGTCTTTATATCCAGCAGATTCATCTATGATCCCCTGACATAGTTGTGAACGACAGAGGCTTAGTGACGCATGAATCCGGTCAAAGGTCGTTCTGCTCCGGCAACAGATTGCACTCTACTTAGAAACAACACGGCAATCAGATGGGTACAACTGAGCGCAATCCACAAATTACATAAAAAACTCAATAAAGAAAGAAAAAATAAGTGAGTGTTGAAAGCTCTCAGCCTTTAGCCTGGGATTGAAAACATGCCCGGCCAAATCCCCGCTGACAAATCCAGCTCAAGGGTGGATTTGAAAAATATTTAGACAAGTGAACAAGGAAAATCGAAAAACAAATGCTCGACATGCTTGAGCGGATTGATTATATTGGCCAGACCAATCCAACACTTCCTGGGGCTGCCACAGAACCAGTGTGGAGGCTGTAGCTAGTTAACCGGGTAATGGAGGTGTTAGGGGAGACAGGGTCAAGAGAAGCTTAAAGCCACTGACAGGTTCGACTGGATTTCAAAACCCTACTGACCTCTGAGACTGGGTTATCCTAGAGACCCACATCCAGGCCTAACACTAACATCCTGTGTGGGCCCCTTTCACAAAAAGACATTCACAAAAAAAAAAAAGGCACATTTTCGCTAAAGCAACACAGTACGGCTTGGAACAGTACACTTTTTAGAGGCATTTTTAATGTCAACAGGGGTACATACAGTGCCATATTTGTGAGTTTGCAGTTTTAGATAGTGCTGCTGTCTTACTGTACATGTTTTGAGAATTAAAAACACTGCATTTGCTGCCAGCATTGCAACAGACATGAGCAGAACTGAAAGAGAAGAGACATGAAAGAGTGAGTACCTAAAATGTTGGAAAGTAGAGCAGCTCATTGGATTGTCCTGTTTGGAGCTAAGAAAGCTGAGAAATAATTGGTGAGCAAACTCCTCAAAGTATTAAAGGGAAATTCTGTTATTAGATTAGACTAAACTGATACAAATCCATATAAAGAAACTGAGTCAAAATGTGTGAAGCAGATGGTGAGAGCCTCTCCTTCTTCACTTCCTGCTAAACCTATGCTAAGCTTTAGTTCTGTTGCCACCAGCTGGATAGATAGATCATTTTACTAAAAGTGCATTGTTTGCCTGAAGGACATCTTACATCTTCATTAACTGGAGCCAAAAAAAACCCATGTTGCGTTAATATTTTTGTATTTTGTGTATGTATGCAGCCACCTTGCCGACCTACTCTGCAACCGTTCACTGTTCAGCATGGGCAGCTGTTGCCATAGAGACCAAAACTGGTTGCTGATGTTTATTCAGAGCAGTGCTAGCCCCAACAGACGTACAGAAAGCCGGGATACGGGGGAATAGCAGAGTGCTAGAAATGAAAGAAAAACTCTAAGGCTGATCCTACCACTTACCCCTGAGTCTCACATGCATAAGGAGCTGTTCCAACTGCTTTGCTTTGCCCCTCCAAAAACAGTCCAGGCTCAGAGCTTTGAAAATCTATTTGTAGGAGAGCAGGACTGTTCTATATTTTGTTACTATACTAATAGGCAGATGAAAGAGCTGATGCAGTTGAAAGGGTCCCTTTTGCCTTAGGTGCTAGAGAACTAAGAATAGGCTTCTTTTAGTCATATGAAAATAGGTCTCATCTTAGCTACACTTTTTGCTCTCAAAATTACAGGTTCATCTATAATTTTCCTCATTTGTTCATCTTCTCTGCCAAGCTAAATACTCTGCCACATAGCTCGGGTGAAGAGGGGCTAAATGTACTGAAGTCATGATAAACAAATCATGTCAAAGGCTCTTTGTGCGCTGCAAAGGTCAGCTGTCACAAATGTCAGCACTGTCTCTGAAGACAATGGGAGGGTTTTCGTTTGGACATGAGAACTTTACCAAAGGACTCATTTGGACATGCTTTAACAGAGGGATAACTTATTTAGCATTCTGTCCTCTCTACCTTCCTGTTTGCAAGCACTGCTGTCTACTGCACAACTCTTGGTGCCTCTGAGTGTAGCAGGCCATGTTTTAATGCTGAGCCAGACTTGTATAATATGGAAAATAAAGGTGTGTGCCAGGACGCCTCCAGTCGCTATAGGGTATTTGTGCCAACAAAGAGGCTGCCATGTCAGCAGACAGGAGTGAGTGATCAATGCACAGTTTCTCCTTTCTTATCCATGTGCACTGTCTCCATGTCATTGCCCATCCATCTCCATCTCACCTTGGGCGTCAGGAAGTCTAGGCAGGCAGTGTGATGGACGACTTGGAGCACAGCTGGGATACTGACCCTGCCTTTAGCCTCTTTGATTAGTCTGCTTTCCTCATCATTGCCATGGCAATAGTGACCTCACATTTCCTCGTTGTCATCATCATTCACGTCACAGACACAATATGACTCTGACCTCTCTGGTGTCACGTTGCCCAAATGGATGCTCCTAACGACCTCACATTAACCTCAGTGTGTGACCTTAGTATACGGTCACTGACTCCTCCAGCCACTAACTCTCGCCTTGACTGAAGTTGGCCTGAAATCATAAACATGTGAGGCATGGCATATGATTCTGTTTTTAATCAACAGGTAACATTAAAGAGGCAATCGAAAGTGGTGGAGATGGAAAGAAACTAGATTGTAAATGTGTGAAAAACTGACAAACTCAGATGTTCCAATCTAACATTTGCACTTACTCCAAAAAAAGGGTGTATGTAAGATTACAGAGGGGCTTAATTCATCATTTGGAAACGCCAGCTTATATCCATGGAGTCAATTCAATGTCACATATATTAGCAAAACTAAAACGAAGTTTTGCAAAAGTAACGTATTGAGAAAAAAAAACATTTTGCAAGCAAATAAAACAATGTATTGGAAAAAAAATTATGATGTATATATTAAAACTTAGCAAATATATGTGACACTGAATTGACTCCATATATATCTGCGGTGATGGTGGTGAAGAATGCTGGGTTTTTCGCTGGATATTTAAGTGGTAGCTAGCTTGGAACTACAATTCTTATTACCTCCATATCTGTGTCACCCATTTTTAAATTTA
Organism: Rhyacichthys aspro; assembly: GCA_036850595.1. Taxonomy (NCBI): domain Eukaryota; kingdom Metazoa; phylum Chordata; class Actinopteri; order Gobiiformes; family Rhyacichthyidae; genus Rhyacichthys; species Rhyacichthys aspro. Next base: position 5,392,212 of record CM072152.1, read on the forward strand.
CTGCCAACAAATGCCCCATAACCTTTGTTCTGGGCACTACACAAATGCCTGATATACTGCTTAATTCTTCATACAAACTCATTTCTCATTTTTACACAGACTGTAAAAAATGAGTAGTCACGCTGGTGGGTGTGAATTGTGACCATCCAACTAGTGCTGTGGGAAACACTGAAACAAATGTAGAGCCTTTGATCTAGACATTTAATTATTTCTGAAAAGTATATTATCTCCCATTAATAAAATTCTACAAGACTTCTCACAGAGGCTTTGTGACCAGTGGGATTAATTGAGTTAAAGGGATTTCGCAGAAAATGTATTGAATTAGGATGCACTATTGGCACCAGTAGTAATCACTTTAAAACCCATTAATGATAGGGATCACAGGCCAAAATTAAGCAAATGGGGACAAGAATAGTATAGAGTATTTCACTAAATGAGGGTGGCTATCAGAGGAACACAGCATGTCTTTCCTTTAAGGCATTTCAATTTACTGCCACTTCACAAAAGAAATAAACAGGCCAGCACAAATTCAAGGGCTGCCAACTATTCAAACTGCCCAACTTCTGGATCCACTCTGTCTTTTCTTATATGGCAGATTCAAAGGCCAAAGAAAGTGCAATAAAAAAAACACTAGAAATTTCTCTCCCCTGTAACTTTCTGTAACCAGGCCAATACAGTGTTTACAGTGCCTAGTCTGAGAGAACGCCAATCCACACAGGAGTAGAGCTAATGGGCTGTGACAAGGCTCAATTCCAGATTATTGCTCTAAACCGGTACGTTCGGTAATAGAATTAATGAAGGAAAATCCATTTGTTTGGAATTTCCGCCTCTCGTCAGGAGAAAAACAATGTGGGAATAGGACAGAAAAGCGCTTCAGTATTATTTAATCTGTTCTATTTGATTGGCGCAGGATGGGACCCTGGAGGATATCTGATCTGGAGACTGCTCTTTTGTTCTCTGCCGCAAAAAACTCTGACCTATAGCACAGAACATCCCCCTGCTGATAGTGTCAGCAAACGCGCACAGATGAACTAACACACAAGCTTGCATGGCCTCATGCTTCACTTGTGCTTAATTAACTGACAGCTCGCTCTCCGGAGGCTCCATCATTCTCCTTACAGCTCTATGATTCTCCTGATACGCCCCGACAGATCTTTAGAACAAAAACTCTGCTGAGATATATCTCTCTCTGCGGCTTTTCTCTGCTGTGATTCTTGCACAACATCCACCTGGTGCAGACAACAAAATGAAAACACTCTGTTATGAAGTGTTTGGAGTTGTCACTGCGGCTATAATATAGAACATAAAGATGCTAACACAAACTGAAGCTAAAGAAAGAGGCAAAATTAGGTTATTTAGTCTAAATAGATATGCAAACCAAAAGCTATTTAAGGACTAACTGTGATGAACACCTCTGCAGCTGCCATTACCTACCTCCGTTTTCCATTCTTTCATTCTAAATGGCTCTAATAATAATATAAATGCGATGTAACTATAAATGACTCAGTCCCTTTTTTAGAAACCTAGATTTAAACACACTCTTACACGGACTAGCGCATTTAACATCCTGAGCCCAGAGCCAGCAATAAGTCATAATGCTGCAAATAAAAATGTCGTAGAGCTTGTGCTTGAAAAGAACAAGGAAAGGAGATGTAAAGCAGGATTTTATTTCATGCCTCATTATTAAGTGACTTTTTCAAGAGTGGCACTTAGAAGACAACAGCTGTCAACAAGAAAAAAAGAAGTGCATTTAAAACTCTGTCAGTCAACTATTACGTTTTATCACTTGACAGAAAATGCGGCGTCATCCACAAATAGATGATAGGCTGCTGTTGAATTATTCATACATTTTCTACCGCTTATCTTTCACAGGTTGCAGGCTGGAGGTTAATCCAACTGCTTTAGGACGTAAGGCAAGGCACACTTTGGACAATCACCAGTTATTGCAAGGATAACTCTTATGGGGCCTTTAAACTAAACCAAAATGAGTTCACACAGATAGACTCAGGTGTTGAGGACTGCCAGGACAGTAAAGCATTGTGAATCCTGCTAAGGCTGCTGCTAAGGCTAAAGTGATTATACAGATAAGTAGTCATTCTTAAAAAAAACAGACAACCGGGCATTTCCTGAAACAGGTTTGGTTCAAAGTTTCTCTGTAGATTTATACATCTAACAATATGTAATACTACTGTAATAAATCAGGAGTCTATGAAACACAAAAACACAGTGTAGTATATACATAGTACAACAATTTACATTCACTACAGGCAATTTTTCCCCCTTTACATCCATTTCACTGTACTGTGAGAAGAAGCCAGACCTCAAGTGAACCCAAATGGAAGTGCACCTGATGGAATACTAATTACTACACTTTAAGCTGTCCTTGATAACATTATTTTGCACATGTTGATACTGCAATGACAGAAAATGATATTGAGCATCACTGAAATCTTATATCTTTACTCCCTTGACCTTGTCCACAAGGCCTGAAATCAGTCACAGTAAACCCATCTGTCTCCAGGGATAATCCCACTATATACTCAAACATCCTTGTGGAGAGCCAGTTCATTAACACAGAGCCTCACTGGCGTGTCACCAAAGTATTAACGGCCAAAAATCAACAGTGTGACCCCTATCTTTGTGCCTCCCCTGCCTCAGTCACATGCCATTCAAAGCACACTTTAGTTTGACAGAGAAGACACAAAAGCAGACTTCTGTCTCTAACACTGTATATGTCATTGTCCCTGATGCGTGGAACCACTCAGAGCAGGACACCTCTCATTACTCTCCGGGGGCTTTTAAAGAATTACATTACTCCTAGAAGGGGCCACTTTATCTGCTAATGGTCTTATGAGATTAAAGAGGAACATTCAGCTCTATTGATTTATAACCGTACATTTATTGGCATCGTCAGCACACTTCGACTCTTGTATGAAATAATAAAAAGGCACACAGCTAGACACTGAGGAGTCTGGCTTCCTCACTCTTCTGCTGTGCCTTGTGAAAGTGTGTCATAACTTCATGCTAAATTTAGTGCGTTAATACAAACCAGAGACTAACGGCAATATTTCCACTGGTGGAAGTAATGTTTCAGACCAGCAAACTGCAAACTCTATTCATCCACTTGGCCTAAGTGAAGTGATGAAGTGAAGGTCGCTGCTATGAATTTTATATGTGAATCATATGTTAATTGCTGTTTGTGTGGGGAAATAGGATGTGAAGTGTCTCTCCTTCCCTGCCCTATGGAATTATATAGCCCCATTGCACAAGCATCTGGTTAACCTGGCTTTTGTCCACTGAAAACTCCATTGTCTGTGTCCATACCATGTTCAATTATACTTGAGCAGTTCTAGAAAATATTTGTGGATTTATAATGCCCTAAATGCTATTATAATCATATTAGCTTAGCTAACGTTCTTACTAAATAACCTACAATTAGAAGTTGAGGAGAGTCAATGTGTAAAAATAAGATTTCAAAATGTAAAAACTGAATAGACAAAAGATGTATACAATGTCAGGTCAGTGACTTCAGCACTTAGCTTTAACTAAACATTTTCATTGCCAACATTAAAACAAGGTTGTCACCTCTGAATATTAAAAAACAAATTGTTTTTAAAAATGTCATAAGTAAAAATAAAAATAAATTTGGGAAAATGATTACACCGCAAGAGAACACAGATAAAAGGGGTACATAAAGATACTGGTGGAACTAATATATTTATAATATTAATATATTTCTTGCTGCTAAAGTTCCTTGTGTTGGTCCAAAAAGAGACTTTGAAAACAAAAGCTTAATGGAAACAAGACCCTTTTGACCAGCTTTTCCTGATGGACTATCCTGAGTGTTTTTTCCTGATCCATTAACTGTTGACATGCTGCTCTCTGTGACCATACTTGATTGACTCACTGGCTCAGATTATCTTGATAACATGCCATTTTTGAGAAGATACAGTAAGGTATCTTTTTGCCAGGGAAAGGTTACTGCTCCTAATCAAGGTGCTTTGATGAATGCAGCATGGAGATATTTCAAACATAAAAGGTCTAATTAACTGAAATGAAAAGCCCAGTGTAATAATGTATCTTCATCTATTAATGTGGATAATCAGGACTTATATAAACAGGAGCAGGGACTTACTTTACATTTGAAGGTAAAAGTTGACCCAGTTGAACACATCTCGCCTTATAATACAAGCTACAAGATCTACAACACATGTTCCATTTTTGAACATCAGCATTATGTATGCTTTAGTACAGCCCCATCCCCCACCAGGACACACCAAAGCATTATGGTTTCATGCTTCCTGTTGTTCCATGTAAAACCCTGTAGAGAACATCCTGCTGATCACTTTCAACAATGGCACATAATACAACAAAGATAACTGTAACTACACGACAGATTGTGTCATTCAAATGACAGAAACACGGCCTAGTCTTGTACTGCAGGTCTGAGGGATGCTGGGTAATAAAAAGATGAAACATGTCCTCAGTTAGTGGGACACCAAGAAACAGATGAGTGTCGATAAATCTGCAGTGACAGGGCACAGAAAGGTGTGAGCATATGGCTATAAATATAAGAGCACGGACCAGGCCTGTGTAACATGCTCTGCTATAATCCACTGTCTAGCCTTTGTTTGCAACAATATGCTAGCTGCAACTTCATTTGAGGGGGGGTCCTCTGCCATCAATAAAGACAACACTGATAAAGAATAAAGTGTTACAGCTTGATGAGAGAAACAGTTTGAGTCTTCAAAAGACAAAGGCAGCTGGAGGCTCAGCAGGATCCATCCTGATCAGCTGAAGGGCAACAGTTAGAGCTGTACTTAATACGGCACATGTTGGATCAGTACAGATACTGTTCCACTGCCAAAACAGTGAGAAGCAGCCCATAAAACCCCTGGGCCTTTAGTTCTGTCAGTGAGGTCCACTTTCTAGAAAGTGGAGCTATACACTGCAAACTTTTACTATACAAACAAGAAAAAGATTAAAGAATAGAATATGCAAAAACTATGATTTCTGATGATGCCATATTTAAGGAGTTAACTTTGCAAAATGTACTAGCAACACAAGCCGAAGTGACAATAGCATTTCATTATATATAGGAAGATAGTGCAGCTTTCTGAGTTTAAAGTTCAGAAGGCCAGGTATAAACCAGATCTTTCACAACCCTCTCAACAGTTTATTGCAGTAGTATACAGCTATAGCTCCAGCCTCTCTTACTGCTACACACACATTTTCTCTTTTCTTTGTTCTAATTAATGGCAGAAATTTAACTTGTTCTCAGGTAACATCACCTGCACAGTGTAGTGAAAGTCTTTTTTAGTGGATACCTGTCCTGACTCGACTGTGCCACTAATTTGCTCTGAGGCAGGAGTGCCCGTGCCCTCTGTGGGGAGTGCTGATGAGAACATGGCTGAGCGTGTTACAGTGGATGAATCAGTGCTAAGAGGCCTGTTGCCTCACAGGAACACGACTTCTGCTAATAGAGTTATCCATGTGGCCACCTGCCTGTCACACAGACTGATTACTGACAACCCCATCTCCTGGAGCAACACAGAGGTGGCTCCTCTGGTGCCGCATGGGCGCCGTGTCCTTAGCAACCGCGTGGGGGAGGCGGGGCCGTCCTGAGCTCAGCTGGTGGCAAACATGAAAACCAATGACCTTTTCACAATCATTTACATAAAGTCATTCGCTGCTGAAAACTTTACAGGCTTTAGCCGTCAGCAGAGCTTCCACTTGGCTTACGCTGTGCACACTTTTGTTAACAACTTCCAGCAACAGTAATGAGCTTACAAATGGAGCAGAAAATGTACTTATTTCTCGTCCTCACATCAAACTACACCATACTTATGAAACCCATTACAGTAAGTCAAACTTAGCACTAGTCCCAGCATTTATCATTCACCACTACATGTAAGTGTGTGTGGCACTGATGCAGGCTGGGGGCCTGTTCCATAACGTCTTCAACCATTTCAGCATATACACTACACAGGTGCTCCCTCGACGACTAAAGAGAGCCACGGATAAAATCTTGTATGCTGCTCACAGCCTACTGCTGTATGTGTCTGACATGTTTAATGCCCCACTACCCGATTTTATTTTTCTAGTTAGCCTAGTTATTTCTCCTGCTTTTCTTTTATTTAAAAAAAGTAACATAGATCAATTCTTTCTTTCTTTTAGCCCTTAGTTTAGCCCTTCAGTTTGATGTGCTGAACATTCTTATTTATTAAAATCCTGAATAATGAAGCCTAGATGGTGTCTTAGGGTCTTGTTTTTTTCACAGATTACAATATGGTATGAGGTGATTAGACAGTTGTCCATAAATGCAAGACAAAAAATTGTGTGATTCACACTTTATATGACACACACAGCCTTTCGTGAGGTCCAACCTGGCCTCTATCCAACACTTGGGATCAACAAGACCACCACCTGTGCTCTCCATTTGCCTCTCTTCACAGCCTCCTGCTGACTTCACTGCTGAAGCTGATAAAGCCACAATAGAACACATGCAGGTCGAGCCCTCTTTTAAGCATAAGATCTAGCAGATAAGACTGGGTAATACCTCCAATGCTAATTAGCCACTGTTTGAGGTATTTTGTCCACTCCATCCCTTCTTTAAAATGTAAAAGAGATCATCATGGGCCAAGTGAAATGGAAGAACTTAAAAAGAAGCAAAAGTGTGCATGCATCAGCCATTTCTGATGAAAGTCTCGAGCTTTGGTGCAGCTCCGGAGCTGTAACTCTAGGCCGGGAACATCTTAAATTACAGCAGAGCTTCAGTTACGAACACCACATGAGGACTGCACCTGAAGACATTGCCTGGAAAAACACACACTTTAGAGTCGCTACACATTAGCCCTGGGGATAATCAGTGTTGTGGAAAACTGAGGTGTTCCCTTTTAGAATAATAGGTTAAGGGGCAATTCTGCTCTGCCCCACAGTGCTGGCACAACCATCAGGGTTTTACTGCTGAGGTGTGAGGAAACACACAGCAGACCGAGTGTCAGCACAGTGGCTTAATAACGCTCCCATCTAGCCAGTAAGCCTTGTTCTCTGACATCCATCCTTTCGATTCCTGCAAGAAATCCACTTTAAAGACCATCACTTTTTGTAAAACGTCTAATCCCTGTAATTAATTATGCGTAATCCGGGTTTAAATGCATCCTAAACATGCTATTTGTTGGACTATTTTTCCCTTAGAATACACACAAAGGGTTCTCAGAAAATCATAACATTTAGAGCAACATAGTGTCTAAATAGCTGACGGTTTTATGAGCAAAAGCTATTGTTTGGCACCACAAGAACAAATTGCTCAGATATCTCCAAAGTACTGAGCACTGAGCTTAATGAACAACCTCTGACACTCCCATTAGTAAAGCTGGAGGGTTTCCACTGTAATAATCAACTAGAAGTGGACCGCTTCATTGATGTGGCAATAAACCTCCATTTCTCCTTCTCCTCTATTGTTCTCCCAAAACAAAAGACCTGTTTATGCCCCAAATATAAGTTAACAGCCATCCTTAATAAAGTATAGTTATATCAGATCGAAGAACAATCGCCAAGTGTTGAAAGTGTCAACAAATGGCCAGCTGTGGTTTGTTGTGTAAGCTTCATTCAGACCACGTGGTAACTAATTACACCACTGTGGAAGACAGTACACCTGAACTGGCAAGTCTTGACACCATTACTGAAAATGAATCGAAGTGAAACGTTCTCCAGTATCAGGGCTATTTATGTTACTAACACATCAACTGGGAATGCACAACATCAGCCTTAATAACTGTTCTTAAACACCTATACAGTTAACTATCATTGATTTCCCATGAAAAAACTAGAATATTTTCCTTAAAGGTACAATATGCAGGATTTTTGAGAAAAATATACGTATCCTTACTACATAAAAAAAAACATTTTCCACACCTAGGGACCTCAGGAACAAGTTATGTTATCTGTAAACAAACTTCCCTCTGTATTTTACCATTTTACTTCTTTGTTTACATGGGAGGGACTTTACTAGGTGTGTAGCTCTTAGCCAATCACTGCACAAAGAAAAAAAAAACAGCCAAACAATATTATAGGTGACTGGACTTATATGAAAAAGTCAACCCAGATTTACTTTAAGTGATGAAAGAGGTACAATGACAAAAAAATGACAGAATTAAATAGGTAAATTTTTAACAGCAGCCCAACGCCAATTGCGTTTCTCCCACCTGTGTGACCTTCCCGTGTTCAGGTGACATTGTGATCCATCATGTGGTGTACTCACTTATAAAAGACTAGGTTTGCCAGTGTTAGAAAATACAGAATACTGCAAGTACAGTAAGTTAGAGCATTAACACGTAGGAAGATTAACTCACAAACGCTCAAAAACAATGGTGGATAAAGGGTCAGAGAAAATACTAGTATGAGCCCAACCCAACTTCGTGTTTGTTCTGAGAAGCTAATCTATGAAACTAGTCAAATAGCACAAGGTAACATTTTACTTCTCTTTTTAAGTTAACTTGTATCTTGAGTTCAAAGTTTGTTTTTTCCAAATAACAGGGTGAAATTCATTCATTATTTAGCTCGGTAACGTTGTATAAAGCGTCGTGACGGGCCTCGTAGTGCTACACGAAGTTATTATTCACCTACGACATGTGGCCCAAAGCAAACTAATAATGGCACATTCGTGACGGAAGTTAAAATAGATAAATTGTAAATGGCCCTTCAAGTGATATATTTTTAGAGAAACCAACTCAAAGCAACGGCCACTGACCTCTAGTTTTATTTTATCCGCGTCGCGTTGTTTCATCCGTTAAAGTACCGTTAATATCAGAGCCGTCACATGTGTTATTAATGAAAACGTTAATAGCTCTTTTTTAAGACCACGCGCCATGTTTTTAAAATAACGTTTTAAGGGGACTCATAGCAGCAGTCGATAGCAACAAGAACAGGTTGAAGCCAACGAGAGGAGATAATCTCCTGTGGCATGGTGCACATCTGTAAACGAGAAAAGAGAAGCGCCTGCCACCGAAACACGACTGTAATACGTACCTTCACAATAAAAAATGTTATCCAGTGGGTTCCAGCTAATCAATCTTCGATTCGGCGATGAATATTCACGATAAAATGAAGAATTAAGTGTAGTGTCCACCGCTCCTGTCTGCCGCTTCCTCTCCTTTCTTCCACTAGTATTTCGATGTAACTTCGGGGCGGAACTACACGCTGCGGCGCAGACACCACGGAGCAGCCAATAGGAGGAGGCGCCACAGAGCAAAGACGAGAGGAGGGGGAGAGGGAACGAAGACCGCTCACTCGGATCAGAAAAACCTGACCAACTCTGCCAACATGCCGGCAGCAACTTCAAACAATGATTATTATAACGTTCAAAACTGTCTGATTTCATAAGCATTTAGTTCCTGCTTCTTCAGATGCATTTCAGGCATGTGCTTTTAATGATTAGGGACCAGACGGTCGGCACAAGCTAGAGAAAAATAACCAGCTTTTCCGAGAATTACGTAACTATTTAGGATAGCAGATGATACTATTAATTCGACAGTCTCTACATGATTCTGGGTCATATTTCAAGATTAAACTATAATCTAGCATGTACTATGCAGCCTTTATCTTTCATCTGTTTATATAACTGCTCAAATCTGTCACACTGCATTGGTTGCAATATTTAAAATGTTTTGTATCATGAAATATTTTACTAATAAACATCAGTCACAAAAACTGGTAGATTTTATTTTGTTCCTTGGAAATCAAACGGCCTTTCAAGGTAAGCACAAGAAACAAAAACTATATTTTAAGTGATTATTAGGTTTATTTATGTACCAGCAAATGTTTGCATTGTTCTTGTCATTTCCCTGCTTCTAAGCCAGACACTTACAGTACAGTAGCATACAATATTTGTTTTTGGACAAGGTTTCAATAAAGAGCACATTTTGAAAGACTTATTTACATACAACCAATATGCTGTAAATAAAGAAATGAGGAGAAAATCAAGGAAAAAAAATTACTGGTCTAAGTACTTTCCGTCACTGACAAAGATGCTAGGATAAAAAGAGACAACATACAAAGTTCTGTCAATCATAGCTGATACAGCAACACAAAACAAAAAGAAGTTACAACAATGGAAGGACAGTAAAGATTAAGACAGAAAACAAAACAGAGATATTCCTTGTTACTACCAAAAGTTGAAAATAAGATTAGATTTTCAGACAAAAACTTCACAGTGTAGTATGAATCAATCCACTGAGCAGGTCAGACAGAACAAAGTTTGCAGACTGCTTGTTTAGTGCTGTTACACACGAGATGTTTTCAAGTTAGAGTGCTTCCATTTACAGCCAGAGATTACGCCTGAACATGACAGGTGAATAAAACTGAATTACAGAACATTGTCAGCGTCAAAAGTAAAAACTATTTTGAGGCTGTGTAGATTCACTCAGGTTGTATTTTGAATATAAAGCACTGTGCACTGAGAGACAGGACAACCTTAAAGCAATAGCTCAGTCAAAAGGCATTCAGAGGGTTTATAGTTGCATGGGAACCACAGAAGTGTGACCTGGTCCTAAGGGGTTTCTCCTGCATTTACGAGGTTACTTTTTGTGTTTAGTCCTGATTGATGATGCCGACTTTCCAAACATGTTCATATACATTTATATGACACTGGCTAGCATCAGACTCCACCACACAGAACCCTGTTATAATGGAGAAACATCAGGAGTCGGGCAGGAGACAATGTGCTCAACCATCCGAGTCTTGTAGTTTTATTGTTCTCGCTGCATCTCGGAAACAGTGTGCTTCCTCAGCTGCACTGTTTCTGAACACTGTGTGGCGGCTGACTTGTCCACTGGCGCCCTCATGTGGAGCTATGCTGGGAGATCTGCTGCACCTTGTCTAACTGAGTCAAGAGTCGTTTGATGCGGTGTTTGAGCTGAGGCAGACGGGCGAGAGGTTCAGGAGGCTCCAGCTCTCCAGTGTAGTCCAGCCAGCTCTCCAGCACTGAGAGGGACAAGGACACAAGACACAAAACATTAGTGAAATCCTTGACCTTGACTCATGTAACTTATGTACAATGAGAAATGTAAGTTTCTAAAACTAAATATTAAATTGCAAGAAAACAAACGTGTCAGATGTTCCTCAGAGCTCCTTACCATCCAACTCCCTTTCAATGAAGTCCATTCTGTGTGAGACCTCATCTTGGACTGCATCTATGTGATCCAGCAGGTTGAGCTGCCACTGCTGATGCTGCTGGCTGTTATCCTCTGCACACTTCTGATCCTTCTCATCTTCTTCTTTTATCTCTGCCTGCGACCAAGAGTCACCGACCTACACATAATCATGTGATCATCAGACAAGTCATTCACATAAACATGCTACTGTTCTGAGGTTTAATGGCTATGAAAATTAGTTAAAGGTGAACATTTCCATCACAATGCCACAGTTACATTTCTGTCTGTGTCACAGCCCCTAAGTTACAGGCTTATATACTATAGCTAGATTACACACGGTTTAAAGTGGCTTAACCAGTTTAAATCATGGTTTAATTTGAAACCTTTAAAGATAGATCAAGTCTATCAATCCTGCTGCACTAAAATTCCAAAACAGATTTTAAAATTACGTTTAAAACCAATGCTGCAGTTTTTGACACGTCTGGTATGAACAACATAGACATGGTCTAAGTAAGAGAAAACGCAGCCGGAGCTCAACAGCTCCTGTGGGATGTATAGATATGCCACAGAGTGGAGTGGTGTCAGCCCATCTGTCTGTGGAGGATCCAGGGCAATATACCTTATGTTTAATATGCATTAATATTCAATTCATGCAATATGTTCTGCCACAAAAAAGACAAAGATTGATGAAACTGTGTTTAAATTCACTTAATTGAGAGATTTGCATTTTACACAACACAACTCTGCTCAACAGCAATGATTTTAACATGCATGGTTAGCGCTTAGTCTAACCTTGTTGCTGTTGGCTGCTGACTTAGGCTTGTCTGACTCCAGCAGGCTGCCGTAGCGCTGCTCCCGCTCCAGTAGCTCCTCAGTGCTCCTCAGGCTGTCCTCCAGTTCAGAGGCTTGTCTGGTCTCCACCACCAGCCTCTGTTCCACGGCGGGGTAGTATGCTCGTGGTTTCTGGTAGCAGTGTTCACTGGTAATGTATGAGTCCTGAAAGGACGGGAACGGGGAGGAGGAGCAGAACGACGAGGAGGAGGCAGCAGTAGCGGCTCGACTCAGCTTCTCTAGAGCGTTGGACATGAGTATCTCTCCTCGACTCATGTCCTCTTCAGGCGTGACAGGAGAGGGAGCGATATCACTGCCTCGACACGAGTCTGAGTCTGTGTGAATCCGTGGCCTCTCTGCCTGCTTCCAGGGTTGGCGCCAAAGCTGCAGGTCAGGGTGAGCATTGTTCCTGAACAGGCAAGCACATATTACACCACTAGCAAATAAAATATTTTATTTCTCAGAATGAAGTATTATAGAAAGTTTTTAGAATGAAGTACTCACTGTAAGACACTCATCTTGAGTTGCAGTCCATTAAGAATCTCTACCACATGGTGCACGTCTCCCAGCAGCTGGTGAGTGCTGGTGATCTTTTTAGCATTCTGATGAGAGTAGTTCTCTTCCAGGAAGGACAGGCCAAACATGTGACCATTGCTCAACCACTCACGCTCATACCAGTAACGCTGGCTTTGCCTCTGACCTACAAACAAACACATATGTTTATCTTTTATTATTAAAAACACAATATTAAGTGAAACAAGAAGGTTAAGGTTATGTGGTTCATGCTTCTTTATGACCTTCTAAAGCTCCTTGTACTTATTTTTTTCCCTCTCACCTGGTGGGTCTCTGCAGATATAGCAGGTGTATCTGTCTGGAACATTGTCCTCCAGTAAACCCATGCAGGTGCCATGCTGCCAGCACAGACATTCTTCACACTGACACAAGGACAGACCATAATGACTTTCAGTGGCACAGCACACATTAAACCCATTACAAGATTAAGTCTGTCTTACCTGGATCATGAAGTCATTCTCTTCCTCCACTTCACAGATGCAGCGCACTATCTCCTGGTCACTTGTGTCCACAGCTCCAGAGTCGATGCTGAGGGGTGGGGTAGTGATGTCCAAATCCCCGCCAAAGTCATCGTCGCTCCACCCACAGCTGTCAGTCGACCAGTCACTAAAGCTATCCTCATCTATAACCAGGAAGAGTCGAGGGGTTGTAGAAAAATATGTCAAGATGAACATTCTAGATTTTACTTAAATTAAAGGCTAAAGCAGAGCCTGTAAGTGTTAAGGGTTATAATCATGTGATGAAGCAAGCTGTTGCAAAAGAATAAGCTCAGGATTCAATCAATCAAGCGTTCCACAGAAGGCCTACTGTATTTGGAAATATAGATACAGGAAGTTCAACCAATCTGACTAAACAGCAAGATAGATTGAATCCAATGGGAACAGAAAAATGAAGTGAAAAACAAGCCACAAAGAGAAAGACAAATGAAAGCACCCTCATAGAGATACCCACCATCCTCCTGTATCTGCTCTGTGTAGCTGAATCCAGGCCTGCGGGACCAGGCCTCAGGCTTGGGATTGTGTGAGGGGGGACTTTTGAGTGGAAAATTCAATTTGGACTGAAGACCCAATAAGTCAATATTCTCCTCACTACCTGTGTAGTCTGTTAATAAAGGCAAGGGGGGAAGCAGACGTAGAACAAAATGTCAAAATTACACAATGCTACACAAAGAACCCATTAGCGGGTGACAAAAATGGCAAAACAGACATTATGGACAAATCTGATATGCAGCAACAGCTGGAGAGTATCACGTTCATAAAAGCTTTGCTGTTTGAAGCTTTTTAATGGGCAAAATGATGATTGAGTAGAAGGAACCCTGCGTGTGTGTGCATGCCAAACACACTGGCACCAATTCAACAAGAAAGCTCTAGAGACGTGTTTTATTTAGTCAGCATCATTTAAACTCTAGGAAGTGTCATGTACAAGAGGAAAGACACGGCATGATAAACAGATGCAAATTAAATATGATTGGGAGTAATAAAGAAACAGAGGCCAGTGACAGATGTGACACGTCTCCCACACACAGAGGCTCAGCCACCAACACCAACAAGTAAATGGAGTACTTTGTGCTTCACAGCGTAGCCATTTCCACAGTGTAACAGTGAGTGCACATGCAGAGCTGCAGAGAGAAGCCAGCAGAGGCCCTCTTACCAGACTTGGGCTTCTTTTTCTTCTTTCTCTTTTTTAGTTTTATGCGGAGGAAGTCCTTCTGTTTTGGCTTCTCTCTGAATTTGTCTTTTACTGGCCCTGTAACAAGATAATTCCAGGAGATAAGGAGGTTTTATATTAACAACCTTGAACAGATGCATCAAAAGGTATTACATTCTGTGAAACAATTACCATTATCATTCAGTAATACTGACCTATGTCAAAGCCACTCTTATCCAAGTCCTTGTCCTGCTGGCATCCATTCCTGTCCAGCTGGTTCTCCTTACTCTTTTCCCTCAGCAGCGCCCTCTGGTGATGGGCCTGAGTGCTGACTGCCGGTGGAGCAGATGTACGTCTGCCGGCCGTCTTGGGACCTGCGACATCTCCAACAGACTCTGCAAAGAAGAAATAGAGGAATTGAGAATTGAGACCTGTTTCAATCTTTAACATTGATTTATCTTGCTTTGACAAGTGGAATTCAGTCTGGAGCTTTGTATTTCTTTATGCTTTCCAAAGTAAATTTAATTAACGAAACATTTCTCATCACAGCTCATATTGTTATTGCAAAATTCAAAACAGTTACTGCATGTTTTTCTATAATTGTGCAGCCCTAATTCCTATTTAGGGACGCACAATCATAAAATTCATATGCACAATGACCAAATAGCAAAAATAACTTGATCTGCTGTTTTCAGAGTTAGTGCCAGTAGTAACTGGCCAATCACTGCCACTGTTGGTGGCACCACAGAGAATTTTGCCTGGGCTGTCATCATCCCTAAATTTGGCATTCTGCATATTGTTTTTCTCTATATATTTCAAGAAAGGATAGAGAGAATACTGGGACATACGGGGACCAGACTGCAACCTGGGTTGGTGGCTGTGATTTTTTCAGGTGTATAGACTGGAGAGCAACTCACGCATAGTTGCAGAGATGGTGCGCCTTCTTTTGGGGCCATCTAGAGCAGAAGTCTGTTTCTCTGAAGCCCGGGTGTGGACGCTCCTGGCTGCGCCGTGCTCCATCTCTGGAGGCTGCTCCTCACCGTGATAATATTTCATGTGATAGTGCAGCAGCTTGGCCTTGCGGAATGACTTTGTGCAGCCAGGGGCGCTGCACTTGAAGGGGTTGTGGTCGAGGTTGATGGACAGGACGGGAGGAGGCTGGTTTTTGATAACTCGATATACTGAAATAGAGCACAATAATAAATGTAGTTTATTAGTAATTATTAAAGTTGTTGTTACTTTCTTAGACTTTTAAGAGTGACCTACTCACATGGTTCTCTGCTGAATCTGTTGGGATTATGGAAACCTTGCTTTCTAACAGCTAAAAAACACACATTCATTTATTAGTTTGGCTCGATTATTGGTGGCTTCAACACTTTGCACAATTGGACGACACACTTACGTTTAACAGGTTGAGGAGGTGGAACATCTGCTGTGGGCGTAGAGTTCTCTGATTGGATGGCTGGCTTCTTTTCCACATCTCCATTGGTTTCTGTGGTTGTCATAGTGACAGAGCCCTGATCTGAATGTGCTGACGTCTGATTTGAGTCTGTATATGGCTTTGGGAAGTCTGAGTATGGCTTTGTTCTCTGTTCTGTGAGTCCCTCCTCTTTTTTTACTTCTCCATTTACGTGACACGTGTTTTCTCCTTCCATCTTGATTCCGTTTATCAGTCCTGTGTCCCTGGGCTTGTTACGGTCAGATAGTTCGTCTTGTCCGTGGCTGGACGGGGACTCCATTTCCCCAATGGATTTGGTCTCTTCTTCGTGCTCGTCGTCCTCGCTGCTGTCCTCCTCCTGATCGGACGTGCTGCGCCTAGCCCTCTTGTTCTTCGGACCTCCGTTTTCCTGAGACCTCCTGTCCCGTCGGTTGGGGCCCCTCCTGACCATGTTCCTGTCTGCAGACCTAGACTTTCTACCACCTCTCTATTGTGATGAAAAAAACAAACGGGGTTATTCTTTAAGAAACAAGTAAAATTACACTCCACATCGTGTGTAACTACTAACCAACTTACCTGTTTAATATAAGGCTTTACATGTATTCCCTTCACTGTCTGGACAACACCGTCATAGAATTTCACTGTGTAGGAACCTACCAAGGACAAAAAGAAAACAAATTTGCATCTGATGACACACTAGTCTGACTATGAAGCAATGGTTCCAATACAGACAGAGATATGAACAGATAACTGCAATTATGTTATCCCTGTCACTTCACTACACAGGGCTGCACTCTATAATGGACACGGACAGTATAGTAGACTCAAAAAATTTCAGCTTAACTCTAAAATCTGTCTGTGGAAGATAAAGTCTGAATCAACTTACTTGCTTTTTCCATTTATTTAATGAGAACCAACATGTGAATTAATATCACTAAATAATTAGCATAAGTATTATACTGAACCAATCTTGTTACAGAAATTAATACAACTGATTATTACAACTCTCTCTTACAACTTTCCATCTCAATGAACCAAGGTAAGATAACGTGATTTAATGTTGTTACGACTTACAAGCTAAATATGCACAGAGGGTCAAACTTGTGTCTGTAACTGGTTTCATTTGAGTTGTATATAGTTTAAAAGACATAGAATCACCTGTCATGACTGTCTATTTACTATTTCTGACAATGCATTTTGGGAAACTTTGAATGCACTAGATTCCACTAGTCACCACAACACATTCTGAGATAGAAAATTGAAAATATATTCCACATTCAAACAAATGTACATTTAAAATTCAATTTTGCACAACACTCACCATCTTTGTTGACTGAAGTAACTTTAGCAGGGTAGAAACGGCAGTCGGACCAGCTGGCAAGGACCTTGTCATTCACATGAAACCCCTGGAACAATGACGGAGAGCTCATTTGTAGTTCTAATTCTGAGAAAAATACATGAATGTTCCACTATAATGTTGTGATTTTCAAACACTGGGTAAGGACCTAGAAGTGGGTCAATAATTTCAACAAACCAGAAAAATATTAGTTATAATAGGCAAAAGTCACTTTTGGAAATTAGTAATGGTCACTATGACACTAGAATAGTTATTAAATAGCACTAGAGAGGGGGAAATCGAAGCTAAACATATTAAAAACACACAAAGTTTAGTAAAACACTATTAACTCATATTCATGAAAATGAATGCTGTAAAACACTGGTCACTATAGAATCACTGAATGTGTAAGTTGAGTGCATTTTCATCAGGTACTGAGCTACTGATCACAAGGAACACATTATCCCACTATGTCAGCTTGACCAGGGCCAGAGAATACATATTTTTGTGAATTAAATAAGAAACCATTGTCAGGAACTGTTAAATACAGCCATTACATAAAAATTAACAGTGTGTAAAAATAAACGGGAAACACACAGCAAAGGGAAGCACTGGACTTACAGGACTGCCAGCGTCGTCCTGCAGGCCCTGCCGCCTCAGCTGGACCCTCTCCACGGGTCGCAGGTACGGACTAGCCCAGTCAAACCACTCGTCGTAACGATGACTCCACTGGCGGTAATGGATCAGCACTTTTTCGTCTTCATAGTCAATCTTTTCTATGTTTGCAGCATACCTGTGAACGGAAGGAGAGTCAAGTGGGTGAATGAATTATTTGAGTGAATCATTCTTTGACATACAAGCCATTGCAAGAGGAATGAGAGAATGTGAAAGAGAAGAGTGAAAGTGAGGAGATGGAGAGGAGTGAGTGAGGGAGGCCATGACTCACCAGTTTTTGAGGCTGTCTCTAGCCTCGAGCTGAGCCCCCACCTCAAATGTTATCCCTCTTCTGTTAGGGGGTGTCTTACTCATACTGGCCACATCAAGGCTCCCTTCCTGCTTCCTGTACACACACACACACACACACACACAAACACCAGTCAACACACACGTCTCAAAACTACACCCGTGTGACCTTGGTTACAGTCCGTTACAGTAGTTATTGTGAGACAATCTACAAATAATCTAAGAAGTAAACAATAATAATTAGTGCCAGTCATAACCTTGAGCTCTGAGATTACCCTGGTCTACTGAGATTTTTTTTTTCAAAATAAAATGGTAGAAAAATACTAAATCTATCTCTCTATCCACTTTTTTCTATTAAATAATAATGTATGAGCATTCTTCTCTCTAATTCAATCACATCAGAAACATTTGTATAACTGGTGAGACAAACACACCTCTTTGTAATGTTCTCTATACATGTTTATTTATCATATAGCACTAAAGTATGCGAAAACAAGTTAAAACCACTGTTCCAGGAATATAGTCCAAACTATAGTTCCACTGGGAACAGGAAAAATTATTATTCCCCAGAAGACGGTGCCACACACTGCAGCATAACTAAAGGTGAGCCATGCCTCAAATGGGAATGAAATGCCACCAATGTTAAAAGATTAAAAGTATAGACAGCAAATAAGCAATATCTCAATTCAGTTTGATTTTGACTTGCTGTAAAAGCATGTGTAGGGATGACTAGGCATATTCATGTAACACTAGCATTGACATTTCAGTGTAGGCACCACACCTTTCAATAGCAGTATTTCAGTTCCATCAAATGCAAAAATACATTGTACAGGGGATTCTATTGCTATCTATTTAGGACTACAACCAGGGGGCTTGGTGACACGACGTTAAGCACTTCTTTAATAGGCACCAAGCAGCATCCTCTGGATAACAGCGCCTCCTTTGTCCGACTTTCACAATTCAGGAACAAATTGCGCCACCCGCGGGCTCCCGTTAACGTCCTAACATTTATGAAGCCGTAATAGCTAAATCTCAAAGCTGTCTGAGCTATAAACGATATCATGAACAAATAAGAGACATCGCCGTTATTGATTTCACTGTAATCGAGTGCAAGCCTCAACCCGGATATGTAGGCACTCCTCGGCCCACGTGTTCTCTGGTCAGCCACATCCACATGCAGACACAATGGGAGACAATGGCAAAGGCGCCTTAAATTACCGCTGTTTTAAAATCAGGCACACCGAACCACAGTGAAAGGTAAACGGTATCTTAATACACGAGCACTTGTTTACAATAAAATCAGGCTTTAATTGTATAAATATAATGCCAGGCGTCAAAGAAGGATGGGCGCAGTTATGGGGGACAGTGATAGAAAATAGATAGAAATACATAGAAAATATAGCTATAGCATACACACCACAACTTAAAGAGTGTGATAAAGGAATATTTATCGGAATATTGACTGAACATTTTCTACATTATAGAATAAAACGTAAATATGTTTTCCTGCTGCAGTCTTAACCAAACCGCTCAAGTAACACGTTTTTTAAATATACTACATTATCTGCACGGGGTTTTCCGGGGCCGTGTTGTTTTTCTTTTCCAACATGACACTTATTGTCCGGTGTTTTGTAACTAGTAGGCGTAGCGCGAGACAAACTGCCCCCTACGTCAGACCCATAAACATATATGATTGGTTTATATGCTGTCGTGTGGGCGGGCTGCCTGCAGCTGATTGGCCATCACAGCTGTCATTCCCAGGGTTCTTCGCGGCCTCGCGCTAGGCCTAGTTTCTCAGACTTTTCCTGCTGTGAGCGAGTGGCGTGGAAATAAACCCTGCAACTTCGCAGTCCTAAACTACAGGGCATTTAACCAAAGCCGACCTAAATCAAATGGCGACCGCAAATAAGGTTAACAATTCGCTCCGGAGATGTCAGCGCAGACTAAAAGAGCATACTATTAGCTACTTCGCCACGTTTGTTTTCAACTCAAAAAGCCGACATGCGGCATCACCTACTTTCTGCTGTTGCTGCATCAAACGGGCCTAATTCACGGTGTGGATCAAATTTGTACCTTCAGGGGCAAAGCGGGATACAACACGGATTCCTACCTTATCTCCAGTAAATCAATATCGGGTTAAATCCAGAATGTGCAGTGTAATTCCCTTTAAAGCGCGATTCCCGCTGCCTCCGCCTGTGTCTGCTCCAGATCACGCAGTTGAATTTCTCCCCGCTGTATTCTCCACCGGCGCGGGCTGAGGGACTGTGCTCTGCGCATGCGCCCACCATGGCCCTGAACACTAGCGCCCACTGATGAAATTACTGTTATAATTTAATGGTACAATCTTGGAACATAATGAAATAAACACAACTATTTAGATAGTAGCCCAAAAATTAATCTACACTAGTTAAAGCCATTCCTTCGGCTCTAATAAACACGATTAAAGCTATTCTTCAGTAACACCTGGATTCCCTCCGTTGTTTATTGTGGATTATAGCTTCTTAGATATGAAATGTAATAATGTACTTTTAAGATTATCTTCGACAAAAAATATTTTCCCCCTGCCTGTCTGAAGGAAAGTGCTATCTCCAAATTTGTCAAAAAAGGAACTGTTAAAAATTCTGGGATGATTTGCATAATTAGCACCTAATTTTTTAAAATACTTTTATTTGATACTAAAAGTAATAAATTTGGAATGTTCTATCAAAACAAAAATATAGAATACCTGTTTAATTATTTATTGATAATTGGAAAATGTCATATTTATAAGTGTAGATTTTTCAAAGTAAACCCCAATTTTATTGCATCTAAAATTCATTTTTAATTGTTTGATTGATCATTTGACTTTTTTAATAAAGTAAAAATAAAACACATTTATCATATAACATATTTTTTTTTTGTTTGTTTTGTTTTTTTCCTTAATAAAAACATAACCACTAACTTAAATAAATCATATGTAGTCCCAGTTGTTTTGATAGAACCTGCGATAAAGTTGAGTGTTTGTACTAATGCACCAGGCTGACCAAATACTCCACTAAGCCTATGTAACTCAGTAAAATCATTTGATGGAACCAAAGCCGTACCTAGATAGTCAGGGGTCCCGATGGTGGGCCTTAAATCCTAAACCTGGTTAAAAATCACTAGGAATTTCTATCTCAGATTTGTGAGACATGACTAAGACATGAATTAAAACAACTAACAACCTCAATCATTTCCATATTGTTATTCAGATGTTTGTAATTGTGTCTGGTGACCAACCAGTGATCTCTCAGACCAGCACTGCTACAGCTCCCTCTACTGTTCACATTAAGCTTCTTTACATAGTGTCCACACTATGGAGGTCTAGGCTGAATCACCTCAGTCACCAGACATCAGAGCAATATCATTTAGACATACTGTATGTCCAGAGGGGCGGTCCACACCTCTGGATGACTGGGCCAAAGGTGCTCTGTTGTCATGGCAACAGTGTCTGTGTGGAGCAGGTGGCAGCTGTGTGCAGTGATGTGCATTAGATACAGATTACATACAGGTGAACACAGAAGGACAGACAGTACTTTACTCTGCTGACTTTAATGTCACATGATGTGTTGCAGTAGTTAAGAGAATAAGAGAATTATGTTTCTCAATGTATGTTTGTCTTTGTTGGAAAAATACACACATAAAGCTTCATAGAATGGAGTAGAAGGAGCCATTTTAGCTTCAATACTTTTTAGAAATATTTTCATAATTGGATTTTAGAGAATGACCTGCAGGCCTCCAAATAATTTATGCAGAAAAAATGTTTTAATAAGACAACAAAAGAGAACCTGATTAGACTTTGCTTTGTCACAGAAGCTCAGCTGCACACAGACACTCTTGACACACACAAACACAAACAATAAAATGAAGTAAGAATAAATAAATAAACAAACAAACAATGATTTAAAGCAAAAATATGTCATGTATATGTCATTTACACATGTATGAGAATATGGAAAATATGAAATTCATATTATATACACATGGGAAATAAATGACAAGGTATATTAAACTGTAGATGTTTTGGATTATGACAATACATAATAATCATTTATCTCACACAATCTAATTAGATAATTAAAAAAATAAAATAGCCCTAAATCCTATTGGATCTAAACATTACCTAACAATGATGTCTTTTTGATTGTATATAAAATATACAATTGTATATTACATTACAAATTTGTATTTTATAGTTTATAGTTTAATTTCTGTTGGTGCTTTTACTTCCTGTTCCTACAGCTGTCCAAAGAGGACACAGCAAGCACTGTCAGAGAAAAGCATACTCATGTTTTGATTTAGTTTTAATTTAATCATTTTTCTTTGTTTCTTTCTTCATTTATTTAGTACATATTACTTCACAAAGGCTTTTCCCCATAGACAACAAAATGTCCCTACAGGGCTACCATAGCTGTTCAATGTTCTAGAAAGAGGAGCACAAGTGAACTGCAGTCTTTACTTTTGCCAACAATTGCTGCCAAAAAAAAGGCCAAAAACTACATACCCCGCTCTAGGCTTAGTACAAGATTGATTTGATGAACTATTTCTCACATTCTTTCCAAAGAGAGCCCATAAGCTTTGTCAGAACTCAGGTTTTTAAAACCACCCCAAAATTGGGGTTTTCCGAATGTTGTGAAAACATTCTGAAAACTGTGCTTCCTGTGTTTTTTTATTAAATAAAAAAACAAATAAATGCCTTAACTTCCTGTCTGCATTTTATGTGAATCATAAACAATCCACTGGAAAGTCAAACAGAAGACCAAATACAATTAAACAACCCTTTATTTATGGACAGTCACTCCATATTACAACAGGAAGTTATGCACACATATACACACACATGGATAGTGGTTTGAATCAGTCCTAGATTGAAAGGCAGGTGGTTACAGCAGAGAACTCCATATAATACAAAACACCTTTTTATCGCTCGTTACAGCAAAAACTGAACCATTAGAATACACAGAAGGAGAGTTAATCATACTATTTACAAGCTTTAAAGTTTATTTACACCGTTGAAGCCTATAAGAGCGGAGACCGTTAAGGGTTCATCTACATTCTCATAGTTCTGAACAGTACTCCGTCTGTGACACACAGGTTTGGGATAGACTGAAGGTTGTATGGGAGGGGCGTGTACAGTATTCAGACCCAACACCCGTTTCATAAAGAGACCTGAGCCAATAACACACAGACCACAAACGTGAGAACAATTCCAATTGAGAGACATCGTATAGATCACAGGAAACGTTTTCTCAGTCGAAAAGTCTGACATAAGCACATTAATTACGGCTCTTGCCTGAGTCGAGAGATCAAAGCGGTTTCAAGACTGTTTGCTTCAGCTTTTCACATCTTCTTGTAGTTTGAAATGTAAGCTCTGAAGTCTTGCATTGTCTCTGTAAATGAAATCTAACAAGGCCAGCCATCAGCATCACTTACTCAGAACATCACAGGCAAGTGTATTATTAAGACAACTCTCATTCTTTTAACATTCTCAGTCCTCTGTACATAGTATTAGAAGGCTTTGTCTTTTGTACTCGCACACATCTGCACACAAAACACACACTTAAGCATCAACACTGCGGTTACACGTCATCCTGTGCAAGAGAATTCTTTTGTAGTAAACACTGTAAGACTTTAACAGCCACAATGTCAAAAGTCTCCAAAAATTTAAACGGGTTATAAAGTTCTCCAACATCTGTAAATTCTTATCCCAAAGCTTTCCAGTGTGGTCTGAAGAGAGACAGTGCTTATGCATTATCACAGATTCATTTTGAAAAAGTAGAGCTGTGTTAAATGCTGGCAGTGAGTCCAGCAAACAGAGGCAGGTTTCTGTGTTTTGTTTTTCTGGGGTCTACACCACTCCTTCGATGAAGCTGGTGTCCAGGTGAACGATGAGCATGCGCAGGAAAGCCATCTCTTTGCGCGTGTTCTCGAATATAATGCGAGGGTCGTCAGACTGACACCGGAGGCAGTTGGGAGCCATGACCATAGCCAGGTTGTTCACGTCCATTTTGGTCACGGCGACGTTGGATGGCTGAGCAAATACCTGCAAGAATCAAACAGAGAGAACATGAGCATACTGGACGAACAGAAAATACAGCTAAAGGCTTGTTCATACACTACATTTGATACACATTCGGATAAGGATGAAACCGTCAGGCAGTACATGCTGTGGCCACAGGGGGGAGTGTTGAGCTGCACTCAAAAGTTGAAGCAGGAGACAATGGCAGAACTTTTTAACTTTTTAACGACTTTGTGAGATGGTCAGAAGTTGACGACGTGACTTAACCAGCAGAACAAGTTGTTTAAATTTCTCACACTGGCAGAATGAGAGAAACATATTCCATGCCCTCATCGTGACATGATGCATTCAGTGTCTGCTCAGACAAACACTGTTATTGCATGTTTCTTAAGATATACATTTTTATTATTATTGTGTCACCATGTTAGTTCTTGTTCTAGTTCATGTTGTTTTTCTTGTTCTTATTTCCTGAAATGTTAGACTCCATCTATCGCTCCCTACAGGTCATTTAACGTAACACAAAGGTAATTTAGACAACGTTTGGAAGTGTAAAGGCTGAGATGATAACCACGTTTGTAACAGATGGATCTAATTGTATATTTAATGGGAGCATAAATGAGTGTCAAATCCGTTAATTACAATGCTATAGTACAAAAGAGTCTTAGTCTTAAGATAACTCATTCTCATCTCGGGATAACAATCATTTTTATATGGCTTTGGGATTTAAAATCAAGAGAAGCCGAGATGATTGCGTAATTGTGTTAATATGTTAACCACACTGTTTTGTCTAAGACTGTAGTATTTAGCTCTTATAACTGTCACCTGGTACTACTTCTAATCTAATCTTTGTTTTGACTCAGCCTTTATCCCTAAAATATCTTGATACACTCATGACTCATGACTTCTTGGTTGAGGTCTTGGTTACCATGGTTTTGAATACAACACCAGCCTATAATCCATTTTCTTTGGATATAATCACAAAAGATGTTGGATTTTCCTGCATAATACGGCTTTAAGAACTTTAAGAATCATTTCAGCCCGAGACTCTCTTTAGTTGTCCCGTTACTGAATGAACAATTACCTGAAGAAAGTGGATGAAGTAGCAGAGCACCAGCCTGTTGAGCTCAGGCAGAGACTGAACCACGGTGATGGCCGCCGCTGGGTCGTCGCAGTTACTGATGCACTGTTTGTAAAAGTTCATGGGGATGAGCGGCTCCTCCAGCTCCCGATACCACAGCTTCATCAAAGAGGCTACAAGGAAACAAACGACCTTAAATACACAGAAACTGTACAAAAGAAATTAAAATAAACGCGTTCTTACCAGGGACATTGGGGTCCGAGAGGTTCTCTGGGATCCTCCACTGGTCCACCTGCAGCTTCAGTGCGTTCACTTCGTCAATATCTCCAGGCACTCTGTACAGAATAAACATGGAGTCAGTTACAATGAACGGCCACAAGAGGGAAATCTGCTTCCATCTTTACTCAGAGTCAGCCGCAAAAATAATCCACACACACCCAACTGGTTTTGAATGCTGCTGGTGGATTTAAGTACTTGCCTTTTTAAATTTGCATAATGACAGAATGCAAATGCAAAACAAAGAAAACAAACTATTCGGGAAAGTCCCCATTTAGGGCTGGACTTCCATAAAAGGATAAGAACTTAATTTGAGATAAAATACAGTGTTAAACAAGTCAAGATGTCGCAGAAGTAATTTTTCTGATGGAATCCCTGAACAATCCTAGCGTCCAATATCATGTAAGCCTAAGCAGCAGAGTAAACAGATATTACAGACTATCAAATTAAACACTGTTGGTCCCAAAAGCAAAGCAGACATGTTTTCTCTGCCGTCCTGTACTCAAGAGGAACCCACTAAGAAAAACTCACCAGACCACACACATGTATTCATGAACAATATTCATACAATAACAACGTAACACCAGATCCTCTCTAATTTCCTCTCACAGAGAACGTGTCCAGACTTGTCTCTGGATGAGCCGGGTCTATCTCACCTGAAGATGCCCTCGGTCTGAGCCCCGCCCAGGCCTAGAACGTACTGGGAGAGCTGGACCTGCACCCACGGCAGTTTCCTATCGGGAAACAGCTCGCTCTGGCGCTCCATAACCTCTTCTAAGGAGCTGCCGAACAGCGAGGGGGTGACTATGGCCCGACGGCTGTGGTCGATCTCTTCTAAGGTGGGCTTACGTAGACCCTAGAGGGGGAAATGAGGGTGATTTAATACACTGTACAACAGAAACACCTGGAACAACTGCTATGACTAGGTCTCTCTGTCTGTTATTACGTCTCTTTATCGGAGGCGTAACCTTGGTGACTCAGGCAGAAACCTATTTTTAATAAGTGCGACTGCTCACCTTTTTCCCACCGGTGATAGCTACCTTCTGGAGCTTCCTATGGCAAAACTTGGCGTATGTACTAATAGGCAATCCTGTAGAGAAAGAAAAGTGACAAATTACGGACTGAGAACTTGGAGAAATATGCATACCCTTTTGATGAATTCTCAAAAACACTTAGGTAAAGCCCTTAAGCAGGCGGCATTAGGGAACAGCCAAAGCAATAAATGATTCAAATTCTTTCCCACAAACATGACAAGCAGTTTGTTTTCTCCCCACACATGTTAAACGGAGTATTAGAGGAAGGCGGCGGCGGTGGTAACAGGAGAAACATGTTGACGGTCGGATTCTAGCATATGGGGATTAAACCGGACTGGGCTAAACTGACGAGGACTGGGGGGGCAGATTTACTGCTGCTGAACAAAAGCTTCGGAGACAGGATATGGCCTACACATCCTCCGCTCGGATGATTCATCAGCAGACGCAGACTTAAGTGGCCTCCGGAGAAACCACTTTCCCACCTGTCCTTATCACCTATAGAGAACATGTATTTCCCGCACTGAACTGAAATATATTCTTCAACTGTGCGTTTTGCAGGATGTTCCTATTCGTTCCTATCCAGCTTCTCCGAGCAGGTGACTCCCACGAAAACTGTTGCTAATCTAAACGAGCCTGACTATAATTAGAGATCATACCAATAACGAACCTTTGATCTCGGAACAGACTTTTTTCCCATGGCTCTCAAGTTGGAACACTACTTTATATTTACATCAACAACCGCTAGGGGAATAAAAGCCCGTGCTCATTAGAAGTGGGAGAGAGACCTGACACCTGTCTATACAAGGAGCTAAAGTGAACAACAATAACACAGCCGTAAAAGGATGTAACAGAGACGGTTCACTTTTGGTTGAGTGGATGTTTACGAAAAAGGCTAGTATTAACTAAGTACCGGATTGAATCAAAAGTGAGCTCTTCAGAGTCTGCCGTTTTCTGACACAGACTTGGTCAACTCTGTTCAGACCAGAGGTTTCTTAAAAGCTATTAATCACGCCTCATTCATTGATCAAGTGCACATTTTGGATCCATATTGCATTTTATACATCTTCCATAATGTTAATGTTTATTTATATATTATCAAGAGTCAACTAGACCTCTCTAACTTTTAAGACAGATACTGCTTAACAATTCACACTCACCCTTATTTACTATGTACAATAGTTTTGCAATTTTGTTAATAGTTTTATATCCTATTTTATAATTCACTTACTTTTTCGTTACCTTTAAATAAGCTGCTTTCATAGGTGAGCTATCTTTACAAACCCTTTTGAGATTTAAACATATTTTTGTGTTTGTTGTCCCTTAAAGGCAAGTGTAAATAAAACAAATGTAGAAAAAATAACCCTATTTTAAAGGTGTAGAAGTAAAAGTTGCAGTTGGGATTAAAAAAAAAAAGTTTCAGAAGTACTGATGCGCATTCACCAAGCACCCAAAAAAAAAATTCTGACAAGTTACCGATTATGAACAGCATCTGTCACTATGATCCTAGGCCATCTAAGGCTTGTGTCAGGGGTTCCCACTGTAACGCCTCCACAATGAGTCACATATGTTTACAGGACTTCACTCTTGACCTCTTAGTCAGTCCCAGTCTGGAGTATTTTGCCTTAAACCTGAGTCACTCTGGTACAATGTGTGTGGCTCCAGCTGTGGTGTGTGCAGTGAGTCGACAGGGTTTCTCACTGGTGAACTCATCACCAGAGTGGCTATGTGGGCCGTTCTAATGCGGGCACGTGCCGATGACTCGCCTCATGCCCCCCTGACATGAGAGTAACAACAGAGACCACTGACGTGACTCACAGAGTGGGCCTTTGTGTCCAGAAGCCTCTGAGATTCTCATCCTACTTGTTTTTCAGTCCACACTTCTGTAAAAGCCATTCATTGAATGTCCAAGTACAAAGTGCAAGCCTCAGACTTTTCCATCCCACTCAGAGAGGACACTCAACAGGGAGCGATATGTTTGAGCTGTAATGTCTCGCACAGTTCCTGAGATACACTCTATAGCTTTTAAAGAGAGTGGAAAAACATCTTTGGGACTCCCAAACCTACTGACTTCATCCTCTGTCCAACAGATAACCTTCTACATGGAACAGACTGCTGATTCTATGTTATCTCAGCCATATTTATTGCTAACCGTAGGCCAAAATGACTGGGAAACACAGTGAAATGCCAGAAGTAAAGATTTACCTTCTTCCTCCTCTGTGTTCTGTTTCCTCTTCTTTCTGGACTTTGAGTTCTTCTTCAGTTTCAGTTCCTGTTGATCCAGGATGAACTGAGTCACTATGAAACAAAAAAGATCATAGAGGTCAGATATTTTGAAGGTGAGATATGAATACCTTTAACCTGACTGAAAAAATAGGCTTTTAATAAACAAGACCAGGCTTTCTGCCTCACAAAACACACCACATGCAAAAAAAAAAAATGACACGTTCAAAGTCAAAACGCAGGTGGTTATTATCATATATTATTATCAATAGTGTTAATATTGGTTGTACTATAACTAAAGTGAAAAAAAAATAAAGTTCATGATAATGCCATTGTAGTTGTTGAGAAAAATAAACAAAATACATACAAAATATTCAAAACTGTATTTAAAGTAGTGGCTGTAAGTTCTAAACAATGAGCAAATAAGCTACGGGTACAATTTTTATAATTAGGTGTGTGCGTATTTCATATGTCAAGTCTTTTATTATGGTCTGTATGAGGTAGTACTGGTTAACCACTTAATCACTTGGAAAACAAAGACATTTTGTTGCCTTATCTAGCTAGTAAAAGAATATCTGGGCTTCTCCAAGCAAATATTGTTTTCAGTTTTTTCTAAATGCAGCTTTTGCTCAATTAACAGATGCTGGAATATATTTTTTGCATAATGAGGATGAACATTTCTTGACAAAACTTGATCAGTATGTAGTTTTCTTGTATGGGGTGATGTTTTTGTCATTTAGTAGTGTTGGGCTGTTGTTGTGTCATGCAGATGCACATTTAGTAAATCACTCTTGAGGTAGATCCGTTTATTAAAATATCAGTATGGACAAGGCCTTAGATACAGGATATAAAAAGGTGACCCACCGTGTTGCTCAATGTGAGACTCACATTTCTTGTCGCTGACGGGGTCCGTGTGTCTCTGGATGTAGCCCTCCAGGTAACACCGGAATTTGGGCGACGGCGCAAAGAAGGCCAAGCTGACGGCCATGAGCTCCCAGCCCGCCGCTAGACTCCTGGGGCTGGCGTTGCCCGTGGTCTGCCTCACCAACTGCACGTAGAGCTCGTCTCTTAGCCCCGGCATGTCCCAGCACTTGGTGACGATGAGGAGCGCGGAGTGTCGGCGGTCTAGGCGTGACGGCCGGTCCCCCATATAGGCCTGGACCAGTTTGAACATCTCGCAGGCTTCTTTCCGGACGGCGCGGTTGCTGGTGACGAGCATGGGCTTCTTGATGGAGCCTCGGTTCCAGGAGAGCATGTTGGCGATGGACACGCGCCTTCGGAACAGGCCCTGGGTGTGCATGTTGAGGTGCTTGCTGGCCCAGTCCTCCATGCCCATTTCGGGGGGCGGGGGTTGCCGTAGGGTGGCGTAGGCGAGCTGGTAGGACGGCCCCACACCTCTCCCTCCGTCTGAGTCCACTCCCTCTCTGATGTCGTGGGAAGCCGAGCGGTGAGGGCCCAGGGAAGCGCTGCGCCCGTCTACCATGCCTTTCTTGTGACTGTCCAACTGGGCCTGTAGCTCCAGGGTGCCCGCCTACAGGGAGGACAACACCAGGACATTAGAAACATGGGAAATGACTTATCGAGGAGGAGTAGAGCTCAGTGGAGGTCTTAACTGTATTTACAGCTGTGGATTCTTACTGTGGCACTTGAAGCTAGGCTGCTTTACGCCTACTGTGTTCTACTCTGTACAGGCCCAAGAGAGGATTGTTGCATAATAACTTCCTAATACCTAAAACTTATATTTAAGGACAGTGGTGCTCTACCTGGTATGTCATAATGCTATCACTATTCTCTACAGTGATAGGTGTCAGCTCAATAAACTGAAAAGAGCAATGCCATAGAGACTAAACCACGGGTGGGCAAACTTTTTGGCTCAAGGGCCACACTGGGTTTTAAAATCTGACAGACGGGCCAGACCACTAAACTATTATTATTAAATAACTATTATTACTAGTATCAATTATATTAGAAAACCTGTACAATGTCTTGCACAGTTTCTCGGCAAATAAGACATAGCTACTGACTGGACTTCAGTCAATAATCTCTGTCAAATATTTCTGTCCATATTAAAAACTTGTGTGAATGGAAGTTTTCTGTATGTAGATATGATGGTAGCTTTAGCAAAAGCACAAGACATTTAAGGAAAATGGCCAAATATATGCTGTCTTATATTAAATTATAAATACTTTGTAAATGCTTGGCGGGCCGCATCACACAGCTCAACGGGCCGCATGTGGCCCCCGGGCCTTAGTTTGCCCACTACTGGACTAAACCATGCTGTAAATAGGATAAACATTTAAAACACTGAACTACTTTAATATCAGTTTAAATGTGAAGTCCTAATAGAATATCTGCATAGTATACATAGCCAGGAAATTGCTTAGCCGACCATATTGATTGCTTGTTATGCTTATCTTAAGTCTAATTTTCTTCCTTTCTAGTGCTATTTGATCCTTTTTATGCTTCTGTTGCCTTATTAGTGTCCTTATGATTATGCTTAATATTATATACTATACCATAGAGGATACATTAAAAAGACCATAAAAAATGTCTATATCTATTTCTTCTGAGACTAAAAAAGTGGTAAACAGTATATCCCAGAAACCCTGTTAGTTCACTAAAATGCGCACAAGGTCGTTTTCATCATTTCATTTAAAATGTGTGTAGTGTTATAATCTATTTTAGGTTATAGTATTGTCTGTATTAGCATATTAACAACATAAGCTATTCTTTCCATCTTACAAAATACTATGTATATTGTGTAGCTTTTGTAAGTGCCTGACTTGACAAAACTTGTAAAAGATATCACTAATAAAAAATGAGATGACTAACATGAGCAAGATGTCAATTAGAGTTTCTGATTGTCAACTGATTCCCAATTATTTGCCAAAACATAGCACAATCCCTCCCCTCGACCCGCCTGTTATGCAAATCTCCTCTCTGTTCCTGACGAGCCCTGTCCGTGATCCCAGCGGTGGACTTTACGACCATAAAGAGCACCTCAGCTCCCATAAAAAGAGAAATCCAGTAACCGTGATATGCTCGACAAAACAGCCAGGAATAACATAAAACCTGAGCCAGATTCTACACTCTAATTTACTCGGGGAACATAAAACGCATTGACGTGTCTGTTCAATGGGGCCCTGATGTAATAAGGAGCAGATGAGTGCCAGACGAGCTGGACTTTACGTTATGGTTTCTCAATCAAATGGAGCTGATCCGAGCTACGGCTTTGGAGTATTTACGATCAAACGGAGCTGATGTTTTCGAAAGTGAGTAGCAGAGGTCAAGTCCGACGGATCAAACGCACTACAAGAATGGAAAAAGAACATTTCATTGCATTGTGGTAATTTGGATAATGAAATGGACTTTGTTGAATGTTGAAATATGGAAAGCAGAGCTGCACATAATCTGCTTTTGTGATATAACAGCGGGGTCTGAGGAACATTCCTGCAGTCTTAGGGGGCCAGCTCATGACTCCGCTGCATGTGAGAGCTACAGTAGAACCGATAATCTGGTACGATCCTGCTCTCCTGTCGCCATCTCCATCTCTCTGCCAATCCGGGGCCATATGGGGCACAGCGGCCCTCCTTCCTGACCCGAGGAAGCCGTGTCCTGAAACTCTCTGCTATGGCATGCTCCCCAGATGCCCGAGCAACTGCGCTGGCATGGGAGAATAGGCACCTACAGCGCGGGGCAGATGGATGGTGGTAAGAGGATGATAGGTAATGCCGGGACTGGGGCCATTATGGTAAACGGTGCCCAGTCACCATGCTCTATCCAACGTCCTAGAGCACGGTTTGAGACTGTAAGCAGCATTACTCAAAAATTGACCTGTATTTTTCTTTAAAAGGTAATTTTTTTTGCAATGAGAAATACATTTGTTATTCCTGAGATTCTTTGGGACATGAAGTAAAAAGCTTCTGCATGGGTGCAAAGACTAACACTGTACAAAGGGGATTAAAAGATTTGGACGAGCAGGTGCCAAAGTTGGCCAGACATGTGATTGTTTCAACACCTTTTGTAAAGCCTTGGCGTTAAAGGAGTGTAATATTTTTGTGGGGTTAAATTTTTCTATATTCAAATAGCTGTGATGGTTTAATAGTGTTCAGTTAGCAACATGATAATTTCTTTTTCTGCTTTGAAAGATTTTTGCCCCTACCCAATCGTCTTCTCCCAATCAGAGAAGAGAACTCGAATGGGTTGTGCTCCAAATAACAGTGGAGCAGGTGAAAACTAATAGCAGGTACAGAGCTGTATTTGGCCCTACAGTAGTCATATGGATAATTGTTAGCTCACTAGGCTAGGTTTGGTTTTAGTGGGTGTTTTAGTTAAACAAGCAACTATTTTCTTTTTGGCCAAGGCTGAAATGCAAAGCCAACTCCAACAACTGACAAAATGTTATCCAAAACAACCACTTTCTTCTTAAGATACAGTTTGAACTTTTTTCTAGTGTTGTAATATTCAAGGTCAAGTTCAGTGCTTGCAAATATCACAAGGCTCGGGCAAAATATGATTTTCATTACATTTTTAAAAGACAAGAAAATAGGTGCTGACTTGGATTTGACAGGGTCACTAAAACTAGAGTCAAGAAGAGTAAAGCTGGGTCTTACAAAATATTAAATGCATGATGTCTGGTGATGTTTTTAATTTTAAATGCTGCTGGATCATGGGTTCAATCTATACACCCAACTAGGTCAATCCACGTGTCTCTTTATAGTTTTATTCTGTCATACATAAAATCCTCCATTAGCTTATGTGGGTTTTAAAAAAAGTGAAGTTAAATGTTTCTGCTCCGTGAAACAATCTGTTCATTTGTTCCGACGAGTGCCCTCAGAGGACCAGACAACACTGAAAGAAGTCCCATAAATGCTCTTATTCATAAACAGCTCTGCCTCATTTGACACAAGACGACTGAATTCCTTTCTTATCTACAAAGATATCAGCGAGGAGAGCACTTCCAGAGAGCTTCTTTCTAAAGCAAAGCTGACGAGGTAAACAGTCCACACAAGTGAAAGAAGCAGAACGGAGGCCATACTCAGACAGTTGAGGGTCATAATAAAGGATTAGTAAAGCGCATTGTCCCCATGACTGTTTTGTAGTTAATACAAACTCTCCCATGGTTTGCAGCACATAATAAAAACTAATAGTGGCACTTATGGCAGAGGGGCAAAGTGCAAATGGGATATTAAACAATATATAACTGACTGTCACATTGTGTAGTGAGTATAGAAGATTCTCTACATGGAATTTTTATTGTAGGTCATGTGTTGTACACAAACACATGTCTGGGATGGGTTTACCTGAGAGGGCGGTCCTGGGGTCTCGGGTGAGGACAGACTGGCCTGGCTGTTGACACTCATCTCCAGTGTGTCCACTTTCTCGTAGGTCCTCTTCTGTCTTCCGGGCATCTCCAAAGGGCTCAGTGCAGGATTTGCTCTGTTTAAAGAACGGGCCGGTGCAGTCAGGTCCTCTCGTGACGAACACCTGCCGGAACCCCCTGTTCCTGCTCCGTACCACCTGAGAGAGTTTGCTGGGGAGCGTGTGCGAGATACCATCCCCCTGTCCCCTGTGTCCTGGTGGTCCAGTCCGGCCCGCACCTCCCTCATGGTGTTGGAGCGGCTGACCACCTCTCTCATTTCGGCCATCAGCTTCTCGTGGGTGCACAGTTCGCCGGTGCTGCCAACAGAGCCAGGTCTGCCTCCCGCCCCCGCCCCGGCTCCCACTCTCCTCCGGCTCTTCCTCCTCAGACTGGGGGAAGGCCCTGTGGAGTAGCCTGAGTCCTGGTAGTTGCCTGTGGTCTGAGGTGTGGATGAGGGGAAGTCCTGAGAGGCCTGGCTGCTCTGGCGGCTGTGGCGTGCCTCCATGGCCCGCTGCACTGTGGCCTCTAGGACTCTCCAGTTCTGTTTCTTGTCCAGTGTGTTAGGAGCCTGGCCTGGCTCCCTGTCCCGGACCTGACCTCTGGCCTGGGGATGAGCGTGGGCCAAGACAGGATCCTGTCTGGAGGTAGGGGAAGGAGTACGAGTGGGAACAGGAGAGCTGGGTACGAGCCCCTGTTTGGGATCTATGTTAACCATGTGTTTGATGCACTCCAGTCCGGCTGGGCTGTAGTCCGAGGAGGACGGGTTTCTCCTGTGTCTAGAACCAGGAGTTGGGTGCTGCAGGAATCTGGGTTTTTGTAGACTGTGAGTGGGTGTGAGGCGGGACAGTGGCTGTCCGTTATACAGGTGCGCCCCCTCCACCTCCATGTCGACGGGGGGCTCGTCATATATGGGACACTCTGTAACAGGGTCATCGTAGATTGGAGCAGTGTAAGCGTACTGAGGGGAGACAGGCCGAGGGGTGCTGGTCTGTGACCGGTGCAATAGTGGACTGGGATGACCGCTGTCTCCCACCAAACAGAAGCTTCCATTGCTGGCTTTTCTCAGGTGATGGGCGTGTCGTGTGTCCGCTGCCATTTTGCCAGAGGGAGCAGTTTTATACCCTTGTGCAGAGTGTCCCCCCTGGGGCTTGTTGTTGGAGGGGAGAAGGGTGAACGTGTTGGCCTTCCCTGGGGCACTGTGCTGGAGGAACTGCTGCTGCTGCTGCTGCTGCTGGGCAGGGCTGGCCTGACCTCGGCTCATGCTGTTCACCTTCACCAACATGGCTGCTTTAGAGCCAGGTGCAGGCTGCCATCTTTGGGGAGCATCCCTGAGAAAAATACAGAACAGGATGCCATGTTAAAAAAATAAATATTCTGTTGTATAAGCATTACAACTACATATACTTACTTAATATACACACTTAATATAACTACATATACTTGAGTAGCCCAAACGACCAGTGGACAAGCCGGAGGGTGTGGTTACATGTGAAGCCTCCAATCCACCCTGTTCAGTCAGTATGTTGACATGCACTGCTCAATCAGTTATAGCTCTAGGACATTCAGCTGCACAACTGTCCTTGTCCCAGTGTGCAGCATTAAAGGGAATCCATTTATTGACTCTCTTTCTGGTTGACCTTTCATGTCCCAAACTAAAAAAACTTGACTAACAAGTTAGCATAGTGACAAAAACTGTGTTTTCACAACAGGATAAAAATGATTGTTTTTTGCACACCTTTTTACAGTCTGCCCAGTCTCATGGTCTAATTATTTGACAGACTCTATTAGCAGCTGGAACCCCTGACGTCACTTAGAATAACCAGGGTGACATGT
The DNA here is from genome assembly GCA_036850595.1 of Rhyacichthys aspro. Lineage (NCBI taxonomy): Eukaryota > Metazoa > Chordata > Actinopteri > Gobiiformes > Rhyacichthyidae > Rhyacichthys > Rhyacichthys aspro. The sequence continues at coordinate 5,427,993 of CM072152.1, forward strand.
TAGCTCGATGTGAGTCAAAGTAAAGTCAAGTTTAGCAGACATAAGTCAAATTTCCAAAGCTTTAGAATACAGTGCATTGTGTAAGACTAACTGCACTATGAAAATGTAATGAGGCACTAAGCAATTTTCAAGATTTGATCTATTTCAGTCGTTTCAAGGGACTGGGAAAAATCAGCTGAGAGCCACAAATTCTTTTCTAAACATTTCACTGACCTTGAGCTCCATTTTTAGTCCAGCAGTCATAATAGCCCTGCCATGAAACAATAAATCTAGTGTGTGGGCAAAGCAAGGGCCTCAGAATACCCGGGAAAGGACTTTAGTGTCACTTAATGTGTGATCCCAGAAAAACTAAATTGAGTAACTGAAATAGCCTCATCTACTTCATTTATATCTATGTATGACCATAATGGGTTATGAAAGTCTGCAATCAGAATCAGTCAGTAGGCATTTGAACAGTTAACTCGAAGGCATCATGAAAAGCACTTGATCTAAGGAATTCTGGATTGTAGTAGCTGAGAAAATCTCCACTGAGGTCCAAAGGTTAATTCGTCTCATTTCAGTTGAGAGGCTGGGCTAACTTCAAACCCAATGGCCCACTGCTAATCCCGGCGACGGAAAACAATCTGCTATCAATCTGGTCACGCTGCCCCATACTCCTCATAATCTGCACATATAATCAGGACATTTCAGGCCTCCGCTGATCAAAAACGTGCCCTTATGGGTGAACAAATGTGTCGCGTGCGCAAGGCATTATCACACATTGGCTCATGGACACAGTTGGATGGTGTCCAGATTAGAACAGAGCATGTGACACTTCAGAATCATGTATGCCAGGGAAGTCGAAATGCCAACTGTATCCCAATCTAACTTTACAGCAGACTCCTCATTCTGCTCCTTTTAGCATTGTTTAGCACAGACTATTTTAACTACAAATGGGCTACTACTGACAATGACATGCACTTTGCCAAGAAGCTTCAAGAGTTTTCAAAGAGTGGATTTTGTGGTGACCTCAAAAAAATCACCAGCAACCACCTGTCGAAAAGAAAAACAATGCCTTCTCACTTCACCAGAAGTCCAATGTAGTATTAGTAATTCTTTGGCAAACTCTGTTGCTTGCTCTGTTTAGCATTGACCATTTAAACCCTTTGCAAAAAAGCTGTTATTCACATGCTTATAGAGTTTTGAATTGGACATTTTGTGGCCTAAATACAGAATCAACTAGCAACCAGCTCTCAGACTCAACCCAAAGTTTGAAAAAAACAAAGCTTCCTCCTCCCTTAATCAAAGGTCAAACAGGTTGGTAATCCGTCCGAAGCAGACTTACCTTTCACGCGCTCTAAACATTCAATAGTGTGATTAATTGGATCGCAGCTGATCGCCGTCTGTCCCGGTTAAATCCAAATGTAAACACACACGTCCGTGGAGCAAGCGTTCAAAGGCTTCCCCTATTTCCAGGAGCGCTTACTGAGAGTCAGTTGAGAGTTTGAGAGGGCAGTAACGGCAGGAAGAGGACGCGGGGGGGAGGGGGGAGGGGGGAGGGAAAAGAAAAGAGACGGGACACTCCTCCCCTCACGTCCCGAGAACAATGCTCAACAACAATTCCCCTGAGGACCACGAGCCAACGGCCAGCTTCCTTAAAGGTGCTAGTAGCTCCTGCTCGGCCCCCTCTGCCCCTCCTCTAACTGTGAGGACCTGGGCTCACCTTTGAACCCAGGGTTACCAGGGTAACCATTATACTGTTATATATACTATCATACTTAATGAACTGTCTTGTACTTGCATTAATAAATAAAACAGAGTGACATAAAAATGGAGGCACCGAAATTAAACTAAATAAGAACGGACTAAAAGAGAAGAAAAAGAAAAAAAAAACATAATGGAAAGGAAATGGGGACGAGTACTAAAAGTGAAGAAAACAGAACCAAAAGGGATCAAAAAAGAACAAAACAGTGCTAAAGGGGAACCAAAGATGAATAAACTGTCAAGGGTAAAAAATAGCACAAAAATGGAATAAAACAATACTAACAGGGAACAAAATCTCACCAAAAGAGAACCAAAAAGCACTGGGGTGGAGTAAGAAGGGGCAAAAATAACGCTAAAAATGAACCAAATGAAAAATAAAATTAGGAACACAAGTGTAATTAAAGGAAGAAATGGCAATTAAGGAAACAAAAACATCAAAAGGTAGGAAACACACTTTAGGGAACAATATGACAAAACTACACAAAAAGACAGAAAAAAAGGTTGAAAAGAGAATCAACTGACAGTAAAAAAGGGACAAGATGATACTAGATAAGAATAAAAAGATGTAAAGGATATGAAATGGCACTAAAAGGAACTAAATTATGCTACACGGGAAATTAATGACACTAAAAGACTATACAAAAATGGGATAGAAAAAAGACTACAAATTAATAATGCATACAAAAGACACAAAATGAGACAATATTGCAGAGTTAACCATTTCCAAAGTCATTTAACTATTTCTTTTTCCATCGACTGGAGAACTGGCACTGCTAATATATCGCAGGTTGTCCACAACACAACAGGGAAGGCCGACAGCAGCTCACAAGTGGTTTTGAATGTAAACAGGATCTTCAAAAGGCCCCACAGCTTCACAAAAACCAGTAAAGAGCTGACAAACAACTGGATCCCAGCCACTTGGCACGGCCCCAACATGGCCCCCACCAGACGCTTTACTGCAACAAACAGAGACAGACGGACACGTGTGAAGACAAGGCCCTCTGATAGTTGGGATCCACCAGAGAAACCGCCGCCATTTAGTCGTTACAAGCCGGTGTGGTTAAACAAGGCTGATGTCTGACAGCTGTAAACGTGAGAAGCCACTGTTTGTGCTCTTTTGAAACGGTGTATGTTTTCTCACTCAAACAGGATGAGGTGATCTGGAAGCTTCTAGCCCACCTCTGCGGGCCCGACTGACAGTTTTTTAGCGCCGCCGTGTTACGACAGAGGAAACATCAAGGCCTTTTCCTGCAGTGGGACAACACAAAAACGGACCTCACAAGTCAAACCACAATAATCACGTTCCCTTTTACTCCGGCCAAGTAAATGAAAAGTTGTTACTCACACTCTCGTAAAAACAATCATCTAACGACGTGGATCTGTTTTCAGTGTTTCTAGTTTATGAAGACTGACCTTTAAAAAAAGAAAAGTGACCACTATGTCCTGTCCAGAGAGGTCTTCTGAAGGGTCTGGGACAGGACTTCCCCATACGCAATACAAACAGGAAATGTCTAATGTGAGATTCATACACAGGATGGAAGAATGTACCAGAGGTATTATTATATCCCGCTCTATACTTAATACATTAGGTTTCAAAGGAGGACACTTAAAGATATAGGGATGGTTAGATCACCCAGGTTATATCTCCTAGGGGCAGAGGTGTCACAAATTTGCATTTAAAGAGTTAATGGCTAGGCTAGTAACTTGTGATTAGCCTTTAGGAGACAAAGACCATCTTGAAAACAAGGAGGTCAAGGAAAAAAAGAACAAAACAGGTCTTGAAATCCAGGAAAATGTTTTTGTGTTATTGATTATATGTTAAAGAAACAGGAAAGAAAAGAAATAAATACAACACTAAAAACATTTTACCTCAAACTATGCAATAGGAAAATATTTCTTTTTGATGGTGTCTTCAGATGAAACAGGGAGACTAACCTTTCTGTTAAAGGCAAAGTGAGCTAAAGTCGACAAATATGAGAACACATATCTTGCAACACACATAAAAACATAAAATTACATCACAGCTCAAAGATACAAGATTTATATTACAAAGTAACAGGCCCAATTAAGTTTAATGCAGGGGTTTTCACCTTTAGCTGAAAAGTACATGCTGAAAAATAACATAGTCTTGTTTTAACAAAAATGAATACAGGCTAAACACAGATAAGCCTTTTCTTTACTGAACAGGATGTGAAATCTGATCATTTCAAAACAAAGATGCTGCTAGAGAATGGAACATCTAGATGGAAAATGTAATATCCAAGCTATACAAAGTCCAATACTTATCACTAAACTGATATAACAGTTCAACATGAAGATGAAAGCAAGGCTAATTTTGTACATGTAGGCCTTTAGCCTTGTGAAACTACTAACTAATAAACTGTTGTCAGAACAGAAGACAACTGACTTCCAAATGCAGTTCATACTTCATACTAAACATTGTGACACAAAAAACAAGGTTTCAGGTTATTGTGTGTATTTAAACTAGAAGAGTTAAATTATTCTATTAAATATGATGATAACAGGTCCAAACATTTTGCTATAAATTACAGTGAAATGTGCCACTGATTCATTGATATTTAATCAGTCATCAACGCTTATAACCTAACTGGAATCTAATGACCCTTTGGTGTCAACGGTAAAAGCCTATTCTCTGGTGACTAAAAATGAACCCACCCATTGGCTGAGAGGAGCACTCCTGCTCCCAGTATTGGAAGAAAAGGATTTGGTCAGGCTTTGTGTCTGTTGTTTGCCTGCTATTGTCCCCAGTTAGGCTCAGAAAAGGTCTCGTATGTTCACCCCCTCCGATGTTGGCACATTATTCGGGATGTCAGCAGGGAGTGTGGCTCACCGATCATCTGTATATGGCACTGAGGCCAGTAACCAGTTCCAATGGAAGACCATGGAGACCTCCTATCTCTATCCAGAGCCTGTAATCCCATTACACAGCAGGGGAAGCACACATATATCAGAGGAGCCTAGGGTCAACCAAAGCAGAATGATTACACGCTACGCACCTAAAGACAGACAAAGGGGCCACTTATACAACACTAGTATTCCTGAAAATTGAAAAGTTGTTCCCATGCAGATAAAAAAGAATCTGCATTCATTCAGATCAATCCAGATGTTGAAAACACTGTAACTAGGCTTCAATGTGGCACTGTGAACACTGCTGCCAAACACAAGAGACTACACACAAAGAAGACACATAAAAGTGCACTTTATAACAGACAACTTAGCAGCACTAACAAATACTCAAGTTTCTGTTATATGTTTGTTTGAGAAGAACAATATATTTCTCCATTGTTGTTATAACAATCAACAATTTTGGAAAAATGTTGGAAATGTAATAACAGTGATCTTGATAAAAAAATGGAGGATATTTTCAAAAGTTCATATTTTCAATGTCCCAAGGTGAAAGTCTGAATACCCACTGAATTGTCTGTGGGCCCAAAGTTAGTATAACGGTACTGCAACAGTACTACTGGGGGGTGGGGTGTTGGAGAATGAGATGAGAGAGAGGAGGGTGTGAGTGTAAATGAGCCCGGGTGGGGATTAGTCGTGGGAGAGTGCAGAGGGAATGAGCGCGAAGCCTGGGCATTCCTCAGAGCTCATTCAGGGGCCTTTGAAACAGTGGAGGAGCCTCACACAATGCATGGCTGTGCCATCGTCACGGCGACGCCTCCTTCAAACAGCAGTGAGGGGGGGTATGGGTGGAAAGATGAGAGGAAAGGGCCATCTTCAACCTTTAGAGCCGGTCATGCAAACACATTCTTACATAACGCTCAACAGGTCCAGGCTTTAATCAGAAAGAAAGTTGTTTACAAAGGGTGTGCTAGCTGCTATCCACCCGTCTTTCAGGTGTTCGATCATATTAGCTTAAGGAGGGTATTTGATATTGTCTCAGAGTTTAAGAAAATACATGAAGAGACACGAAGCTATAATTGTAGCTTGGAGTGCTAAAACACACCACAATTACTAGATCTTTTCTGTTTGTGCAGTCGTCATTTCTTTTTCAGCCATTGCCAAAGCACAGATTAACACAGACAGACTTGGAGTGCACACCTAAGATATGCTCACTAATGCACCCACAAACGCCTTCTTTCAGAGCCTGGAGCTAGCATGTGAGAGCTTCAGAAGACAGGGAAACGGTAAATAAAATGAAGTTAGAGGCCCCTTTAGAAACCGCCAGGCTAATCAGATTGGCCGCTGGGGCAGCAAATCAACTTAAGGTCAGCCAATTTCAATTAGTCCTGCAACTCTACTGTCCCACATCAGCGAACATACAGTCCTAGATAGTTATGCCGCTGCTCTGGACATTCGTGTGGTCAGGTCGTCTCAATCAGCAGCTAAATATACTATAGGGACTCTCCTGTCAGCAGATGCTCTGTCTCTGCTTTCTTTCCTGCCTGGAATAACTGCCATTGGAAAAGCCATCAGCTGAGTCACTTTGGTAGATATGGATATAAGTTCTTAAATATACCCTTTGGGAATGACAGGCTTTGAAAAACAGGGTTATTATTAAACATTGGCTGGACAGGAAAAGGATATGAGGTCGTAGAGACGGAGCTTCAGCTACAAAAACACCTCACAGCCAAGACCAATGAGATCAGTGTTATCTGCGTAGGGGAAGGAAATTAAAAAGACAAAGAGGATTCACTGAGGACAATAGTGTATACATTTTTCGAATGTTTTAACAATCCGCCATAATTTAAAATAATTAGCAACTTGGCTGAGAACATGAAACATAAAATAAATGTGGTGATTACTATTAACTGCGGAGAAGCCAATGAATAATACCCCAACTGTACTGCTATAGTCTTTACAGCAGACCTTTCCATAGCAGCTAAAAAGTCATAAAACGTCAGGGTGCTTCACAGCTTAAAGTCCAACCTGATTTGATCAGTCCATTGTATATGAAAGCGCATCATATATCAAAGTGCATATGCTTTTCTGTAAGGTTTGAGATATACTGCATATACATGCATATGTGAGGGCATGAACATCACCAGTATCATCGCCCATATCCATGCATAGATTTGACACGTCCGAGGAGCAGGGCTGCAAAAGTTAACGCAACATTATGCACAAATACATTTTAGGCATGTAGGCCAGCAGTGGTTTCAGTCCACAAAACTAGGACTGTAAGTTTCCTATTCTAAACATCATCATTTGTGCTTTTTGAAAGTTGTACAATGTTGTTAAAGCAACACTGCATAACTTTTCAGGATATATTCCCATTGGTGCTACTAGAAATTCACATGGGACTGTTCTCTATCAATAATTATCTTAAAATTGCAGTTCTGATGTGAATGTGTGTTAACCTGGCTGGTTCTGTCATCATGTGATGGAATTGTGAGTCATATCAGTTGAACCAGCTAAAATATATGATTAAAATAGGAGGTATCATATTGGTTGTTATGTCAAGAAACAAGTAAAATTAATTTGGAGATACTTTAATGATTTTCAGGCTGATATTTGAGGTAAATTTGAGGTGTTACTAAGTGTGTTACTTAAAATAATGTAATATTTTAACAAATACTGTAAATAACATGTTAAAAAATATTCTAACAAGCACAAGCACTAAACGTGCCTAAACAATGCACAAAATGTTACACTAAAATCTGAATTCTAATATTTTAAACTATGTGTGTATGTAAGGAAATACAATTCTAAATTTCTATTAAGAGCATTAAGAAAATGAGAAGCAAGTGGTACCAATTCTTAAAACAGAGGGTAGATTGTCTAAACACTGACAAAATTTCACACCTTTTGCAGGACTAGAGACTTTTGTCAAATTTAACCATTTCCATAAACAACCTGATATTTCAACAAGAGAAGAAATTATCCATTCAAAAAGATATTCAATGTTTCTAATTAAGAGCATTAAGATAAGTTTCCAGTGCTTTTGATCCATAAAACCAGGGCTATAAGTTTACAATTCAATTATTAAACACCATTTTGCAAAATTTGCAAATTTGACCATTTGCAAAAGCAACCTGATATTTTAACAAGTTGATAAAATATGGATATGTTTGTTTTTATTTCTAAATTTCACTTAAGCACTAAGTTTATAAGCTGCATTCTTCTTTTTTTCTCACAACTAGAACAACTGTCCAAAAAGCAGAACTGTGCATGCTGCCGGACAAATGCACAATCCCAACCCATGATTCCTCCGAAAAACAGCTGTCGTCACGGAGACATAAAAATGGCGCGGAAGCATGAAATGGAGGCATAGTTGGCAGCCTCAGAGACACCTTCGAGCCCAGCTGTCCCGTTAACAGCTGAAGTGACGCACCTCCCTCTTGGTCCGAGCCAGCATGTCTCGTTGCTGTGCGTGTCTGTGGCTCCTACGGTCTGACCCTCAAGAGAGCTGGGTTGGGCCCCGGGAGCAACCACTGAGAGTTCCAGTTCAAGTGACAGGACGAGGCCAAACCCTGCTGGATTCCACAGAGATCAGCGCCAGGAATTGAAAAGAGAATCTGGGATCTCATTACAGCTCATTCTAGGTAATGTGATTTGAAACAGGGGAACATAGTGGAGAATATAATAACAGTTACATAGTGAACCATAACATTCAATTAGTGGGGTTCATGGATATATTCCATTTCAAATTCCCATACATTTTCCAGGCTTAAATTTCTAGGATTCCCAATAGTTTTTTCAGATCATATAACAAAGTACTACAGCTTTACAGCTGTTCTATGTTTTAATATAATATGATGGAAAAGATGGAAGATTTAAATATTATAATCAGAAATTAAAAAGGTCCAAACTCCATTTTGAAAGTGGGTGGTATCTCACACATAAAGAAAATCTGAATAGTTAAGTGGGTGTGTTGTCTTAATCGTGCACAGACTACCAGATCTGAAAGCAACAGAACAATGCGGACAAAAGACCAAAAATGTATAGAAAAGTAAGTAACACATAAATTAGTAGTGTGGTTGATCTGTTACTTAGTCAGAGCAGGACTACTAGGATACTGCAATCTTTCCAAATTGGTAAATCATCGACAGCTGAAATCCCAACTGTACACACCCCTACCTCTTGATCTAAATCCATACTAGTCCACACTGTATACTAGGAATTGTGAATTTGAAATGGATAGCGGTAAAGCCCTAAAGGCTATGTGGATAAAAAACACCTGTTTATTCTGTGCGTCAGCTGAGTGAGCCAACAAACCGCTTCAGGCTAGTTCATGTGGTGCCACCGCTTCTCCGTGAACGCTGGACATTTTCCAAAGTCCCACGGCACCAGAGAGAGAGAAAGCCGGCGTGGAAATGATATCTAAACTTAAACAAAAGAGAGACACATAAAACTGGGACTCTGTAATCTAGATCTGGAGAATGCCCAGAACTCTTGCCTTTACAAGACAGACAAAAAAAGACATTGTGACAGACCGAAGCACTTAGGCACATAACTATCAGAAGTTCAAAGTGCAAGTTTTTCATAAGGAGGAAAGAGAAGGGGAAAATCTATTAGAGAGCGACATAAAAGTCCATATGGAAAGAGCAGGACTGGAGAGATAAAACCACTCTTTCCAAAGTGTGTAAAACTGTTGTGTCTACGTTCTCAAGAGTAGCAAGCAGCAGACTTGGTCGTAAACATGTAGACAATGTGTGAGTCATTAAAAAGTCACAACTATAATTTCCCTATAAGACACATTCTCATTTCCTAACGAAACCCAGTGGTAATGACTAAAAGCTGTATAGAATAAACAAGAACAGAATTTCGGCATACTTTAGCTTTCATGTTCTTGGGTTTAATAGAAAAAATGTCAACATCTTTCCCTAAAAGTACAGAGAAATATATATCAAAACTAAATTGTCTGTCTGCTGGAGCATTTTAAACTTAGAGCAAATCTGTAAAGTAATCTTTTAAGTAGCTACCTTGTTTCCTCTTTAATTCAAAGTAGCTGATTCAACTTTGCAATAAGCAGACGTGAAAGCAGCCAACTCTGTCCTCACTAAATCTCTTTAAAGGCAACTAAAGCTAGCTAACAATCGGGAGAGACGAGTTTTAAGTGTGTAATGTCAACCTGACTGCACTGGTATATGATTACTGGCCTAAATGAGAGGGCACGTACAAATCGGTTGGTGTCATTTTAGTGTCCTGGGTCTATTCAGCAACATACCTAGACTTCCTGCTCAGAGAAAGCTTTGAGTTGACCCCAGGGGGGGCAAAAGGTTTTAAGCGAGACCCTTTGTTCCTTTTAGTGCTTCATTATGTGCAGCAGACCAACCCAGAAGACAAAAGAGTGTGGTGACCCTCATGTGAACCACCTTGGATTGCTCCTGGCTTGTCTTACACCATCCTGTAAGACCCTATCAGCAGGGCAGAGGGGCGGATATTTGTGCTCAAGGAAAGCAAAATGAATAAATGAGAAAGAGTAACAATAGTCGTGTTTCCATTTATAGATTTAATTTGCATTTTGAAATATTGGATTTCTTTGCTTGGCTGAGGTGTTGTCATTTTTGAAAATGCACCTAGAGTGATGTTTTTACTCACCTTGCGAGCTATTTATGATTTCAGAGAAAGCTATTCTTCTGCCTATTATGAGGTCAGTATTATATGAATATAGATGGAGAACACAAGTGAAAAGTTCCCTTGTATCATATAGAGGTTTATGGGTCCTGCTGCTGTTGTATGAACTGTGCAGCCTCCATTTAAACCAGTGCATATTGTTGCCTTTGTTGACAAAGAGCTTATAAAATGCTAAAGCTCTTTTTGTCAAAAGGAACATTATAAAATCTTGAATCTCTGAATGAAGTGTTTTGCTTCTCAACAGTCAACTGAAATGTACCTATTTCACATTTTATTTGTGCAGCATTTCAAATTTCTGTAGTAGTAGAGCCATTAACAATATATATCAAGGCTGAATTAGGTAAACAAATAACTATTAGTTCCTGTTCATCCTACTAATACTACTAATATATAGTAAAAAATACATCTCATGAAGGAAACCTTCAATACATCTTATATGAAAAGCTATGCAAGCAAAGCAAGTTAAATTTTCTTCTAAAAGTAACTATACACCTCTGCATGACATCCATACAACCCCAGCCTGTCTCCTCAACTTTAAAGACAGTCAGGGCCCACCCACAAATCATGCACTTTCCACGGTGAAACTTCAGACAGCTGTAACCTCACTGGCTGTCACACTCTCTCTGAGGTGAAATCCAGTGCATATGTTTTGAGATACACAATCTACGACACATTCCTATCATCAAAACCACACGAGAGACATGTTTACACCAGGTGACCACGGTACTTCCCTGATGAGTTCAAAGTCTCCAAAAACTTCCAGGACATGTGATAAGACTGGGCCAATGAGTAACAGATTTTTGGCATACATCGCTCAGATGCCCACACTTCCTCTGACCATGAGCACTTATGACGAATTCAGTGTGCGAAAGACAAAGGATCTCCATCAGGCCGCCCTGTTTGGAACAAAACAGAGGGTGTGTTGTGTGGAAAGTCTTCTATCTGTGATGAGCAGAGTTATTTATAGCCAGGAACAAAAGGAAACCAGTGTTGGATGAGCTAAGAGCTCCCTGTAATGAAGAACAGCATTGTTTATTTGAAGAGGTCAGAAGTTAGTGACTCCTCATCTCTGTTCAATATTCAGTGCAGGACAAAAAAGTTAACTGGAAAATATGTGTGGGAAACTGAAACAAAAAATGAAAAACAAAAAGTAAAGACAAAGAGAGAGAAAGGTCTTGTGTTGTGGGTGGGACAGTGATTTGGAAACCTCAAACTACCATGACCCCACCCCCTATCCTTCACTCTTCGCCATCGACACATGTCATTATCAATAAAGCGTAGCACTAAGTGAAGACAAGCCAGCCTCTCGGTTTGTTTTCATCCATTTTGAGCCGTCACATTCCACCCTCACTGTGTGTATTCTGCACTGGTTTCTAATTACCTCGAAGAGATGGCGGCTGGTGAACATGTGAAGGGCCATATGGCTGAGTGGGATATCAAGCCCCTGTGACTGAAGAATACAGCTGGCCATTGTTCTCAGTGGAGGCAGAAAAGGTTCTGGGAAAGGTTGAGTCACTGGGGTGAGGTGGGACCCTGTGGAGAGCTGAACACCCACCGCACACAGCAGAGGTAACTGGTTACTGGTCACAAGGACTGTCATTCAACAGCCCTGTCCCAACAATTAGTTCCCCTTCAAACTTTATGTTTCCCAAAAGATTGGAGGGTCAGAGGACAGACCTCTGAACGACCAAGGTGAGGTCCTAGATGAGCCTGGAGAAATCTGAGAGGCAAAGTCACCAGAGCAGAGGCTCCAAATGTCAGCATGGCTCCCACTTGTTTATAGGCCCTTGGAATGTAGCGGTTCTGCTTGTTATTAACAGCAGACAACACTCTCTCACATGCCTCTCATGAACAAGCATTAAAGCTTACCGCCGTGAGGGGCGTGACGCTCTCTGATGGCCTGAGGCCTAAATTTGTTTTAGGAAAATGAAATAAGCATTGGAGCAGAGCAGAGCAGGCCATGGTGAGCACAGAAGGACATTAAGGCAGCCTGGTGGACATATGCCAGAGGAAACAGCAGTGGCACGTCTGGAATCTGACTTGGAGGGAAAAGACGGTAGTTTGGACTAGACCGCAACGCCAAGCACATGATGGGATCACTGAATGACTTACTGTTGGAGGTCGTTTTGCACCAAGAGCTGTAGCTACAGGGGAATGTCGTGCTCTGTAATTCAGCTGCCTTTCTCCCCATTTGGTAGCGATTTGCTTAAGTGCCTGAGCACGGTTCACAGACAACAATATGGAAACATACGATGTATGGAATTTACAGATAAGACAGAAAATGGAAATGAAGGAGAGCTTTGAGATTGTTCCGATAGGTCAAAAGTCAAAATAATCCCAGGAGATCTCAGCCAAAGCATTTGAAAGTCGTTATGACTCACTGTGCCACATGTGAAGATAGATATCACATTTCCACACTTTTCTACTGGTTATACAGTATATATTATTAAGCATAAAGCACTTAGAAAACCCAGACACTGTACAGCCCAGAGCCCACACTCAGCCTCTGGCTGTGCCTGTCTGGCCCACATTAAGTCAATGTGTTAAAACAGAATACAGACTGATACAGAGACCATTTTTTAACAAGATATGGTCTTCCAAGTATTAATGCACTGATATATCAAAACTAAGGCAAAGGCCAAACACAAAACAAAGCAGACAGTTTTGTCTTTGCTTTGGCTGTGGACAAGAAGCCTTTAGTGCAAGGTTCTTACTCTCAAAACATTATCCAGGACATTATCAGTGATGTTTTTAGTTTGACAACAATGCTAGTACCAAAAAAGTAAATATGGAATACCAGACAACAGAAGCCAAAAGGCCACTTACTGTCTAAAACAGAAAATAAAACTCCCATTAAACTCCCCCTGTGTTCCAGAGGCTACAGCAGACTTTACCTCTGAACCTCTTTGCTGCTCTCTGTGCTGAGCTCCACACTGCTGCCATCCCCTTGTGACCTGCTATCCACAGAGGGGTCCAGCTCAGGATGGGTGGCCTCATGGTGGCTCTGGGATTTAGGCAGAGTGTCTCTGTCCTGCTCTGACAGAGGGGTGCAGCGGCCCTGGCTGCCCATGCTGCTGATGCTCCCCGTCGTCCCATGGTGGGCTCTCTCCACGGCCCCTCCAGCGCGTTTGGCCTCAGTGCAGCGCTTCATGGCCTGGAGCTGGGACAGGGGCACTATATCTGCTCCCTGGGGTTGATGCCAGACGGTGCGTCGTCCAGTAGAGTTGTAGTAGTAGAAACGGCCGCTGTTGGGGTCAAACAACTCCCACCACTGGTTCCCGTCTGCCTGACGGACTGGAACGCCCGGAGGAGGGTCCCAGCCGCACTCGCCGGTGGTCAGGTTCACATACATACGCTCATGAGAGCGCGGTTCCACGATCTCCACCCAGTCGGCACTGAGGAGAGAGACACAGCAAACATTTCAGTGACAATGACAGACTGTGTGTGTGTTTTAACCAAACTATGTTTTTAGACATAAGCAAACAGCTTTTTGGTGGACTAAATGCCTATTGACAGTAGTATCCATGATTTAACAGGAGTAGATTATGGTCTAGTCGCCATGCCTGAGTACTCATCAACCCGACATGCAGTAAACAACTCACACGGTTTGACAGACTGAAAGGTTTAAGATTGTGCCCTGTCCCATATGGCCAGTGTGTCAATATTTGTGTCCCCTATGAGTTACCATCTGTAAAGAGAGCCTGTTAGCAGTGATATCATCTCTGTTAAATATGAAATACTAGTGGGTAAGTGTCCCAGAATAACAGGACAGGTGGACTGACACAGTGAGACAACAGGCATGGAGTCAGCAGGGCACTGACAGAACCATACGCTGTTTAGAGCACCACTAATGCAAACAGCACTGAGCTTAACTACAGAGTGGTAACAGCCAACTCAGCACAAAACGCACAGAGCAACAAGAGAGTGCGCACTGGAGCCACAATAAGAGACTGAGGCCATGAGAGAAACAGTTTGTGGACAGGCACACAGGCAAAAGCACTGTTTAGCGAAAATGACATCAAACTGACGCTATGTTTGCCTGATTTGTTCCAAACCAACCAATCAGAGTCTTCTGACTTCGCAACCAAGAGAGAAGTGTCCTGGTATGTGGTGGCCACATATTTTGTCACATATTTTTGTATAATTTGGGCGTTTTACTAAAAACCTATGTAAATAACAAGGAGCTGGAGGAGGTGTCTGGGAAAAGGAGGTCCCATTTTTCGGTGTTTGTGAATTGGCCATAGATAAACAGATTTGATTTGGCAGGTGGCAGTGGCAATTCATTTTTTCAAACTAATGAAAAAAAAAATAAATCTTTCATATAAACAAAAACACTTCTAGTGTAAATGCATGGATGCTAAAGCTAGCAGCAATGGGTAACTGCAACAATAATCATAATTACAGTTATGTGCCATATTCTGGCTAAAATACCTTACCATATTGGCCATAGTCAACTAAAAAAATTATAATTTACTTATATTATTTTATATATTTACTTGTATTTTCAACTGCTTTCAGTCATGAACTCCTACTTCTCTAACCTAGCAACAGTAACCCATGAGGGCGGGAGCATGGGTGGGACTTAACAGAGGGTCAATTAGACTGTGTTCTAAATTTATGGAAAATTATAGGGCATGGTTTGTGTGTGAAATGAAATGTGCCGTAGACTGCCTTTACAAGCTTTCCCTGGTGCAGAACTTCTGCTGCTGTACCTGTAAAATAACAAAAAAGCAAGGGACTTCTACTACTTTATATCCAGGTCATGGCACCCTTTAGCAGGATTTTTTGTGTCTCCTTTGATCTAGTTCTTTTAAGTGTGCCAGCAAATCCACGTGGGAACTCTGAAACTTGGAGACTTGTTTCCCTGGGCTGTGCGTGTCAGTTAGTATCTAGATGAGAGCCACAAGAACGACTCAAAATACCCAATAAATCAAATGGCTCCAATTTTTCTTTCACAATGACTACACTGACAACTATTCATTTTTTTTCTCCATGAAAATCCCTCGTAAATCTAGCCTACTATCTTCCAGCCACTGACGAGAAATTAGTGTCACAAGAATCTGCCGTAGGATTGGAACTTTTCCTAGTTTTCTCAGAACACAAGAAAGCCTTTTTTGCCGTGTCACATTGCATGTTTGCGGTGAAAGCAGCTGTTCGGGTGACCTGGGACACTCAGAGGGTGTGAAGCTCTCATGTCCAATAATGTGTTGTATCTTGTGTAAGTTCTGAGGGAACTCTGTGAGCAGCTACAGCCTCAGAAATATACACACGGGAAGAGTGGTGCCAGTCTGGTGCCAGGGTTACAGTGTCACCATGAAAACAAGAGCTAAGCGCTTCAGTGAAAACAACAACTGGTGGCTGTTTAAACAAAACCAGATTGACACAACATAGATAACGGTACTACGATGAGTCAAGTAATCAAACTTTGTGAAGCTGGTAAATCAGATGGGGCAAACCTAAAGCAGAATCACAGAAGGCCTATATTAAGTTGGATATTTGTAATAAACAACTGACTGTAGTAAGGACTCACATTGTAGTCAATACCACATTAACAGATGCCCAGTGATAGCCGAGACCAGAGTGTATTGAGACCACTCCAAAATGAAGAGTTATAAGGATGGAGACTGACTCAACACCAACTCAGTCTAAGACCAAGTCCAAAGTAATGCAGGAGGGGAGAAAAAATCTAAAGTGACGAAATCAAAGTTTTCATCCAATCACAAACATAAAACATCCTAAAACAGTTTAGGTCTAGGTCAGTCCTCACTTACATCTCGAGATCTCTTAAACCACGAAAAGACTGAAAAAAAAGACTGAGACAAGCCCGAGACCTCCAAGTGTTCTGGTCTTATGTCAAGATACAAGACCAAACGCAAGTGCTCCAAGTTTGGACCTGTTCCCCAGAATAATTGAAGTGGGTATTGGGAATCATTTTAGCATGAGTTTCACTTGGTATCACCTTTAAAATGTGCATTTGTCCATGACTTCAGTTTTGTTTGAATACCTCCATATGCATTCTGAGTGCCACATTTTATGTAACTTCTGTGAATTTAAAGACATCTTTTAGGTTGGCTGTCATGTCAACAGACAGATCTAAAGCAAATGAAACTGTAACTTTCACTAATTTATTCCATTTTGTTCAGCAACAAATCCAATATTTTACTCAATACTCCAATAAATGTTGCCAGCACCTACCCTAGGCTCTCTGATGGATTATTTAAGAGCCAGATAAAGATAGCAAAAGCATGGGTAGGATATAGGGGATGTACCCATAAGGACTGCCCATGTGTCCGAGTGCTCTGTGCTGGGAGGCCATCTGGTCCGATCCCTCACACCAGGCACACAGCCCTAACCTCAGCAGAGTCAACACACATTGCTTTTTTAGACTTTTATCCCAGCCGGAATGAAAGAGAGATAACAGAGTAAACTTGTACAAGAGCTCGACATTTTCATTGGATCTGGCAAGTGTAACATCATCAAAACTGCTGTTTGTTGGTACTACATGGCCAGAGTCATAGCTGGCTACTGTTTACGGTCTGATTGCCGACAAGAAAGCAGGGTCCCCTTGTTAGAAGATGACTCCCGGAGTGATTAGATCCGCAACACATGAAGGGCGGGAAGCTTGGCAAATAAAGGAGCATTGAAAGCTGAGGCCAAACAGTCAATACCACCCCACACATACCACAGCCTTTATCCACCAGCTTTCAGAGAGAAGCCATTCCCACACATAGAAATGGATCCGTGTTGCATTCCTTTATCATTTAGCCATGTGTTTGCTATATAATGCGCTGCTTCTGTGTGCTACAAACCAAACCCCTACAGACCCATGAAAAGGATAAGTAAGCTTTGTGTGCTCCCTAAAATTCCACAGTGGTGATGACACCAGGGAAAAAAACTGCAAAAATTTTGACAGTGCGAGACACACAATAACCTGAATGGCCTAACAGGAAGGCAGGTTTTGAGGGTCAACTACGAAGGTTGCGCTTGATGGGCTTGGATGTATGGGGCGCTCTGGTTGCATAAGAACTCTTCCCTCAAGGCAAATAAACAGCATTTAGGGCTGAGAGGCGGCCTGCTGGGCTCTGTTGACGCAACCAGATAAGCAGAAAGACTGGTTGGTGTTCGGCTTTGGGGATTCCTGGAACATCACTTGTGGCTGTACTGAAACAACATGAAAAATTCATCTAGTGGTAAAATAACAATAACAATTCTGCCTGATTATTAAAAGCAAATAATACTCCTGTTGCTATTAATATCCTCAGTGATGTTCTTGTTTGAAATACTATGCAAAGAAGCTGCTGAGGAGATTTGTCTGTATAGACCATTATTGCGCAAACAGTGGGTTGGTATACAGTATACTTATTTATTATGATTTTATGTGCAAGAAAAACAAGACATAAAAAAAACAGTACTCTAAACAAGCATCAACAATGTGATACTAAAATACTGTGAAGTATAGTCTAATCATTAACAAAAAATCATCTTTTAAAGGGCCCATTTATTGAGTAAATGGACTATTGACTATTGAGGCCTTTAACAGAGCATCATTTGCATCTACCTACTTTACCTTTTCAATCTGTGTAAATCTAATTAATTAATCAAATCAAAGTTTTTGAATAACATCAGACATAGTTATAGTGCAAAACCAAATTTGGGAATATGTGGGAAAGTGTTTGTTTTGTTTGTCGGACAGACAATCCCCGTTGTAACTCTAATAACTAATAATCACCACAGAAAGTTGGTCACATTGCTACTGTGATCGTTTTGGATTTGCAGAATCCCAGGTGATTGGTCAAAACAAAAAGAGAGTAAGCTACTGTTTGACACACTGGGGATTGTTGATTTATGCAAATCAGCCATGTGCTTCAAATTATCAGTGGCTTTTTGATGTTTTTTCAAGAGCTTATGTGGCCTTATATATGCTACATTCAAGCCCATCTTAGAAGTGAGAAAAACAGGCTTCCAGTCAAAGCTTCAAAAACAAAGGTCAGATACCACTGCTAACAAACTGAACTGCTGCTTTGCTATTGTTGATGTTTTATGCTTGCATTAGTCAAATAATAAAGAGGTCATATAGGAAGGGAAAAAATGGCAAATTGTAAGACAATAAACCTAGAGGTAAAATGGTTGAAGTAAAGTTGTAATTCAATTGGCCTTTTATAAATGTCACCACCCCTAAAGTTTGGGAAATGTGGTATTGATTAATATTGGAGTCTGCAGTAGACAGACGGGAGACTGAGCCAGTCTGTCTCATGCTGCAAATGTTCATAAATGGTTTGGAATGCAGCGTCCACCACTTCAGCTAAGTTCAATGTTTTATATCGATCTATATTTAACTTATTGTTCAATCACATAGTGATATACCAAGGTTCTCTTGTAATAAAAGCAAATTTATGGGATTTAAGGTAGACTTCATGAAAAGATGAGAAACATGTTTGTCAGTTGGCTTAATAAAATGCAGCATTTTTACTGTAACGCGTTCCAAGACACTGTCCTATGAAACAGAAGCTCTTTTGTCTCCCATTTGGGTCAAGAAGGCGAGTCGGTCCATGGTTATTACGCTCTGACTAAAAATAAAGCTTGTCAAATTATGAATAAAGGCTTCAAATTGTCTGCAAGAGGCCAAAAGTCACAATCATACAAACAGCCGTCGTGTCGATAAACCCACTTTCTAAAGCTCCTTGTTACTTCATTCTCAATCTGCCAGAAGTCTCCTCCAAAAGGAAAACTACTTCATCTATCAACTGCATTACTACAGCCAGCTCCTAAAATAACTGTCAACTGAAAGCCGTTTCCCAGAGCGAGGCAAACAACAAAATATAGTTCATGGAATCTGCTCTATTGTTCCAAAGCCAAAGCCAAATTGTAAATGGCACTTTTCCCGGCAACGGTAAACACGCAGGAGTGGACAATGGATTCACTCGAAATAGGGCAACGTACGGCCTTGTGTCATTGTCCGCCTCGGGATTTCAAACAAATACCAGAGAGGCTGCTGATTTCATCACAAAGATAAACTCAGAGTGAACACGAGATTGTGATCTGTGTAGAGTAGAGCTGTGAGTAAACTGTAGCACTGTTGTGGCTGAGATAATCTAGTAATGGCTGCAATAAAGCTTTATGCTCCATTGGTGTTGGGGCATTTCTTTTAAGGCCTGTTTCCTCCAAGTGGTACAGTAGCACTATGGCACGTTTATTTGGGTTTCTATTGAGGTGGATGGTGCCAAAATAAGCAAAAGGTAAAGCTGATTGTAAATGAAATCCTGCATGTGTAATTTTAGAGTCAATAACACATTTTCAGTTTTAAAAGGAGTCAGCATGTCTTTTTATTATTAGATACCACTGCATTAGCTGTCATTAGCCACTTTTCTTGATAATGTGTATTTAGGTTGTGGCCCATTAACACTCAACAAGTGACAGAGAGAAACAATGAGAAACTATCTTCTTTGATGCTATTTCACATGTGAGTTAGAAATTTAGCTAATACCAACACATTTGATCTAAAGTTGCCCCTCCCAATTCAGATCAAATTTGGAGTGTAAAGGTGAACTGTACTGGACCCAATGATGGAATGGGTTTCATAAAACAAGCCATCTCAAGGGTATATCATTATTCACATGCCGATACCCAAGCTGAGGTGAGTCCAAAGCTAAACTCAGCAAGCTAGTTAAGCTCCCCCTTCCGTACACTCCTCTTGTATGGTAACCTCTAACCTTTTCCAACAACAGTCTTTTCTGAGCAGCTGCCTTTGACTGTCCCTTGTGGACCACGTTCTCACAGGGCCTGCCATTCATCTCCGAAACCTTAGTGCTCTGTTCACAGGCACGGCAACAAGTGCCAGCCAAGGTCCGCCCTGACCGGTGTGTTTACTGAGCTGCCATTTTCTATTTACAGCCATAAACCTTCCTTTAGACCTGGATACAGGCTCCAAAATAAACCCTTCCTCCTGCCAAGGGATCAAAACGTGCAGGTACAAAACTATTAAAATGTATCAAGAATGAAAAATGACTGGTAATTTGCACAAGCAAGCTGCAGCCTGTACAAAAGAAAAGATCTAGTCAAAGCGGACTGCTGTTTGATTATGTATAAACGTCCATTCAGCACGGCTGCTAGGCAACCGTTTTATCTAAATATTGTAAAACAAGAGTAGGGACACGGAGCGACTACTGAGTGCTTGGCAGCAGATGCATTGGCTGTGACTAAGGAAGAGCGTGACAGTAAAGCTGGCATGGTGCCGTGGCCGCAGTCCTGCTTATTGAAGTGGAGAGGGCAGCTGATCTAGCGTGCAAATTTGTAAATTACCCGACAAAGGCACACTTTTAAATGGAAATATATAACAAGAGTTGCATAAAGCATCTTAGTTGTATTCTTGTGACTTGGGTTTATGTAACACATTGTTTGCAAGAAGTGAAATGCTAGCTGCCTCCTTTTGTGCGTTTTGCTGTTAGAGTTTGTTTGAAATCATTAATCAAAGTTTAAGTTCATAATACTGAAAAAAAGCAAGGGTCTTTTTGTACGTTTTGGTTTATCACTTCATTCACAATACTTTTAATAAATTAGATTTCTTAGCTTAACACAGATGCTAAAGTCTTAATAGACAGTGGCAGCAAATTAGAAAAAGCAGATACGGAACCCTATGAAATATCAGACAGCAAATAAATGAAAAGTCCCAATATCCCATTTACAACAATGAGTCTATGACATCACACAAGTTTATTCACCTGCACTAAATGGAAATTAAAACATTTTTCATTTTTCTTTTTGCCACATTCTACATTTCACTTTAACTTTCTGTGAACAGGATTTATTGTCTTAGATTAAGAGTACAATTCTTTACAGTTTCTGTGAATTTTGCTGTTACTGTTTGCGCTGAATGGTGGTCTACAGGTCATCTGTGTCCAGGGCGTACAAACAGGTTCCTGAACAACCACAGAGAGAGAAGGCTGAGTACACATGTCGAGATGACAGAAAAAAGCCCTGCACCTGTCCCATACACATTCTTTGGCTCTTTTGTTTAACACCTCCCATTCCTGTTCTGTCACCAGGGTCATAGGTCACTAAAATCCAACTCACAATTTGTCCCTGTGTATGTCTGCATTAAATTTAACAACAAACAAGTGCATAGGGACTGCTGAGTCTGTTACCAAGTAATGGACTTGTGAGTGGCATTCATGTCCACAGCAGTCCTCATAAAGTTAATTCAAGGTTGAGCACACTCTGTACTTATCTTGTTGGACTACTTTAACTGCTATGTGTTTTACCTCTATTAGCCAGACACTGCATGTTCTGTTTACATAACAGGTTTATTTCATAATGACTATGTGCAGTATGGTAATGTTACATATATAGGAAAATATTGAGTACTTCTTTTTAAACTGATATGATGATATCACAATATTATGGTTACAACTTTATGACTTTAATTTTAGGAAAAGGAAATGTAAGCAAACGCTTGGGTTACTATAATAACTACATGTAATAATTCTTCCAAATAAATAAAAGCCGTCCCTTAAGGCAGGTCTTTGGTGTTTTGAGCAAGTTACATTCACAGCCTCTGTCTAAATAATCTCACAGTCTTCTTCCAAACTTTACCCAGTCATTCTAATACCTAATATGAAATTTCACTCAATAGTTTGACACCACAAATTCCCGACGCCTTGTGTTAAATAGAGAAGCTGTTGTGTAAATCACCCCATACCTAGAGCTGAGGATCAGATTTTATGCAAAATTGTGTCTGACTCGTGACTGTCCCAGGGCCTTGCTTCACAGAAGCAACTATGCAAAACAACCTATCTTGTCTAAGTTGGGCACAAAGTAGGCCATGGAAGAGTGATTTTAACAAGATTCTTTGAAAAGATATGGCTATTCTTATTGATCAGCCAGAAACTGATTAAATCACTATTAGATTCCTGGCAATAGAAAAACTTCAAGTCCACAAACCATACTGAAGGACAAAAATTGCAATATACTAAAATGTATACAATTCTTTCAACTGCGGTCTGCTAACATTTGAACTCTGCTCTTTTTTAACTACTTTGAACCCTCCCCCTCTCCTACCAGCAGTTGTCAGTGTCCATTCCTCACTCGTCGTGTGCTGACATTGGCAAACCGGTTCATGGGTCATCTTTCATCGCGAGAAGCATCAAGCATGAAGGAGTCTGCCTCATGCGAGCTTGCCCAGGGACAGGGCAGGGGCGGCAGGTTGCCAAAGGAAGACGGGAAGAGAGGGGCAGAGAGGTAAAGCACATTAAGACCCAACAGCCGGGCAGCCACATGCCTGGCACAGAGAACAGGCCGAGGATGGAAGGATCAGGACGGGCCTGGGAGGAGCGCTCCTGAGCTGGCGCTGTCACTGGATTCACCTCCAGAAGACAGGCGGGATAAGACGCTAACAAGCTGTTGATGCTGGGTGTGGTGATGATGGTGTGCTACGATGGAAAAATAAGCCAGAGAGTACAGAAGGGAAAACTTAACACGCTTTTGCCTCTAACTTTACAAGGCTATTATATGTTTATAGTCACATGGTTACATTTTTAGATGTATATTTAAATCACTGATGTTGGAACAGTACAACACCTTACTAACTGACTCTGACTGACATTGTAAAGATTTCTTTATGTTTAATGTAGGTCTTTGGTAAGCCTGTTGCATGGCCTATATGCTTTAAAACAATAATAGTAATTAAAAAAGTGAGCAATGTTATGCAAACTTATCCGTTGGAACAGAAAGCAGAAGTCATGCAAGGATGACTAAATATCTCTTAAGTGAACTCTTATCTAGTATTGTCAGAGAGAGCTGTGATTGATGGGTCTGACTCATTCATTGCTGACTGAAACCAAGGCAACCAGATGGTCTGGTTTAGTCTCGAACCTCTATACTATATGGCATCTGTTATCAATGTGTGTTGGACATAGAGTAAGTATTGTAAATGTAAATGTGAAAAGAACTTTCTTACATCTTTGTAACTCTCATCAAATAAAAATTCTAAAGCAATGGGGTCTAATATTAGTATGAATCATAATAATTATAATAATATGACATTAGTAATTGACAAGCCTTGTAGTAAAGTACAATTGTAGAAGGTGTAAATATGTTTCATGTCGTCATGTTTCAGGTGCTTTTTGTGCTTTTCTGTTGAAGTTTTACCATCATCCCCTTTTGTTGGAATTGTTTTAGTGTTAATGCAGTTAGAAGCTACTTTATTACTTTTAGCATTGTTTTAATCCTATTTAATAGTACTTTATTTCTTAATAGTTCTGATGCAATTTAATGTTGTTTTGATACTTTAAAGAATTGTTGATGCTCTTTATGGCCACTTTGTTGCATTTTTGTTCAAGTATAGTGTTTCATTTATCAGGTATCTAATTGCAGTATCACTTATACTATTTACTAGCTACACTGGCCATCGTGACAAGATGATTAATTGCATGTAAAAGACAGGAACATAAAAGGAAGAATGTCCATTTAAGTTGTTAAAAGTTTCTTTCTCAGAATGGTAGAAATGGTTACCTAGCTAATGGAATTCCATATGCATGACAATGCCTGGGAAATGCAGCCTTCTCTTTGTTCTTTGCGATTCCATGCAACAATATGGACTATTGTCAGATCAACAGGCAGACTTCATTCAGTGAGAACTCTCTTAACCAGTCAGCTGTGGGGAGGGTTTTGGGACATGTGTACGAGGTCCGGGGGTGACCTGCTTCAACAGCTGCCCTAATCCAGAACTAGAGACAGTTTCCCCTCTCCATTGACACTGGATTAGGCCGGATCTCGCAAGGTCGTTGAGCCACCTTCAGCACGGCCCTTCTTTCCCATGCTACTTTCCAAATGGCAATTTTACATGGCCAAAGTGAATTCGCTCCATGTAGCTGCCAAAACGCTCAACCCCAAATGCAACCAAGTAATTCCTTATAGTTCCTACCTCGCCACTGCTTCCAGAAGAACATTTTGCCAGTCCTGAACTGCACTTCAAAGCTCCTTGTGGTAATCCTCAAAAAAAAAAAAACAAAACTATCCACCCAAAAAGTAGCGCTTTGTGATTCTTGTAAAGGGGGTATTGTCTTGTCTGGTCGCCCTGTCCTCTCCCACAGAATGCTGGGAACTTCTGGCCTCCCTTCTTTACTCTGCTCTGGTTGAACAGTCACTATCTGTCAAGACACTGGTCAGCCACAGTAATAAATTTCCTTTTATAGGCGCAACATTGACCAAACACGAGTCCCCATTCTGCCCTCAAATCCACCCCTTTTTCCTTTCTTGTACAGCATATGGGAGACATTTCAGGTCAGAGAAGACAAGAGTGAACATGTGCAGCAGAGACTGAGCCCAGGCAGGATCAGGGTGTTTACTGCACACAGGGCAGCCTTTCTGTCCGCTATACCAGCTGTCAGAGCAGGAACAATGGGGTCACTTGTCCAAACAACAGAAAATGAATGAATTATGATGTAGTTATCCTTAAAAACAGTAATATTCCAATCTTCTGCTTATCACTGTGGCTTACTGCATTGTTATTGCTGTAAAGTCAAACTTATAAGCTTTGAACATTTTAATTGATATGGATAGAGAAGGTACAGATGTAGCAATCAATGTCATCTTAAAAAAACAACATTTAAAAGACAATGTGGAAAGATCATTATGTTCTGGTTCTTACAACTGCCCAGTGAAGACAAACTGAGCCCTGCTGTAGAAGCACAATGTGTTTTTTTAAGCATACATTCTTGTCTGAAGGTTCACACCATTTTTAAATAAAACTGATTTTTTATTTTTTATTTTAAAGTTTGAATTTGTCATCTGATCTGTTTTTACTCGGTTTCACCATAGATAACAGCATGTCCCTGCAGGACTACCGTAGGTGCTCACAGATGGTAGAAAGAAGGTTGTGAGCTGTGGAATTACAATCTGCAGACACTGCCAGATTTCTCAGTGCTAGCTTGCCATTTTTATGACCTTCTAGATTGCCTAAAAAAATTCTATAACCTTTTATTACCTACATGTGCCAATATTTAAAGCAGTTGTTTGCAATACAGATGCTAATGTTAATTTATAACGATACATTTGTGATACATCATGCAAATCTAGTTACAGTCAAAGATGTTCTGACATTTTCATGAAGACATCACCGCTCAGCCAAACTCTCAAGCTTAACTAATTGCTGGGACCGGAAGCAAGTTTTTTTTGGGTAGTCATTTGAAGTAGGCTCACGCCAGACCGTCCCCCGAGTCCCTCCCTGCTGACATGACAAACGAGGCCAGAGCCTAATCCCAGAGCAGTGTTTACGGGTCGAGTCCAGAGGGTCAGTGGCAGGCCAAGGAAGCCACAGAGGAAAAAGCCGTCCGGAGTGTCCCTCAGAGGAAGTAAAGGTGCAGACACCAGGGCCTCCAGGATTAGGGGTGGGGGGCTGGTGAAGAGGTTAATAGTGGGTTCTGGGTGGCCCTGAGGGAAGGGGGACAGTGGATTATATGGAGGCCATTGTCAGGAATTAGCGGAGTAAGAGGGGATTAATATCGCTCTAATAACATTTTTAGGACGTGATGTAGAGAGAAGCAGCCGGCGTTGATTGATTGAAATTTGGTAGTGTTTTGCAATTTAACCTCAAATCAATATGGAAATGAATTGAACTTTTTACCTCACTTAAGTTTATTGACTTTTATATTTCCCCTGAGAGGTCAATTAAACGGTAAAGCTGGGATATTATTCTAAAGATCTACATTGCTTATTTTTTCATTTAAAATGTAGTCAATCCACCTTCAACTCTGTCCATTTTAACGTTTCACAGCTGCTTTGTAGGTGGCACTTGTTGAAAAATAAAGAATAAACAAAATGTAAATAAAAAGTGACATAGATAAGTGATGGAGAGAGCAAGCAGACTGCCAAATTAAATTTAGTCTTAAACCAAGTTTTTTAAATTTGAAAACTTAGGAGGAACTTAAGGAACTTGCTGTTGTTGATTTTCAGTGGAAGATGCACATTGGCACATATATCCAAAAATGTTTAAATTTTCAAATTTCTTAGATTAGGTGTTAAGTGTTTTTATATTTTTAGAATTTAGCGCAAAAAAAAAGCAGCCAGGGCTATTGTGTGTGCCGTTCTGACCAATGTGCGAGGACAGCAACATCATAAAATTTAGATTTTTTTTTTTCCTCGCTGTAATACCACAAACGGGCACTGGTGGAATTGGCAACAGGGCAGAGGGGCAGTGCCATATCCAGATTCGATAATATATCATTGGTTCACAAGAATGGTTCTAGTAAGTCTCCAGTCTACACTAGGCTTGGGAAATTCTGACGGAAAAATATCATTACAGTTTTGTGGTTATAACTTATAAACCTTATAACCCTATTAATTTCCAGATTAATGGGTTGTGTAAAATGTTTCTGTTGTTACTGAAGTGAAATGCAGATAGATATTTGCAGTTCTTTAAGACAGAGCTACAAACTCAATTACGCTGTCTTTGTTTAACTGGTCTAGTCATTTGGACGCATCCACACGACTTTTGAAACAAAGGACTATGACTGAGGCGCTTTGTATCTACAGTACAGCTGCAGTGTCGGCTAGTCTGCTACGTTGCTGATGCTGTATCTCAATATTTCAACAGAGCAAACATTCAAAGTTAGGTTGTTTTCCTTTCTGTTCTTGTCTCACCAGCTCATATTAAGAGATCACTGTGAACAGTACGTCATGTATTTATTTGTATACAATGACATTTTAAAAATCACATCACATATGTAGTCCTCACTCTAGTTAAGTGTTTTATATTTTACATCACTAACTTTTGTTTACAGTGTATCAAACTAACAAACAAACTAAACATATATAGACCATACAAATGACTCAACTTATCCTAACGTGAACATCCAGTAGGACCAGGCCCTCAACATACCGTATTACTCGTCCTAACGCTGCTGAATTATGAGCGGGAGTCCTTGGCTGGAGTTCAACCAAGCGTGGGCCTCGGAGCAAACCCAGACTTTGATCACTACAGAAAGAAGTTAACAGTATCATCAGTGGTACAGGTGGGTAATGTGGTCGAGGAAATGAACCTGATTACTGACAATGCGGTGAGCCACAGAAATGTACAGATGAAACAAGTGTAGAAAGGCATATGTTACAAAACTAAAGGTGATACCAACGTACACCATTTATCAATTTCACTTGCTTGGATAGAAAAGTCTCCAATAGTCATCAACCAAACAGAAGTTTTAAGAGGTTAGTGTTGCTCTTCCATAAGTAAGTTGTAGTAGACAAGTCAACATGCCAGGAGAAATGAACAGGACAGACAGAGAGCAGCAGCTGGGTAAAGAGACAAACTGGGAGCCATGGCAGCTTCAGGCTATATAAATGACATCTGACAGGAAGACTTTTTTT
Organism: Rhyacichthys aspro; assembly: GCA_036850595.1. Taxonomy (NCBI): domain Eukaryota; kingdom Metazoa; phylum Chordata; class Actinopteri; order Gobiiformes; family Rhyacichthyidae; genus Rhyacichthys; species Rhyacichthys aspro. The sequence goes on from CM072152.1 coordinate 5,455,638, forward strand.
AACAGTTCATTAACACCTCACAAGATTCTGAATCGATCTTAAACAGGCAAATGTGCTTATCAAATCAAAAGGCAATCAGTCATAAGAAGCCAAGTATGAGCTCAACAGTTATGGCAGTCAAATGTTCCATATAAAATGACAGTTGGAAAGCCAGCTTATCCTGTCTGTGTCAGATAAAATAGAAGCAAAACATCTGTGTCAAAAATCCGATAAAGGCTGAATAAAGTTTTTAATGCACAGTCACAGCAGATGTTGAGGAAAGCCAACATGTGGAGGATAAAACCACTAGACTTAAACCTCAGTTACCTTTCACCAGTTCAAACAAGAGAAACAAATGTGCTGTGGAACATTACACTTCCTTTAGACTTCACCACAGCAAAGAAAATAGTTTTTACACAGAGTTTGTGGACCAACTTAGAAGGAATGAAAAAAGGGGCGCTGGTAATCAAAGATAAACAGCCTACTGATAAAAAAAATCTCTAAAAGTTGTCCCAACAGTCAAACTAACTACTAAATACACACAGACATTATTATTGATATAATTTAGAATGCACGTGCCAGTAAAGAGTCGTTGGCAAAAAGTAGTTGTCGGTTAGCTAGTTAATTCTGCTATCTTTGCTAGCAGTAGGCAACAACTTTCGAATTAGCTATGTAAGTGATTAAACGTAATTCAGATAAAAACCAAAGTAAATCTAGGTACAAAGCAGGCAGTTGGTAGCATGTTGAACAGCGTGCTCAGTGTGGACTGTGTTCAGGAGCTGGCGGTGGAACTAACATGCTCCAGCTCCCAAACTTTCTCCACTTCATTCGTTTTCGTCGTCAAAGTTGTCTCAAAATGAACTTACCTTGTATCGGCCATTTTCTTCACATTGTAGACAAAACGTATACGAAGAGAAAAGTGTGTGTTCTGTAGTCTGTAACAGACGTGTTTGAGGGCTCAGAGCGGTCCCAGTTGTGGAGACGGGACGGTCCTACGGCGGTGAATCCGAGACGAAGTCTCCGCCTCTGCACTGAGTCATAGGCTGGGACAGGGGTCACCAGTCTGCACCCCTCCTACCTACCCCTGCTCCTACCCCTGCCCCTGTCATACCCCACAGCCTAGTCCCAGGCTGTCTGGAGTGAGAGCAAGTCAAAGCAGAGCCATATCAGACAATGGCTCTGAGTCAGTTTGTGGAGTAGTCATTTTAAACATCGTCAGATTTACTCTAGAAAAGTGGATGAAGTTTTCTGGTAACAAGACAAGGGTCAGTCTCCTGGAATAATAATAATTAAAAAAAAACATCCCACAGACGCACAACACAAAAGAAGAAAACAAACACAAAAGACAAAAAGCTAGTCTTATATTTTATTATTCCTAATATTTCTCTCTCGGACAGTGCCTGAATACCATGGTATCTTTGGAACAGCTGTTGCTAAGCAACACAATGGCGCACAACCCGAGAAAGTTTTTATTCCATATAGTTATTTAAAGGTATATAAATTGTTGTATTGTTATTATAAATGTTATAAATTCCACAGCGTTTGTTGACAATTGTTATCATTTGCCTCCTTTCTTCACGGACCTGTGCATTTTTAATGTAATTGCATTTGCTTGATGAATTTAATCAGAGCTTTCTTTACTTGCCTGTTTAGGTTGTTGCATTATCTTGTGCCTGTACATAAGAAGTCCTGCCCTGGCCTAAACGAGGTGACAGCGACACCTGCTGGACACGAACTTAGCCAGGACATTTTCAGAATGTGTGGTCAAACAACACTTTATTCACAATTACTATCAGCAGTCAGGTCAGATCTATGGAAATATCTGCTAGAAAATCAAAGACTCTAACAAAGGCAGGTAGATAAAACTCACATCAATAAGTATTACATTGCTGTGCTGTTCCTGTGGAACAGAGTAAACTATTATCAGTTATATGTACATGGCGCATCTCACAGTGAACCCTTTTAAGTGCTTTTCATATGTAAATAATGAAAGAACCAACACACAAGCTGCAAGCAATGACATTTCTCAAGCTACATTTCTCTTCGTACAATAATTTTGTCAACTCATATACAATGAGGTCAGCCCCTTCAGTAGGCTATTATAAAAATATTGTAAACATTAATATTAATTGCACAACATACATTCAAATACATCCTGTACTGTACAGCAAGGTTTTACTTTTGTGTTGTTATCTGGTAGCACCATGTATAGCAACAACAACCTATTTGGAAATCTCTAGTGTGGTACTGACAATACAAAGAAGTTAATAGCATTCACTAATGGTATTCTGCAGGTGATCAGATGTTTTGGAGGTTGAGATTGTACCATTGTGACATAGTGATTGGTGTAGGCATGTTCAAGGTGGAGCTAACACTTGTAGATGGATAAAGGCAGGCAAATCTTAGCCACAAAAACCTCCACAGCTTTAGAAATGTTGACAGTTTAAAAAGGACATTCATCAGCGTTAATATAGTACTATATTACAAAAGATTATGGCAAAAAAATCTCTTACACTTGGTCTCATCACACCTCTGTGCATACACACTGGTGCGGAGAAGAAAAAACTTCTGTCACAAAACACAATAATGACTTGTCTATCTAATAAGCATATGCCACTGACACTTTACTAGATCAAGCTGTGGCTTCCATGAAGTTTTGTAGCAGCAGGGTTGACATGTTTTCATCCAGTTTCTCATGATGACAAAGAAAGCTAAGTAAAGCAGACATACTATCTACAAGCAGTACAGTAAAACTGAATGCACTGTGCACACCAGGCTGTCCCGACTCAATCACAGCATCCTACGGCGGTAATCGTCCTGACAGCTGGAAAAAAGTTTTACATGTGTCCAGGTACAGTATTGACAATTGGAGTCTTTTACTTATCAGTTTTAGGATCTCCTGTTGCCTGATGTTAGGGTTTGAAAGAGCAGTTTTCTCAAATAAACAAAACCCAGATCTCAAGTTATGGTCCGTCATCTAGTGTGGTCAAGGTCCTGGGGTTCTCCTGCACTCCCATTCTCCTTTTATAATAGAAGGAGGCCAATGTTGTCGGTTGTGGAGTCTATTAGGTGTGGTTAACCAACCCATCCTTCCCAAATCTGGCCTCTATGCAAGGAGAAGAAAAACAGAGAGTTACATCTGCCACTTGAGGCATTTACTGGAAACCATGAACCCCAGATGTGGTATGTGCCTAACCAGACTGCTTAGAAAAAGTAGACAATAACAGGACAAAGACAACATGACATCTGCATTGCTACACTGTTTTTAGTCTTGATTTGTTAAATGGATTAATGGGGAACTGCAATGCAGGCTAATAAAAATAAGTAGAAAATTAGAGGACTAGAGAACTATACTAAAGAAAGATGCTGGTGATCATGCTATCTGACCAAGGTAAACAAATCAAGATGGAAGGAGCAGTAAAGCTTGGCTGACTACGAAAGGGACAGATGGGTTATGACCGACTCACAGCGACTTGGAGGAGGGCTTCTTCACTTTTGGCCTCTTTCGGCGATGAACTGGCCTGAGGCATGCACAGCCAATACACACGCAGGGGAAATGCATGTGCATGGAGACACACACACACACAAACGTACACATACAGGTAAACACACAAAAACACACACAAACCCACACACACGCACACATCCACCCCACACAGCAGAGACAAGCAATTAGGCTTTGTTACAAAAAGGGAGCAGCAGAAGCTCAACAGCACACTTGCATTTTTAGCCCTCGGTGACTTCTGCTCCTGCATGCTAAAGAGGCTTTGATCACAGGAGTAACAAACCATGGCACTTTTGGACTTTCAACACAATGTAAATGAATCTTATTTCCTCTGGTGACTTGCAATGAACATAACTAAAGACACACAGGGGAGGCTATAGCTCCCTGAATTCATATTGTAACATGAATTCCATCTGTGGTGCTTGTAAAAGTAATCAGCTGGACAGTTAAAAGGAAGAGCATACCTGTATTCGCTGAAGTAGTTTCGTTCTTTTCCTCCTAAAAGAGAAAGGACGCAACATTAGGTTTATTCTGAAATGACTTCCACTCTGTCATCAATCATTCTTTGCCTTTAGGGCCTTTAACTCACCCTTTTCTGGGTTGCATTGCTTATGTCCCTTGCAGCCCCTTAAATCCATGAGCTGTTGATGCAATGAGTTCAGAGTGTTGCGGTCTAAGCTGCTGACAGCATTTATCAGCTGCAAAAATAAGGACAAAAAGTCAAGTTGGGGTTTGCCAGAAAGAGTAGATAATCAAAAGGAAAACCTAAACCTCCGGTGCTCACACGAAGAAACAATGCTGGATCAATTTTATGAATATTTGGTAAGTTATTCATTTATGTTCATGAATGCAGAACTAGACAGCTTAAATACCTGGTAGGGGTCAGTGTTCAGGTCAAAATACTCCAGGAAACCAGTGGCAAATTCACAGAAGAGGAAGTTATGCGTGTCATTGATGGTCCTGAGGCACCAATAGGTGTTGTTATTGGCGCTGGTGCATGCACAGAATGGGCCCACTATGGGAGGAAAGGAAGTTTGGACACAAGAGTTATAAAAGAGTGTTCCAGTATTTTGTTTTAATGCTGTCCGCTGTGGAAAAATAATATGTTCTGCCACACTAGTCTTCAAATGACTTTCACAGCTATGTGAGTATCCTTACTTGTCCAAAAGGGGGCAGTCTGCCAGTGATGGTTGTCATGAGTGAAACACGTGAGGCCAGGCATGCTACATGTGTCATTGTTCTGGAGCCTCTTGAGAAATTTACGAAGTTTCTTTCTGCGCTTTTGCTCCTTGGCCAGCCACTGACTCTTCTGCTTCGATGGCATTCTAATGAAAACAAGACACATAGTAATAAGATGAAATGATGAATAAGTAAGGATTTACTGGTGAAGGTGAATAAAAGTAATAGTTACTTTAGTGGGTTAATGCGTTCAGTACTGAGCCTGAAAGTCTTTTCACTTTTGAGAAGGTAACTGTAAAAACAGAAAACAATCAGCTCAAAAATGAAATCATATATTCTGATAATAATAACACTTTATTATCACTCACCTTGGTGTGTTACACTGACATTCCTCTGGTCGCACCTTTTTTAAATGACCTTTGACCTCACGCAGATTCTTGATTTTGGTTTGTAACGTCTCAATCTGAATGAAAATACAAACAAATCAGACAAGATACTCAGATGGTGCATATAAATGGTGCATATTTTCATGAAAACTTTATTGAAAACTCCTTTTAATCCCCAACTTTACAAGAAAGTGAAGGTAAATTTAACCATCAACCAACTGCCCTTTGCCTGTATTTCGCCTAGTATTATTATTATTTTTTTAACATGGGAGGGACATTTTTTGTACAGCCCGTAGCCTAGCACAGTTCACAGAGGAAATACCGCAAAAAACTACTTTATATGACAGGAGCTGGGTTTTATTAAAAGCCAGAGTAAACCTGGATTTGACCATCAGTGATGAGCACTTAAAAAGAGAATGGAACATAAGGCTAGATATACTGAAAAATATTAAATATGATTTTTTTAATTTATTTAATCTTTATTAAGGACACAACATAAAAAAGGTCCATAGCTAGAAACAGCTTAACATATTTTAAGGCTGGATCAAATAAATGAACATATTCATTCAAACTGTTTTGAGAAAATGGTTGAATATTCTTTTAGTACAAACCACGTGTTTGTGTTTAGTGTATTTCTAGTGTATAATATATTTTCTGGCTGGGGTTCACAGCTGGAGACAAGCTGGACAGTTGATTGTGCACATTTAGAAGACTGACAATTTGATGTTTGTATGTGAAACACCAGTACCTCATGTTCAATGTGCAGTTTGTGATCTTTCCAAGCTTGGAGAGATTTATAGAGGCCTCCATCACACTTTACTGTGTCATTCATGAGGATAGAGCACCTGCAGGGATCATGTCAGAGGAGTTTTATTTACATATAAACTGTATACTGCCTGTATTTATAAGTACTCTGAATCGGCTCATGAGTGTGCACACACCTGTAGGTGACCTTTAACGCAGCAGGTGGTGTTAGTTTGCTGCTTGTAGTGGGTTTGGCTGTGACCTCCATGCCACTGAACTCATCATTGTCCTCCTCGTTCAGCAGTCTGCTACTCTCTTTGACCCAGCTGCTGTTCTTGGAGCCCAGTGGCCTGAAGCCCTCTTCCAGGTCGACAGCATACAGGTCTCCATCCAACTCAAACGAGACGGAGCGAGCCCAGCGCTTCCGAGTGACAGCTTTACTGGTTTTCATCTCTGTTTGTGAAGGATAAAAAAAAGAATGAGACATTATCTGTTTTAGTTTAGTGTAGGGCTGCGCAGTATGAAAATGTCCACTTTAGTAGTGGTTTGTAGTACTTGTGGAGTGACCACTTGATGGCAGCAGAGACACATCCATTTCATCACAAGAATACTTGAGCAGCTGGTTCTTTTAAGCTGGAGATTAATGGCCTGTTTGGCAATGCTTTGTGGGCTACTGCAAGGACATTTTAAAGTGAAGTACAAGTGTCGTTCTGAGGAAAATGAAATCTATTATTAACTGTCGGAGCGTGTGAGTGACAAGACGAACTTACTCTTCTTGGTGAGCAGTCTTTTTCTCTTCAAGATGGATGTTTTTAAGGACACGTCGGCACAGTTACAGTTGGCGAAGTTGGACGTTGGGGACAGTTTGGAGGCGCCGCTGGCCATCAGAGCCTGCATCCGCGGGGCATAGATACTTGCCATGCCCTTGCACTTATACAGCCTCAGCTTGCCAGTCGGGTCCTCCACACACTGCCACTTCTGAAACAAGACAAAGGAATAGTGAAATAGTGGAAGTGGACTTTCAACAGACAGCTCCTAGATTAAAACGTTTCTTTTATTCCACAAAAAAATTCAGCTCTGTGGACAGCCTCACATGCGAGATATATTCACGGCCAGAGGTCATGGACTATTTTTGTGAGATAAATCATGTTCAATTTTCTTCACAGAACACACACTAAGTCCACATGTCAGTAAACCTCTTTTTGAAGGACTGGAAAAATAAGACTTTGAAGTCAAAATGTACCCTTTGGAGCCCAGTGACAGCATATTACTCTGAATAAACTATCAGCCAGATTCTAAATTGTGCCTCAGCATGAGCTATACTCCATGTTGTACTCTTGAAATATTAATAGTCTCTGCTTGGGCGAGTCAGAGGGGATGTTAAGACATTGCAGTATGATCCATTTTTTAAATTCTTTAATTACAAGTGGCCAGCTCTAGTTGTCTTGTTTACACCTGGCTCAAAGGTGCATTGGGTAAAAAGTTATAGACAGTGATTACTGTTTTCAGCAGTGTTCAAACAAAGCAAAGCGTTTTTTTTAGACCCCACAACAGTTTTATATAGGACACAAAACTAAATTTAAGCTACACTTAAGCTGAACCATTCAGAACCAAGAGGACGCATGCACAGATGACAACAGATCACTTTTTTGATCAAGTTAGCTCCTCTGTTTTTTTTGAAGGTCAAAATGACATTGAAAACTTTGTTTTTGAGAGAATTTGTTGCAGAACATAGTTGAGGCAGCCATTTTGGTTGCACTACTTCCTGTTCCTACAGTTTCCCCACACATTCTTGAATAAAGGTTTGGGCATTAATGAACTAAAATGATTTTGTATGTAAGATTTCTGCTGGGTTTGTTCGTTGCTAACAGCATGTCCCTGCAGGGCTTCCATAGCTGTTCACATGGTCTAGGGGTTGAGTGCTTGGTGTGCAATTATCTCAGAGATGGGGACTCGTTACAGCGACTCGAGTCGCACTTAAGTCGCTACAGACAGACTTGCGACTCGACTCGGACTCGTGGTCCAAAGACTCGGGACTTGACTTGGACTCGCAGTTTGAGACTCGTTGATGAATGAACCTTTTCCCACCGGCTCGGTGCTCTTTTTATTTCTTGTTCTTTTTGTAAAATCAGCGGAGTGGAGATTTATTTTTTTAGATTTTGTTATAAACTATTCAATTGTTATTGAGAACAACGCGGCGCACGTCTCTGTCGAGACAACAGCAGTCACTCACGGGGAACAGCGCGCTGCACACTCACGAACAGAACAAGGTTCAGCTGAATCAGGGAGAGGGAACAAGAGTGTGATATATCCACCTGCTTTGTCCACAGTTGCTATTAACTGTTTAGATTGCAGCTTCTTGTTAGTAGCGAGCTAAAGGAAAGCTAACTGTAGCTTACACTTTTATCAGATTTTCACAGCTCCTCCCTCCGAGTGTTACCACTGAGCCCCACGGAGCAACCTGCTGTCTTTATTCATTAATATGATTTACATGAGTGAGGGTTGACATAAAGCTGCTGTTGCATGATGCATTTTATCTATTTTGAGTGTAAAACAGTAAAGCTACAGTCCCTAAAATCCATCAGCCTGTTTATCAACTTGTCTTCCTCCAGAGGATGATTTCTATTCCTTTTGGTTTGATCAGTGCTAACCTCTGGATTATAGGAGCCTACCACAACAATTATAGATAATCAAGATCATAATCAAGAATAAATCATAAATAAAATGAATTTCTCTTTTCTAAGTTGATATTGTATGGCTATACAATTGAAAAAGAGCTGGTTTTTACTATCTTTTTATTTGGACAAATCTACTCATTACCATAAAATGTAATAATAACCCCTATCTCCATAATGGGTCACCTAACAAATACAAGGGTCTTTATTCATATAATCTATATTCAAATACCAGATGGATTGGGTCAGTATCTGATCCCTGCAGATCCTCACCCCACCTGGATCAGGATCTGGACTATAAACGCTGGATTCATGCACTCCTAATTAAGAATACTAAAAATGTTTTGTCGTTCTTTCTATCTTGAAATTAACTATACTCTGTAGCTTACTTTTACAAAATGATACATTCATATACAATAGGTTTATTAATAAGACAGCAGTATCAAGCTTCAAGTACTCACATTAAGCACAAATTCCCCCCGTGTCCTAAGTGATACAATCTAAGAACACAGAGTGAGGTACCTGTCCTGGCTGCTGGCAAGGCGTCTGGTACTCTGCTTTCTGGCACAGGTCCTTTACCCGCTGGTATTTGGGTAAGAAGTTCTCCTCCTGGGCCATTTCCTTTCCATCAGCTCGTTTGTGTGGAGGCTTCCTGAGATTACAGGAAAAATGTATTCAGTGTAACTGTCAGGACGAGGTGCCAACAATAAGACAATGTCTTGAATGAGAATGTGTCTTTCTGAAGGTCAATCAATAAAATTACCCTCTCTCCACCAGGAAAGAATCTCTCCAGGTTTTAGCCTTCTTGTTTACCTGGAACCTGGAAATTTTCAAAAAGAAAGAAAATCAGTATAAATCAGTATTTATACAGATTCATACAAATGACCCAACTGTAAAGAATTTAAACTTTTCTAAAAATCTCAGTCAAACAATTTCAATGCCACTCGTATGCATTGAAAGATAAAAAGAATAGAGTCTGAGGCTAGCTTCACCTATTGACTGGCTTGTCTGTGTCCAGCAGCTTGAGGATAGACTTTCCGTCCATTTCTGGGGGAATATCAACACCGGCCATGTCCAGCAGAGTTGGTGCCAAGTCAATGTTCAGCACTATGTGAGGATTACTGCAGTGCAACAGAAAACAGAGCAGATATTTTATTACATTTATAGAAATACAAAGAGAAAGAAATATTTGTAGTGGAATTTGGTGTGCTGGACTTACATAGCTCCTTGCTCCACGTTTGGACCCCGTACAAAAAAAGGGACACGGATATCAAACTCATAGGGCATAGATTTGCCCTTTACCAGTCCAAACTGACCTATGTGGTAGCCGTGATCTGAGGTGTAAATAATGTAGGTGTTGTCCAGTTCCCCCGTCTCCACCAACATGTTGTACACCTACAGAGGAAAGAATACACTGACATTGTAAGAGTAAAAAAGGTTATTTCATGTTTGCTCAAGTTTCTATTCTCCTGTGGCAGTATAACGAAAAGGGATTGAACAATTTACCAAGTGTGTCAGTGAATACATTAGACAGTCCCAGTCAGAACAGGCACAGATCTCTCAGGATTTGAGACTGCTCCATTTGCTGGTCGGCCTACCTTCTCTACACTGTCGTCCACCGACAGCAGGGTCTGCATCCTCCTGCGCTGCAGCATGTTTGTGAACTGCATGTGAACTGGCTTCATGGGGCCTGTGTAGCGCAGGATCCAGTGTTTGTCTGGATTTGGAGCATAGTTGTAGCTGGGCGTTCTAAAAGAGAGAAAGAAATGGCTTGTATTTAACCAAATCACACCATGCCTTAAAGTATTTATATTTCTGTGTCTTAAAAGAAATACATCACAGATAGCAATCCAACATGTCACTCATACTTAACCATACATTTTACATTTGTTCTTTTAAAATCATTTTCTATTGCTGTAAATGTGATTGCACAGAATGTACTAGGGTCTGTACTGAGAAATGCAGAATTTATAGCAGTGTCCTTTCCCTGTGTCTGCCTTTTCTTATCTCATTCCTTTCTTTCCAAACTATTCTGCAATACTAAACTGGGAGTTACAGAAACCGTGTAAAATGCAAAGCATTGCAATCGATAGGTTTGTCCACAGCGAGAAGAGTTTGATCAATATTTAACTTCCAGCCATATGGAACTTTAATTATTTAAGAATAAACACGACACAATATCTAATGAGATCCTGGGAGAGAATGTATTTAACGTTTAAAGTGGATCGATTAGACTTTTAAGAAATGCTAATGTCTTAAAGGGCAATTCACTGTGGCAACTCTAATGCAGTGTGTAGATGCCTGCAAGGTACCAAGGACAGAGGAAAGTTTATCACCAGTGAAAGCCCAACTTTTACAGCCTTCCTCTCTTCATGTAGTTGATAAGGGAAGAAAAATAGCCAGGAAAGAGCTCCCACAAAACACCACCCAAGGGAGAGCAAATTTATGGAGAAAGAGCAATTAAAAGTTTGTACAAAGACATTGGAGCTGGATTTTCAGAATATCCAAAGTATAAAGCCTTTGTGACACAGGTTAATGATGCTGGAGGGATTATATGAAGCAGAAGGAGGGAGTGGGAAGCTGGAGGAACAGGGCAAAATTGCAGTCTCATTACTGGCCTGGGATCTGTCTCTAGAGGCCAATAGCAGGTCTGCCATTAGGCAGCAGCACTTGACAGCCAATCAGGAACATGGAAGGTCGAGACAAAGGCTGGCACAGTGTGTGAGCGCACACACACAGCCATAAATCATTGCCTATGCATTAAACATACATCAGTCATGCCCCTCTTTGATCAGCGCTGACAAAAAGGTACAAATTAGCAGGTCTCATTATCCCTGTAACACTAATGTGAACAACACATGAGCCAAATAAACTGGAGGGGAGCGCTGGCTGTGAGAGGAAGGGCTCAGCTGCCAACAGCTCACCACAGGCACAGGAAGATAAGATCCAGCTCAGATTATGGAATTTGTGTCATTCTGGGTCAAATGAAAGAGAATGTGAATGTGTGGACAACTTACAGGCAAGACGATAGCTATGCAAATAATATGCAAATGTCATATTTACCCGTTTGCTTATCAGAATTGTTTCACAGAAATTAAATCATACTTCCCCATAAACCTAATTAAATGCAAACTCCCTGTCCCGAATCGTGCTCTCAATCTTACCATGAAATACTGCATTTATGTGGCCCTGTGATGGAGTGCTAATAACTTTTCTTTTAATTCTAGGTCACGCAATGTTAATCCCAATTAAATAATGCTTTTTTAAGTTTGAGTTTTAAAGTCAGGCAGTGACGTCTATCCGATGAAGTTCATCTGCTGATGTTCTTACATGTGCTGCGATGCGTTGGGGAAGGCTGTGCTGTACTGTGGAGCAGAGTCCTCCGGGCCGTGTGGAGCAACATGGCTCAAGACCATCATGACGGGACGGTGGGGGTACATCCTCTTGGACATGCGGAAGTAGTTGATGCTGTCGTTGGTAATGATGTCTGTCAAATAGTCCTGCGGAGTGGACAGACTTTATCAGATAGGCTCTCAGCGAGGGTAAGGGCAGGAAAGAGGAGGTGTCAAACCTACACTGTGCTGTGTCAGATGATCAACTGTCAAAATAATGACAAGCACACCACCATGGGCTATATTCCACTTAACATTTCAGGCACAAGTGGAAAATAAACTCTGGCAGTATGTTAATATATGTATTTTTACATTCTGTCAAAGGATATCATAAAGAATTTAAAAAATAAAATAAAACTAATTTTCTTGTCATTTTCTACATGAGCCAGCGACTGAGAACAGTTTGGACTTTGTTAGGACATAATGTCACTGGATGTAAATGTTTAATCTTGGATCACATGTGTTGACAACAGTTCAAGGGCTTGCCAGGTGCAAATTACACAAACAGGACCACACTGTCAAAATAAAATTTGTATAAATACTCATCACATGATCACACATAGATAGAGAGTCCCTCTCTTTACGGACCAGAAAGTGATCACAGCTAATAAAGTAGTGGCATTTCTTTGCATATGTATATTACTATAAGCAATATTTCTTTTAGCCCGTAGAGGGTGTAGAACCCCCTATTTTTGTTACAATAGTAGCGTCATTGTACGGACACAAGTTTAAAAAACTGTAGTCTTTTAACTGTATTTTGTACAAATACAACTCTACTAGGGTACAGTGTATCGGCCTATTTTGGCTCCCTCTATTTTAATGCCCTAAAGGTTGTCAGTCATGTAATCTCTTCCAATGAGTCCCGAGGAAACATTGAAGGTTTCCGTCCAGCTGAAGGTGCTGTTTCAGTGAGATAGGCATGATTCTACATCTCTCATGTCTAAGAACCATTAAATTATTATAAGAATATATATTTTTGGATTAAAAGTTACCCTGTGCTACTGGCTAAAAGTCTCTGAAAACAGCATCTAATTTTAAGATGTATAAACATTTATTCATTAATGCCAAAGCGTGCAAAATTTTTGGATATACTTTTGCATAGTCGCCGCTGTGCTTCTCTCTCGCTCCATTGCGACAGAGGGTGTAGTTGTAAAAGCGTGAGTTCTTCACCAATGCCACCCATTCCTTCCAGCCAGGGGGCACATAGGAGCCATTATATTCATTGAGATATTTTCCAAAAAAGGCTGAGGAAGAAAGAAGGGGAGAAACATATTGGAATTCCATGCTCTGATGCATCTAGTCACTTACAGCTTGTGTTTTGGCTCACCTGTCCTGTAGCCAGAGTTGTTGAGGTGCACAGCAAATGTGTGTGGCTCGTGGTGGGCCTGCCAGGAGGGAGACGAGCAGTTCTCATTGTTGGTATACGTGTGGTGGTTGTGCACATACTTCCCGGTGAGGATGGAGGAGCGGGACGGGCAGCACATCGGCGTGGTGGAAAAGGCGTTTGTGAAATGGGTGCCGCCCTTCTCCATGACCTGTCGTGTTTTGTTCATGGCCTGCATTGAGCCTTAAAGAGAGTGGAAGAAAAAAAAAGTTTGAGAGCTTGAGGGGGTGGCAAAGAATGACGGAGAATCAACACCAAAGAATAAAGAGAAAGAAACACGAGGGACACTAAGCACTTGGAGAAGAAAGATGGGGGGACTGGAAAAAGAGTGAAAATTTATGAATATACTGCATCAAGTTGTAAGGCACTAGCTGCAGAGAAGAGGTAAAAGTGACTAAGAGAGTAAATCTTTTTGGTAAAGTGTAACCCATTTGGACTGCTGTGTACTAAAGGCCTTTCAGACTGATGGTGATTGTTTGGGGAAACAGATGCTTGACCATAAATTCTTGCTTTTCAATGGGAGTCTTCTCACTGGCGATCACAGGAGGACAAAGGTTGTCACAGAGGCCATTATGCAGCCACTTCAGTCCAACACGCCGCTAAAGGACTTAAGCGGGTAGGGAGATGGCCAGGGTTTGGCACAAACACAATAGGAACCATAGGCTGCCCTCATTTCATGCCAGCAATGGAGGAGCTGGCAAGTCCGCACATGACTTTGAGTGGGCCAGTTGTTGTGATGCCAGGAGGCAGCATTAGGCCAACTTTCCCTCGCTAATGTTATTGAATAGAACTGGTTGGAACCTCCATACCCAGATGGGATGGAAGTGAAGCAGGACATTGATTTTTGTAATACAGACAGGAAATGAACAACTTTTCTGGGATATTATCAGAGACGCTCTAAAAGGACAAGCTACACTATAAACAACTATTAAACAACATAAAGAGAACTTAACCCTTTTCAAATAATCATATTAAAATATTTAGATGCTATATTCTTTTTAACACAAATCAACTAAATTTGTTCCCATTCTCCATGACTAGAAAAATGGTCTATATGAACTATATTTTCCAGGTTTGCCAGGATGTGTGGAGACAGATGTCTTACCAAGTTCTATGTCCTGGTCGTCGGTGAGGATGAGGATGATGTTGGGTCGGATGTTGCGGAAATGGCGGTCCCTCTGTAAGCGGGACCTCAGGCGATATCCCGACAGGTATCCAGAGCCCTCAGCTGCAGGAAAAACTCCCACCAAAACTAGATTCAAAAGTAGGAGAGGGCCAAAAAGCCCCCGCCCTGCCATTTCTGTGTCCAGCAGTCACCTCCTCAGCTCTGTGTTCAACAGCTCCCACTCAACCTGAGAGGCAAGGCACAGAGGAGAAGAAAAGAAAAATCAGGTACACACATCCACTGCACACACATACACATGCAAAACAGCTCAGTGAAAAATAGCAGATGCAAGCCTTGCACAGCCATTACAGGTTGCTCTTCCGTACAAATGCACCCGTTTGGGCTGAGCTCAGCTCGTTAATCAATCATTAATGATGCATTAGAGTGGTGTCATTGGCTCTGTGTAATGATCTCTGGTGATGAGCACATGGCTGCCAGGTTGGGGCTAATGGGCCTGGGCTCAGGGCCAGCTCAGGCCTCACCTCCCCCTGAGAGGCTTACTGGGATGAGTGGGGGTGGGCTGTGAGAGGTGGGGGTCGGGGTGAAGGACAGGGGCAGAGGAAGAGACAAGACACTAGAAAATAAAGACAGGGGTCAACAGGCAGCTCGACACTGTGAAAAGACAAGAGGACACCAGCTTTCACTTTACACCAAGCCACTGGAGCTGAGAGACACAAGCCATACACACGTACCTGCAAGCAGTGGCAGCATAAGCAGCTGTCTGTACAAATGCAAATCCACTGTTTAATAGAGTGAACGCCTCCAGATGTGAAGAACATGACTAATTCTGCTCCCCCTGTGTAAGTCTTACGTACCAATTAAAGTCAAGTACTTGTAAAATACAGCTTTTTCTTTACTAATTTATACATTTATACATGTTCCTCCCAAGTTGCTTTACAATCCTGTAATCTTTCTCTTCCTCGTTAATACTATTTCCTCTTTGAGGTCAGTGAAGTAGCCATCTACCATTGCAAACAGCACCACATAACTTTGCTAACTCTAAAGCTAATCTATGTTCTTACATGTGTGCTGCATATTACATAAAGTACAATACATTAACACATTTTTGTAAGTTTTAATAAAAGACGAGCAAAAACAGAATGCCATCTTCATTATGAAATTCCAACCAGGCCCAAGGCTAAGGAAAACAAGTAGATTTGCTTATTTTAATCATGACACATAATCAAAGAGCCAACACACCCCAGTGACTATCATCATAAACAGAGTTAACTAGCAGCAGCAGCAGCAGCAGCAGCGGCAGTAGGGTGCCCACAGAGATACCCCCATCACAGAGAGGAGGGGTGTGATGTCTTTATGTGGGAGTTGACAAGTGATGTGCGGCCACAGCAATCCACAAAACACTTCCCTCTGCTGGGACTCCATCTCATTAGGCGAACTTTACTGGAATACAGATGGATGGGGATAGACAGAAACAAAAAAGAGGTTCACCCCAAAGTGCACAGTATTGTATCGTGCACTGTGATAGTCAATAACAGTAATATGTATTATGGATGTGTTAGTTCGCTTCTTTTTGACCAAAACAGATCAGTTTTGTTTGGTTTGGTGTGTTCACTGCATTTTTAACTGTGGATCCAAAGACACAACAGACAAGCCTTCTAAAGAGACAAAATGGACGATGCTGTCAGCAGAGTATATGTTATGAATTCCAGTCTAATTGGTCATGATGTTATTTTTGTGATGGAACTTAAACAATAAATGGCAGCGAAACTGAACCTACAGGAAACTCGACATGTGCTCGCACCAAATATTAATAGACATATTACCTCATTCATTTGCTTATTTTGTTTCATTAAAAAGAAATCTCTCTTTCAGACAGCAGCAATCAGAGTAGTTCAAGTAAACTATCACACAGCATGATAATTTGAGATATTAGCTGCTCAACAAATAATAATATGATGGTAAATATAGCTTTTTATTTGACTAATTTAGCTTCAAGGCAAGTGTATTAATAAATAATATTTGCAATTTTTCTTTAATTAAACTAAATGGTTTCTTTAGTGTTCAGGTGTTGTTAGGATACTACCAATTATCTACGCTGCAATTATGTAAATGTGTATATATATATATATATATATAAAGCGCTACAATCTTAAGATGAATATTTTATTCAAAGAAGAGATTTCTGCAAAACTCCAGAAGAAATAACTGTAAAAACGTGTGAATGTTGTATCACAACAAATGAAGTGAACCAAACTGAACTCTGTGCTCATTAAGGTCTTTGCGCCGATTGCACACACACCCACATATGTCCAACCTCCTCGGTCTTTTGCCTCTGTAAACATACAAATACACACAAACTGCGGTGAGTATATGCACAGACACAGCCTTGTGTACGCTAACAGCTGTGTTTGCTCTGGTCTCATGCTCTCAGGGCATGTGGCTCTTCCTCCCGGAGGAACACATGAGCTCTGACCCTCTGTGCTGTGCTGTTTCAAATTGTCCTTGCTCATTTCTCTCCCTTTTCCCTGTCTCTCTTTTCATTCCTGCTGGGGGATTAAAACAAGACACAAGCGGCAAGGCAAGCCAAAGGACAAAAAGTGGTAGAAGCGAGACATTTATTTAACCCGTTGTGTGTGTAGGCAGCAGTGAATGGCTCACCAATGAAATGGCTTGGACGACGTGCTGTGAATAGACAATCAAATCTGTGTGGTTTGTGGTGTTGTCTTTGATAGTTGTTTATTTGCTCAGAAAGATGATGTGGTCTAAGCCTGTCAGGGACAAATTATATATAAATATATAGACCTGATTTACCAGAAAACCTCCAGCTCGATATTTGCTACACATCTATCAATAGTTTAGTATGTAAATACAGGCTTATTGACATGCTACGGCAGTGGATATTTCCTGACATTACTCCCATGGGGCCGCCTCCTTTCCACAGATATTGAGGACTAATTGGATTTTCAGGCTTTTATCTGCTCTAACTGACACATACAGTCCTTTCTTCACAGTTCTCTTTTGCTTTTATCCCCCCGTATTGTTTATCTCTCCGGGTGGCAGATGCTACATAAAACAGCAAAGCTAAAAGGCACAGGAAACCGCGACGTCCAAACAGACACATGCAATTATGCTTCGAATATGGAAGAAAAACACAACAATGAGCCTGTTAGAAAATAGTGTGTTTAGCCAAGCTTTTCTGAGTGCTAAACAACTTGACCAATGAGACAGCTTATTATGCCGAGTTCACTTTCTTTTCTGGTCAACATATCCTCGCCTTGTCCTTGCCTTGTATCATTAAGAGGATACTTGCTCTGATGATTTTAGAAAGGAAAAAATTGCTATAAAGTAATTGTTTGCTGTAAAGAAATTTGATTCAATTTGGTTCAAATTCAAAATCTTTAACATGAAGGAGCAATTTAAGATTTAAGAGCAGCAAAGTCCAACATCTCCAGTATAAGATCTTTTATCATCTATAGTTAGCCACATTAGCCACGTCTCAATACCTAGACACGACTGTTGCTGTCAATGCACCACCACTTCATGCATCTCACCAGAAAAGGTCTTACATTCTTTTAAAGAACATATAGTAAAACAGGCCCACCTCTTCTCATCCTCCACATCAAACATTAACAGTCCATTATCATGAATAAGGTGCATTAGCTTTGTCTGTTGATACCGCTCAGTACTGCCAACTCTTCAGGATTCAAAATTCCTCTTTACTTACAGTCTCTAGTCTTTGTCTTGTCCTCTTTAACTCTCTAAAAAACAGCAGGAGACATCTTGAAGGATAACAGCTGATACCTGGTGTCCACAGTTAGACCATGGTCCAGACCAAAACTAGCAAAATGGCTCCTGTCAATACAGTTATATTTTTAGATCCAAAATTCAAGGCCTTTTCAAACCTTAAAAAAACGAAAACAAAAAACAAACACTTTCAAGGATTTCAAACACCCACTGGCATTTTGTAAAAAGGAAACAACAACGCAGTACAATTATCTAGGACATTTTCTCTCATTTTTTGTGCCTTTTCGATGACCAGAAAACTGGTCAACTATATTCTAGGTTTTCCAAGATGTGGGAACATATTTCTAATGCAAAGCCAGCCATGTAGTTTCAGTAAAGAGGGTTAGTTTTTCCTCACCTCAGCTCTTTGCACTAAGTGAACCGCCGCTGACAATGCTGATTCAGCCAGATAAGACAAAATGAGAGGGGATTTTTGCCATTTAGACAGAAGCCCAAGACAACATGAGTAAATATAACTCTCAGCAAAACTCATTAAAGGCTCTGGGCTGGAGGGGGGAGCACCATGGAGAGGGCAGCAGAATATGAGATCATAGGGAATTAACTTCTAAAAGCATGTTTGAGGAACCAGGATCATCTGAGGTGATCCTAATGCTGAGTGATGCCTGGAAGTCGGAACACGAAGAAAAGTTTTGCTCCTCAGTCACTGGCTTGTAAAGAGGCTCTAAGAGACAGCAGCCATGCATCACCTGATAAAAACTTAATGGCTGCCATGTTTTATTGATAAGAGTGAATTATAAATGGTGTGACAACAGAGCGGGTCGTGTCACAGCATGGGCATGATGCTAAGAGACAGATATGTTACAATGGTCAGTAACATACAAGTGTACTTGTAGTTTCAACGCTTGGAGATAGGAGTGAAGAGAGTGCTTGATAAATCATCCAAAGACTTTGCCGAGGCGTTAATGTACTTTTCCCTTATAAATAAAACACCTTGGGCTTTGAAAGAGGCACAAAGTCTGATTCATCCAATCTGCAGCCCCATGAGAAGAAGCAGAACATGGGCAGAATATGAGAAAACCAAGGCAAAAACAGACATTTATTACATATTGAAGAAGGCCGAGTCATGGCATATACTTGCAATTTAATCAGCTATGTCTGGTAATGCATATGAAATATGGAAGCAAAAGCCCACAAGCCTCTCTATCACGAACGCTGCAAGTCAGTGTGAGAACCTCGAGGCAGAGTCTGGAGAGAACAAAGCTCCCACTGCAGATGGATTTTTCCCAAACATGAAAACTAGGCTCAGGCCAAGGCGCCCATATAAAACACAACAGAATAAAACAGAATGCTCAAGCAGAAATCTCCTCTTGTGTTTTCCCGAACACACACATTTTCTTTTTCTCTGTTTTACATAGAGAAAGTGTTGGGTAAAGTATAAATATTCTTTACCAGAGTTGAATGCGGCTCGTTGCAACACTATCAACTCAATCCGTTTGGTCATAATTGAGGCTGGCAGGCCTTTGCTAATGTGTGACTTTGTTCCCACTGGCCGGCCTCGCACTGAACAGAATGTGCACAATCTCCAAGGACCCTTGAATTTACCAACAAAAGTCGGTATTCAGATGCTAATTATGCATCGGCATGCATTTATGTCAGACTAACTTTCTCCAGCAGGAGCGCGTGCGTGTTTATATAATGTGTGTTTGTGTGCATGCATTCATGTGTCACTACAGTTCAATACTGTATGGAATGCTATTTTCATGATAATAAGGGGACATGGTTTGTTTCCATCTTTCATTCAGTGTTAGGAAATCTCTTCCTCAGCACCAGAATCTTGACGACTGGCCAGTTCAGAAAATGATTATTCCAGTTAGTAATGTATGGGACACGACACACAGATGCTTATTTGAAAAAGTCTGAATGACAAAGGTAATAACACAGGTTCTCTGTAAAATATTGTCTAATATGATTATTCAACAATCAGCTGGTCAATGCACACTGCTTTTAATATCAGTAATTGGATGTAGGGTGAAAGTGTAGACTATAACATAGTGTTTGTTTGTTAAATAATCCACAGCTGCAACTGAACTAAGGTTAGCTAACCTGTAAGTATTAACACTGTGTAACTTTCACAAATTGTGGCTTTAACCAATGGCTGCTGCTTACACAGTGTGCTTTTAGTGAGGACAAACAGCATGTGGACTGAAATGGAATAGTAATAAAAAATTTTGTTGCAAGTTGCAGTTCGCTGCTTGCACACGTTGCAAGTATCACATGCTAGGGCTGGATGATATGGCTAAAAAATAAAATCCCCATTGTTTTTATTTTCAGACGATCTTAATCCCCCCTTTTTTGTACTGCTACTGACCTTTTTGTTTTGTTTTTGGCCAACACAAAACAACAACAGAAAGCAGTAGCAGCAGTGTGCATTTTAGTTTGATCCCTCTCTGTCCCCATAGACCATGTCTCATATAAGTTCAACTGCACACAAAGCCTTGTTAGAAAATGTTAAAAGCTCTCCGACCACGAGGCAAATCTGGATAAATCAACTAAGTATGCTGTGCACTACAGAGATACTATGCTGTTTCTGTTGATCGGTTTCCTGCCACTTCGCTAAACCAGAGCATCTCAGACGTAATATGACTGCTTTCCCTGGTGATTATTAGTATTTTTAGCGTCTGCAGAGTCATCACATACATTATTGGAGTTGTTTTCGCGTTAGCAGCAGCATTAGCCACGGCACCGTGTGCAGTGCAGTGTTAGAAGAAACATTTTTTTAGGTCACATGGCTATTTTTGACAATCAAAAATTAAAACTCAATTACTTTGACTTAGCACCCAGCTCTAGTACATGCAGAATCCAATAAAGAGTTATGAAGCCAGACATAGTTTTAAATGCAGAAAACATCTCGGCCCACATCTAAGGGACAGTCAATCCTGAATGTTATTTACCACAAAATGATGTTTATGTCCAAAAACACTACACACTGGAGAGGACATTTATTCGATGAAAAGTTTAAATACAATTTTGCAAGGTTATAATCTCATAACGCTCATTTGAAGAGACAACAAAGGAATGTGTCATAGCAAGATGTTGTGTCTCACTTAAGCTGACATTATCATTATCATACAGTTTCTCTTCTCAGACTGTCCTGGTGCTGACTCTAAGAGTTCTACTGAGAGTTCTACTGGCCTCTAAATGAGGCTATATACTGGAGAAATTAGTTATGCAATGTTGCTTTGAACATAAATGTGTATGTGTATATGCAGTTATTTATGTTTCATTTCTCTTATATGTTTCTTACTCTAACAAAATAACTGTATTAATCATATTTTTACACATTCACACTAACACTGAAGTACAGCTTGTACTGTATTATGACGAACTAATTATCAATTATATACTCATGATTAATAATGTATGGCTGTACAACTGATTAATGTCGGAAATGATAACTTTCTCAGTAAACCAGGCATGAATGAAAAATCTGCATGTCTTCTAAAGCTGAGATACAAACAACTAAACTAGTAAAGACCACCACAGTGACTTTATAGCAGTAACTATTTAGGCCAAAAGATGCATACCCAGCAGAATAATTGTTATCATAAAGATGTCATTATACAGCTTGCATAAAATCAACACTATTTTTTTACCACATGACTTTGACCTATTCCTATTTGTTCCATCATGACCCCCATTGGCCTGTACATTACTAATACAGCTTAATGACACCTAAAACACCAGATCCTTTCACGGGTCACAGTGATCTGTCCAAACTTACAGGTCTGGGATGATAATACTGAAAGTTCAATAACTCTTGAACTGCTCTTTGGTGTCAAACGGGGACTACACATTTTGGTGACAAATGTGCTTTTACTTGCTAATAACTAACTTTAATAGTTGGGAATGACGGGAGATAATGCAGAGGCTGATCCCATTCACCGGGAAGATTTAATTTAGATTTCCCTCAGGTTCTGATAAGGCCGACGCACTGCGGATATTTCCAGATGACAGTCAAGAGTGTTCGCAGCAATTTTCTGTTTGAATACGCAGACACAAAAGAGTAGTGGTTAGACTTTAAACATGAGAAAATGAGATTCCTCCTGCGATGAAGGGGCTCAAGTGTGAAATATTTCATTGCTGTTTCTGTTAACAGTTTGCTCCAACAATCCCGTGTGCTATAATGGGACACTGCTACGTGTTTATACAATATTCTGTTGTAACCTTTACCATGTGGAATGTGCTGCCGAGACAGTGAAATATGAATGAGTGTAATTTTAGTACTTATCACATCATTAATCCTGCAGTGAGTCTGCTGCCCCGAGAGAAAGGGTGAGACACTGATGTTTTCTGGCTGGAGACACACTGACTAATCCCATGTATGTTCATTACACTTTTAGGCAGCAACATATTTTCTTTTAGTAAACTGTTAATGTTGTATACAAACCTCAGGTTTCCAGATAACATGTTTTAGGAGATATGGCCCAAAGAAAAGGAAAGATCCCTTTGTGTTGCTTTTTCAGCTCGGAGCCACTTGACTATAGCCAACACACAGCTTTAATATCAAGCACTTTCAGCCCCTTTGGTATGTAAGCCCTAAACCTCTCTTAATGCTCTTGTGGCTCAATAGCAGCAAGTGGAATATAGTCCAAGTCTTTCCCATAAGAACAGAGGCCCTGTCCAATTTCTTTCTTAGTAGTAATGCTTTTTGATGGCTGAGCTAAATTTGCATGTCACAAGAACTAATGTATGTATAACGCTATACTGTGAGTGTAATCATTTAAGCCGACTGAAGACCAAATACGCCAAAGCAGAGAGGTTGGTTGAGATTGGAGGGACCAGCAAAATCCAAGACACTACGGCGCATTGGTCAGAAAGTTTTATGTGTTTTATATGTCCAAATAGGATCGAATTCTTAGAAAAAAATGACCATAACGTGGCTAGTCATTACAATATTAATATCTCATGGGCTGGGGCATGCCATCCAGTTTGAATGGAGCCATCAGAAGAGCAAGCAGATTTGTCTGAGGTACAGGGATCCAGTAGCTTTAATCCAACAATCAATTCACTTATAACAAAATGTATTTAAAAAGCAACTTCTACAGGAATAACAGTGTGGCTTCCTAAGATTTTCCTAATTCACTGTCTGCAGTCAGCTTGGTCCTAACACATTCTCAACCTAAACTAAGCTATATCTGATGCAATAGTCATGGTACATCATTGGTCAAGGACTGGAGAGTTATATGTTTTATTTTATATCTGACAATTTTACCCCTAAATGTTTAGAAGTGGATCTGTATATTTAGCTTGCCTAATCATCATCATCATATCATGAGTGTTTCAACTTTTTCTAGTGCTACAATATGAAAACACTGGCACAGCTTGCAACATTCAGAACTATATGACCTGCTCATTAGGTAGGTTAAATGTGCTTTATCCCGGGCTGAAGGCATTCCAAAGACCAATGCTCAGTAACACTCTGATTATTCTTTGCTGACATTTCACATAAACATATAACCTAACACACTCTGCTAATGGACCTTCTGATTCTGGTTTTGTCACTTTTAGTCCAAACTGACCTAACATAATATATTTAAAAAATTAACAAATAAACTATATGTGTGCTTCTAACCAACCCTTTGCTGTGGTTCATATAGGTACTGCAAAATGATATTGGAAAATAGCAGCAAGCCTTTCTGCCAACTCCACCTCTGCCACTCCATCACCAAGAGCAGCCATTATCCTTTAAATGGTGTCAACATGAGAGATGGAGAGGCCGAAAGACCGGTGGGATGATTGTAAGCTAAACAAAAAGCCCAGTCATGACATGTTCACATCGGAGAACAAAGAGCGCTGACACACTCCCAGGGTCTGCTTTTTGACTATAAATGTACAGCACACAAAACCAGACAGGCCCGCTAGCACACACTTTATCACTTCTAACTCTCCACCAAAGGCACATAAAAGCTTGAATAATAGTTAGCCTAATTATCTCTATTCTAGCGTAAATGAACAACATTGTATTGTTCACAAATTGTTGAGCTTAGGCAGTGCTAAGGGACATCACGCAGCAACTGTCTGCTGTTTTGTCTGGTCCAGGTTTAACAAACTAACATCGAGGATGCTTCTCATAATGAGCTTGGACGAGAGCCACGGCACAAATAAGTGGTTTAAAAACTGCAACAAGGCTGATTGATGACTGAATTTACCGGCTGCGTCTGAAAACTAATTTCACCGTTATTCACACTTCCACTCTGTGCTTGCCGTTTCCAGGAGCAACCCGGAGGTATGTAATGGCTAGCGTGGTGGTCTGCAGGTTTTGGGGGGCTTCAGGGAGGGTCCACTGAGGGGTCATGGCATTTACCCCTCCTCTGCATCTCTGCGGTACGCTCCAAGAGAAGCCAAAGAGAACATAGAGGTGTGTGAGACAACAAAAACAGAGAGCCCATTGTCTCCGCCTTGGGGTCCGACCCCCACAGTCCCAACTCCAGGGTTTTTAGGACCCAGAGAATGAGCGACTGTCAATGGTGTTTTGTAAATATGTGGCTGTTTTCACTTCAGATGGGTTTATTCAGATGTCACAGGGAAATGTGGCTGCTTGGCAGTCCGCGGGTGTCTCTGCCTTTCCTGTTCTATTGAGCCGTGTATGGGAAAGCCATTTGTAGTGCGTCAGAAAGAGCAGCCCAAACGCCAGCTCCTTTGAGACAGGGGTTGACAGCTAAAACAAGTGAGCAAGCTGGTGGACAGGGCAGCCCGCTGAGTGATGGCTGTTTCTTATTGGCACTTATTGACCAGAGGCAAAGGCCCCCAACAGTGTGTCCCATCTAAAGCTAAATGGATTACAGACGAATCAGCCGGGGCCCATTGTCTGACTGACCTAACTACCTCTCTGAGACCTGGGTGCGATAAAGTGACTTTTGCATGACATTGGAGGACTGCTATTAAAGTCAAACATCACTCAGTGTCATAGGAAAGTCTGTCATTGTAGCAGTCCTAATTACAACTTACATACATACAAAGAGCTAGAAACAAGGTGTTAAAGAAAACTGTACATGGACTTGACTTAAAAAAAAAACCTTATTGCCAGCAAGGGGAGTAGAAAGAGTAATGTACAGAAAGCACCACAAAGGCACTGGAGATAAACTGACTAAATGTGTCATAAATAGATAACGAAAAAGATTAAAATAATGTCACAGTCATGATCCAAGAGGACATCATTGATTTACCCCATCTACAGGGTCACGTTTTACCTGCGTGAAAAGCCAGTAAAACAAATCAAGGCAATGTGCAGCAAAAGCATGTAAAGCTACTAAAGTCGCAGTAATAGCCTTTTAGTGTTTAAGCGGCATGCATGGCCCTGTGGTATAATGCTAACTTGAAATTAGCAAAATATTAAGCAGTTTAAATTAAGGTGATAGTGCTGTTGACATTTTGTAAGAGGTGCTCTGTGCAAGTGAGCCAAGCACATTCACAGCTGACATGCTAATCGTATGGGACATTGCAGGATTCACAAAAAAACTCAAATAGTGTCTCTACTTTATTTGGCAATATTTTCAGTGAAATTGGTGAATGGTTGCTAGGTTACACTATCAAAAGTCATTTGTCCTTGTCAAATGATTTTGTTTGCAGTTTGAAGTTAAGTTATTACTCTGAGGAACGTAACCCCAAATTACTAATGCATTATTTCAAGAAAACAGTTTTGTTTTTTGTTTTTTTTTAAGTGGAATCCAGCTTCCATGGTAAGAAAAATATGACAGCCATACACGAGTAATTGATTTCAGTTACTGCTATATTGCATCTGTGATATTTTTGTAATATAACATAACATCTGTGGCATACTATCAAGACAATTCTTTTTCAAAGCTATTTTTAGGTTATTACAGAATATGTTAAAGTAAATGATTACATACAGCTCCTTTAAGCTGTGACTGGTTGCGTTTTAATTACATGCCATTTCTCTCCCTTCATCAAATTAGCCTGTGCAGTGGGGACCGTTCCTAATAGCCCCGGCTTAATGATGATTACAGACAATATTGGTTTCAACTTTCAGTAAACAACTGCCACGGCCTGCTTTATAAATTACAGAGCGTACAGATAAATCAATACGGAGCTGTAAGTTACTGTTCCAAGTGATCACTCTTACAGACGCAAGATTCTGAACAGAACTAATAAACAATAGCTCTCGACTATTCAAAGAGGCTCCTCAGAGCGGAGAGATGTTTCATTGTGGCGTTGTGGGGGTGTGTGATGGCCATCTTATCTGGTGTTAAGGATACCCTTGGGGATTGAGGAGGCGATGACCACTTTTCTTCCCTTTAAATCGCCGTCCTCAACCCCCACATTGGCTAGATGGCTTTCTCGAGGCCCTTTTGTTGGAGGATTACTGGGCGTTGGGAGATGCACACATCCTGATCCCTGCCCTATCAGAGCCACACAGGGGGCTAAAACTGCAAGAACCCCCTGCACAATGAGAAGAATTACAGAGGCTTTCTCTGTATGGGCATTTATATTCAACCCCACTTGCACTGGTCAGAAAATGACAACACAGGGTATTCAGTGCCGTTGGTTTCCCAGCAGGAATCTTGGACTCGGTGTCAAAACTTAGGGCATTTTTTGAAATATGAAACAGCAGCTACACCATTTATTATTTTCTAATTCCACCCAAGAAACAAGTTTCAATTCAGAGTCATGCCCTAACTCACATTAAAATGGCTGTCAGACGAGGTATCGTAGCAACTAAAAAACCCAATCTCCCAAGACAGATAGTTGCCAGGCTAAGAAATGGCTTACTGAGATGATCAATAGGGTTACATTTTACATCACTCATTTATTCATTGTAATATAAATGTGTAAACTCCTATTTTATATATTTTATAAACATCATCTTAAATTCTTTCTTAATTTTTGTATGTGTGTGGTGATGTTTGTTACTGAAAATGGATTAATAAATATTCATATTTGTTATTTGCTTTAAAGAAAAACAAAGGACATCTTCCTTTCACAATAAACGGATGATGCTAGAACCACCCACGGCAAACAAACAAGCCTTGGGTGAAACCACAAACACACAGCCCACATCCTCCATATTGTCAGCCCGTCTCCTCCTCTACCGGCCGGTATCTATCTCACTCCACTGCGTCCACGGGACAGCTGCCCAGACAGCCCATCTGTCTGTCCTGACCTGTGTTTGGGACCATAGGGGGAGCCTAAGTGGCGCGTGAAGGGGGTCTCTGGCATGTTGCCCGCTCAGTAATGACAGTTAAGCTGGCAGCGGCTTGCCTAACAGCTCTGGAGCTCCCTGTGTGCTGCTACAATATTGATATTGTATTGGGTTGCAAAGGGCTTGGCAGCCTTTTAATGAGAGCTCAGATTGATCAGGCGGTCGTGGCTCTCCCTTTACAGTGCATGATGCTTATTGGCTGTCCCTGCAGGCCTGAACCCCCCTGATCTATCACTGCCTGAGCACAGAGACAAACAACGCTATGTCTACATTAGATAAACCCACATGCTATACTTCTCATCGGTGTCTAACAGCTATAGGTTTGCTCTGCTGCTGAACCACGGCGAGGTCTTTGTATTTTCAGTGCTATTTGTGTCACATCAATATGTGATAAAAACAGCCTCACGATGTCAGTAAATGCCAGACTGCTTGCACAAAGAACATCCAAAGCAGTGTTGGAGAAGTATGCTGAAAATATTTACCCGGGAAAAGTTATTAGATTTTTATAATTAGACTCAACTGTCTCTCTTTAACTGGCCACATACAGTGTAGAACCACGTGGCTATAATCTGAACAATTATCTCTCAAAATGAGATACCACTACCTGAATTCAGTAGATTTTTACAACGTGACGTAAACATAACAATACTAAGGAAAACAATCTGTTTCACTCATTCTTTCCCCACACTTACACAGAACCCTCACACTGACTCATCCACCCACTGACAAACAATGATTAGATAAACCTACACACTAGATTTCACATTAACAGCTATATGTTCTTCCTGCTGCTGAACCACTGCTGGGTCTCTTCAGTTCTATTTGTGTCCCATCAATACGTGATGAAAAGAGACTCACAATGTCAGTAAAAGCCAGACGACTTGAACAAAGAGGTTCTAAATCAGTACTGGATTGCTGCAATGACAAGATTTAGAGGAAAAACAAATACTAGCACAATATTTATGATATATAAGTTCTTTACATGTAGATTGAATATCAACAATTATGTTTCAAAACTAAAGGCTTCACCAACAAATCCTGACAATCCAGTGTCCATTTGTAGATTGTATATTTGTATAGTTACAGAAGTTTAAGTTAGATTATGCTGCAATTGTCTAAAACCTAGCTTAATAGAATAAAGTGGTGAGGTGGGGCTTAAGATGTGAACTGCAGACATTCATTTAAGAGAGACAGAATGCTTTATATTATAAAAAGTGAGAACCAAAAACGTGGAAGTATTGTTTTGGATGAAATATACATGCTCTTGATGATCTCTTTTTACTGCTGCAAAAATCATAGTAAAGTTGATAATCATAAAAACAAAAGGCAATCTCTGAGAATAGGCATTAGTGAGTGTATAGTATAATTGATAAACTGTTTCTTTTGAAAATGGCAAGAAACATTGGAGACAAAAAGGCTTGTGACTTTTTCCCAAATTACAGAAATATATAAAAAGTAACTGATCTAATTTAGGTGTCTGTATTTCCTCATTTACGACAAAAACCTTACACCGACATAACAGTGTGTCCACCAATACGATAAAGTCTATAAACCAACTAAACACAAAGCAAATAATAATAAAACCAGTGTTGAATCATTTATTTTGCCCACACCTACATACAGGCTTCAGAATGACTCATCCACCCACCTCCCACACAAACACCATCTCTATCCTTCAAATCGAAGCTAGAGGTTGCTAGTTAGACTTTACAAATGAGCACATAGTCCCAGATAGAACCCTACTGTCTCCACCCGACCACTCCATATAAACCCTGCCCCTGTCAAGGTCGCAGCAGTCATCACCGGGACCCTCCTCTGTCCTATTAGCCCTCCATTAGGCTCCTGTCACAGACGCAGCCAGCTGTCCACTCCCCTCTTTTTGGCTTGTTGTGATCATGACCCCAGCTCAGCCACTGGACCCCCACTCCACGCCCCCACCTCCTGGGATTTACAGCGGCGGAGTAACAAGATGGAGCTCAAATTGAAACCTCCGCTCGGTGCTCTGGGGTGAGGACATTGTGATTACTTTCACTGGCCTTTAGTCCCGTAGCTGTCAGGAGACCGCTTCTCAACTGTGCAGCTGATTCGTCACGCTGAAATGTGAAAATATGACTAGCAAATACACTGGAATGGCACAAGAAGATTATGCACATTCATACATTCATCCTTGGGCAACATACCTGATATGTGCAGAAAAGACAAAGAGACAGGAAGCCCATGAAGGGGGGGAGGAAGTAGGATCTTTGTCACAGTGAAATCGACAAGTTGCTGCCAGCATCAACAAAAGAAGCGACTATCATGGCTAACCTCTTGCTAACGTCTTGGAGCAGGTCAAAGCAGAGACAGGACTGCTCTGAGAATAAGAGATTTCTTCCTGGTAAGATAGATAAAGCAGTGGAGCTGACCGACAGCAACAAGAGACATAACCATCATGCTTTGATGGCTAACTCCTGAACCCCTGATGGACAAGATGGCAGCACAAACAGTCAAGAGAATAATACCCTCCCAACATGGAGGCAGTTTTGTGAGTTTTGGCCTTCTGTACAAGCACAAGCAATGTTCGGGGTCATGGAAAACACAAAATGCCTGCCAGGACAACAATGTTTTTTAAAAGTCTTAGTTCACTTTGAGCACGGTTATTGCTTCGTAAAATGAGCATGCAGATAAATATAGTAACGACATAAACAATAATGGTGGCTGTGGTATGGGCATTCAAAACAAATTATGACTGAGCAACTTACAGCCTTCAGTTAATATCACTGGTATGTGTCGACAAAGCCTGAATCCAGTGTGCTATGTGGCTCTTAAGACATGGCTAACTTTACTAAAAAAGCTAAAGTCATACTGGACTGTTTTTCCTGAGGCAGAAATATAGGACACCTTCCTCTTCACCTTTCATTTGTTTGTGTCAGTAGTAATCCTTTAAGGTACAACAGTCTGTTTCTATTTCTCTATTATCACTTGTCGTTTTAATTCGCTGCTGTAACCATAAACCGTTTCCCTCCTGTGGCATAAATGATCTTATTATCCAATTTTGCCTTTTCCAAAATGTCACACACACCCACCAACAAGCTGCTCACCTGTTTTCTGCCCTTGTTTTAATAAAGCATGAATTAGCCGGATCAAGTTCATCACCCTTATGTTGTCATTAGTGCTGCGTTGGAGCACTGAGTCGTCACTATTTCACTAATAGAGCAATTAGTCCGACATCAGCCAGCTCTCTGACCTCACCTTGCTGTCGGCGCAGATGGGCCGTAAAGCTTCAGACGGGACGGGCGCATGGCTTTTTAAGCATGAGAGATTCATCGGCAACTCTAACCTTTTACAGAGGATCGCTCAGAGTGAAAAGGTCAATCAGATTCATGAGAAAAGCGTTGTGGATGAATGTCTGCCTTTAATGAATATCCAAGTACAAAGAGCGATGTTGTGCTGTCGTTCATGTTAGCTAAAAAAGCATTAAAAATCAATGGGGGGCAAAACCAATTTAAGTTAGGCATAAAAATGCTTTGTGAATTCATAGGGCATGTAGACAAGGTGGAAACAGACAACTGCGACCTCGCTTTAAAAAGGAGAGGAAAAGTGTTCCTTTATGCAGCCGGAATATTTCAATTAATTACACCTACGCTGGATTTAAGTGTTGGTAAAAGACTGTCAGCAAACAATGAGGAGCTTTGACAAGAATCTCTGGCAGCTATCCCCATTTTTCCACTGTGCGGCCATGATGATGTCCTCAGTGTCATCCTGTGTTGGGTAAGCTTCTTGTTAAATGTGCCTGTGATTAAAAGCTATTACAGCAATTATGTTAACGGCAGGAGAGCTGGCCATTGCAGAAGAGGGCCATTTGTGGTATTCAGCTGAAGCCTCCTTTCAGCACCGTCGCCCCAGATAGCTTTAGTTAGCTGAGTGGTTATGCAAGTGGGCATATTTTTTCATATGTACAGACATATACTGGCTTGTTTTTTTCTTTGCAAATATGAGAGCCGACATCCAAGCCAGCCTTGGGAGCTGACACACAGTAAGAACCAAGCACTTGGGTGTCGTTACTATAAAGCTTTGTGAGTGTGTCGAGCAGCCACTGTGTGTGGCACTGTAGGTTGGCACACTCATTGGGGGCTTTTTTGGGGTGCTGTCCTGAGCATCAGGCAGCCTGCCCAATGTTGACAAAGCCTGGTATCGCCTGCTGTCAGCCCATTCTGTGTGCACCCGGCGGAAAGAATCAATTAGGCCAAGCTCACAACAGAGTACTTTAATATTTGACTTTTAATCAGTGGGCTAAGGCGAGCTAGGGCAGCAAGGCAATCTGGCAGTTTCCATCTTGCTGATGTGGAAAATAAGGGTCAGGAAAATGCTCCCACAGCCATACACTGTGCATCATATATCCCAGGGAGAATATAAGAATCAGTGCAGCAGAAAGTATTGCAACAACAGGCTAATCCACCACAGTGTTCAAAAAAGTATCCCTTTGTCGCTCAGTCAAAAGATATCAAAAGCACCTTATGCAACCAGTTGCAAAGAAAATGAGAAGACTATGACAAATGTGAGTTCATAACCAGCTCGAGCTGCATAGAAGGGACAGTGGTGTGAGAGAAGAGGAATGAAAAGATGAAGTCTTTTCTGAGCAGAAGAACTGTGCCTTTGAAGAGTTGCTTTAGAAGTCATTTGGTGTTATTGTGTGCTGCCAAAGGCCCTGCTGCCAGCGTGCAGGGAGGAAGAAAGAGAGAGGTGAACGCTGTCCTCACACTGCGGTTTGAAGTGGAGATCAGGCCTCAAACAGAATCGCTTACCAAAGGCACATCACTCACCTGTCTGCTCCTGCTTATGTCACACTGACAAGATGGAAAATCAAAGTTCATCTCACTCAAACGATCAGTCACAAAAAGTTAGATATCTAAGCAGATTTATTTTAAAACCACTGTAAACTACCACTATTATATCAGACACCCTGTGTGGTAAGATGCTTGTTAATCAAAACAGAGTGCTGATTAAAGTCATACATAATGATGTGTTTGTAAGCGATAATGCACAGCTGTGCACATAACATGCCCACATGTGCGATAGTGGTGTTTATCTGCTGCTACCCAACTGTTCACACAGGATGGCTCTGATCTCTGCAGCATCATGACAATCACAGCCAACAGCAACTGACAAACAATGTGTACGGCCAGCTCTTTGAAAAAAGGTCTGTTCAAAAACAAGTCTATTTTTGAACCTGTCAAAAGCATTCGTTTACACTTTTAAACAAGCTTTATGTCTGCTTGTTTAAGTAAAGGCATGAAGCTGGTTTGCAGCACACAGCCATGGGGTGTGAGGCTGAATTTTCAGCTTTTGATTTAATAACTTTGAGCTTTTGTGGCATGCTTATTAATTCCACACAGTCTTTGCCTCAGCCTCACCTCACTCCCAACCAAATGCATCTTTCATTTCACTTACTCCTCTCTTTATTCATAATTAGAATATGGAGTGTTGGCCGCTGATGGGGCATCTGCAGTAGCCACCAAACAAGTGCAACACTGACAGCACTCTTTGATCATAGATTCCATCTCAGCAAGGACAACAAAAAGCACTCTCTTATTTGTGTGAACTAAAATGCTAATTATGAGCCAGCAGATGAATTGAGGTGATGTGATTTTGATACTCGGGGAAGCGGTGTGACATCTGTGTCGCCTCTGGAGGTGACAAATCCATCCCCTTTCAGTAAATAAAGAGCTGATGTTAACAGTAGCCCACTGTGCTGTTTGTTTCCACCGAGCCATGTCGAATCCATGGTAACGGGAACAATAATCACAGCCTGCTTATTTCTGCAAAGAACATGGTAATGATACCCAGAGAGGTAGATAGCTAGGACTACAAAATAGATGCACCACACACAGTCGTTCTGATTACGCTGTATGACTGCAATACATAAATGACTCCATAAACACCAAAACAAAACAAAGAATGTGATTGCTCTAAACAAAGGCTGCTTCCAAAGTGCTTGTGTGCAGGCGAGTTGTGTTGGTGTGACTTCAGAATAAGAGGTGAACAGTCTTACCTTCCTGAATAAACAAGCCGTCCCCAGTGTTCTCCTCTCCTACACAAAGCAGCCTCCCACCGCCCAGTCCTGTAAGCAAAAAGAGTCCAAAATAGGATAAAGAACATTTGTAACATCGACCACACAGGGCAAACAGAACATGACTATCTTCTGGCCTCTTTTAATATTCAGTTTGGGTTCAGCCAAGTCTGAGGGTCTGCGTCATAAAATATCATAAGTGAGTCCTCCCTCTGTGTTCGAGGATAAGGATACATCTGCTTTAAATAAAACACTGATGAACCATAAGACATTCAGTATTACTACATTAGAGCCTGTCATTTGTTAAAATAGTCTTACTGTGAGTCTTAAATGTGACTAATATGTAAGGTGTTAGGAGGGATACAATAAATTCAGAAAATGGTTTGGTTAGACTATAGCCTGCAATAGATGTGAAAAATCCTCTCATTTTTAACAATTATCTTCCCGCCTTCAGGATACTTTTCGCAAGAGTGGTAATAATGTGTTTTTGTTTGTAGAGCTATGTAAGTGCTGCCCTATTTTAGTAAGGCAGGAAGTATATTTTTGTATTAAAGGAGGTGTCAAAAGCAGCTAAAGAACAGAATTAGAGCTTCTTCCCCAGTTCTTCCTGCTTTCCACATTTCTCTCAAATGCAGTTGTGATGCTGTGCTCTGTGCTGCCTTGTTCTCCACTGAAATGTCGACAGACTATGGTTGTCAGATGCATGTTGCTTATTGGACAGGTGTCAGTGTCCATTGCTATGACGACTCGGTAAAACATCAAAATTAATCCTAGAGACAGAGCTTCCATTGCTACATCCATACTAATGTGTTTTAATTTAAAATGTGCAACTTTTGCTGCAGTATTACGTGGTATGAGCCGCACTACTCTGTTTTTAAGCAATACTGAGACTAATTTTTGAAACTGCCATAGATCTGGGTTTTATTTAATATCTTATCTTCTCTGCTGTAGTAAAATGATAGAATCCATGGAAAACCTTTAATTTATAGTTCTTTGATTTGATTCTATGAGGCTATATGGCTACATCCAGACTACCTGACATTATTTCAAAGGTAAGGTGTGTAGTTTCTGTCATTTGTGGTGACACAAAGTGGCTGTTTTTTGTTTTCCTTTTAAAAACAATGAAGAAAACATTGGCATGCAGTCCAGCGCACTCAATTTTTTCACAGTTGTGTGAGTGTCTGCCCTTTAAAAACATATTCTGTGTGTTACTTTGGACATAGTGACGTACTTTTGCTCAATCTCTCAGCCATAATACAATTTACTTTGGTCATTTAGACTTTTAATTTGCTGGTGTATGTTTATGATATGAAGTGAACTGGACGAATATAGGAAGGTCATCTGGTTTTTACTACTTTAAGTCCCCACTTTTTTCAGATGCTTGTTTTCACACTCACACCATTTTTGTTGTTTCATCCATCCTAAAAATATTATAGACACCCACCACCAACCCCCTTTGCCATATTAATTCAGACTGTTTTTGTATTTGATAAATGTGGACCACACCCCGTGCATACTTTACTGTCTGGACATTCCATTCATTTGGCATGCGTTATAAACAGAACCCCCGCAACCAAATAGTGCCTGAATAGTCGTTACAAGACTAATACACACATGAACCCAGCGGTCTGTGATAGGCTAAGAATATGCCGCAGAGGCCGCATAAATCTGACTGCCAAGGCACGCCCCTGACCCCAGCTGCTGTGAGCCTGAGCCAGCGCTGCCAGCCACTCATGGGCATCAAAGAGAGGTGAAGCTGGACACCTGTGCCTGTCCTTCTGTCTGTCGGCCGGCCAGTCCGTCTGGAGCAACAAAATGCCTCACTGCAAGGCATATTCCTAAATAGCTTAAAACAACTGCGCAGACATTTGAAGGACAGGAACATGCGTAGGAAGCTACTCAGCTGTGCGGCGACAACACAAAATGCCTGTGATATCATTTATTTAGACAGGTCTTTGTTTGGCCAGAGATGACATCCACAAAAACGTGCAGCGCTCAGCAGACGCCGCCGGCTGCAAATGGCAAAAGTGATTTACTCCCCCTTTATCTGGCAAAAATAAAAGACTGACAGATTTAATATAAAAAAAAGAATGTAAGGGGGAGAGATGGAAACAGGCTGCGGATGACAAGACAGTGTGATGAGCGCGACAACTGAGAGAAAAGGCGACACCTGGCCTTGTCCTTGATGTGAATACGAGGATGATACATCAAAACCTGACGGGGCACAAAGATGGCTATAACCCAGGCAAAGAAAGACGGGGAAGATTAGCAAAAAGCTGGTTAATTTTAGCACTGGAGCCAAAATATGCCTGTGTTAATGAATCATGTTTTATTAGTATCTATAATGACCTTTTCCTGGTGGAGCCACACAAAAATTGTAGTGTTTTCAAGCGTGCTACAGTCCAGATGAAATGTCCATGTTCATAAATAAAGGCAGTCAGGCGAGTCACAGTCATGCGACTGTGATGAGCCGGAATGAGCAGCGTGTCGGGCCCGTGTACACTGATGCTGATCAGCTTTGACCAAGAGGGTGAATGAGCAAGGAGCCCGAGGCCATGCGCTCTACGGCTCGAGCAGGATCCTGATTGATTTCAGTGGGCTGGAACTCCCCCTATTGATCCCTCACCCCCGGCCCAGTCTCTCCCCCAATTAAGAGTTCACTAAAGCGCCACTATGGACCGCTCTATCCTAATGAATCCCACCTTATTGCCAACATCTCACTGTGGCGTCGTCTCCACTGTCTGCCTCTACTGATTTCTCACTGCATTTCTCACTTAAGCCTCCTGCTCCTTACCGCTGCTTAGTTACATCTAAACAATGTTTCCACAAAGCACTTTGGTACAGTTCAATCCCATACCTCACTTTCACTTTCCAATCTTTGGAATGGTGACAAAATAGGTGTACCGTGCTGTTCCAATATGGCACCATTCCTTTGCGGTGCCAGAGTGGTAATGGTAGTAATGGGTGGAGTCCATCACACCACAGTGCCCTGCTGTATGATGGGAACAGGGCTGTTGACAGTAGAAATGATGGCTGCATGGATTGCTGAAGTGCTAGGTTAGGGAATAAAAGTTTGCAGAGGCATCTCACACTTCATTAGACAGAAGGATGGGTAGACACTTCAATCCTTTAACATCACTGAGAATCAATTGCTTCGTAGCTAGCTAGAGGCCAGGTTTTAAGGATTAGGACCAATTGAGCTACTTTGGACGGTAAAAATGTGTGTCTGGGATGTCTGGGGGAGAGATCAAAAGATTGGTTGGATTAGAATCAGATCAAACACAAGTCAAAGTTGTGAGTAGTGAGCTGAGTGAGAGTGGTCGGAATGAGAGAAACAGAAATGCAAACGCAGGAGCCATCTAGCTGCCTGCGTCAGACTCAATTTAATTGCCAGGTACACAGATACCAGGTTTAGCTGCCCTGTGCCTGCCTGTCCACCTGCCTGTCTGTCTGTCCTTCCCTTGAGCAATCTCTTGATCTGCCCACTTTGAGGGTCCGAGCACAAAAAAGTAGTTCATTCACAGGTCAATGGTGCCCTGATGCAACCAGCCTTAAAGCCATAATCCCAGTGCTTTGGTGGAGTGAGAAAATCTAATTTCAGAGATCTGTAATTCCATAACCCTTATTAGGCAACACAATGGTTGCTACACCC
Source organism: Rhyacichthys aspro (assembly GCA_036850595.1). NCBI lineage: Eukaryota > Metazoa > Chordata > Actinopteri > Gobiiformes > Rhyacichthyidae > Rhyacichthys > Rhyacichthys aspro. Next base: position 5,492,673 of record CM072152.1, read on the forward strand.
TGAGGGAGAGGCACGAGGGAGGGGCGGGTGAGAGGAGGGGGGCGAGTGGCTGGAGTTGTGATCAAGTTAAACGCGGAGACGGAGAGATGCCAACGAAACTAAAAGAGGAGATTAAGGTAGAGTGGGAGTGTGGCAAATCAGGGAAATGAAGATGACACAAGTGCAGTTCAGTGAGTCAGCTTGACAAGGTACGATGTCAGACAAGTGGCCCACTGGGCTTCAGACAGGATTTTCAATCAATTTTTTGTGTTGACCAATGACATAATAATATAGATAGCCATCTCATTCTCTCTGGGCTATTACTCTATTTCCCTACGTCTACATACCACAGCCAATAAAAAAGTAAGGTAGCCCTGACTGCAGACCACGAGGATCAGTTGGCAGGTATAGATCCATTATTAAGCACTCATCAACATTTTCAATAAAAGCACTGTATTTTCCCCAAACATAAGCCAAGTGTTTTAATTACTGTAAAACAATGTTACACACTTTATCAAGAACGGCTCTTTGTTAAAATACCATATGCTCAGGTCAGCAGATCAGTTACAGCTTATGGTCCCCACAACAAAACGTAAACTTCGTGGAGACCGTGCCTTTTCTGTCATTGCTCCAAAACTCTGGAATGAGCTCCCTTTACACATTAGACAAGCCCATTCACTGCCCGTTTTTAATCACTGTTAAACCACTTTTTCTCGGTGGCTTTTAACTCAGAGTGAGAGGTGGTCATTCATTTATTTATTTACTTATTTTATCTTTTTGTTGTCTTAACTCATGTTCTAAGTTCTTTTGTGCTTTTAACCTGAGTATTTATAAATGCGTGTTTAAGTTTTTATTTTAAGTTTTATTGCAGTAGGTTTCTCCTCTGTTTATTTATGTTTGTGAAGCATTTGGCAAAGTTTTAAAGGTGCTTTATAAATAAAGTTGGTATGGTATGGTATGGTATATGCAATGTTGAGATATGTGGTTGAAAATCACACCTAATCCACCTAAGCATTTTAATATTTACCGGCTATTAATCTGAGTTTCCTTTGACAAATTCAACAAAAATCTATCAGTTCGCAGCTGGGCTAAAAAAGTTATTTTTAAAGTAAATCCCACAGGTTGCAGCAGGCAGGGATTCGTTCTGTTCATTCCTTTGTGATCATGTGGCTGAGGTCTGCCAGTGACGTAAAACATAAGCAGCCAAATGGTTTATACCCACTTCGATCTGTGTTCTGCTGTAAAAAGCCACACAAACATTAGATGACTTCTATCGGATTGATTTCCATCACTCCCCAACTGGTCAAAATAGCAGTCAATCACACATGTTTTTTTACAATGCACAATAGAATACAATGCAGGGGTGATATACTACCCTCAATACAGATAATATCACCACAGTGTGCATGCTATGAAAATTAATACAATGGATGCCTGATATCTTGTCACGTCTTTGCAGCTATAATGAACAATTGGGATGAAAAAAAAAAAAATTAAAGTCATCATGCCACAGCTGACCTTTATATCAATAATATACTTATGTTCTGCAGAAGTAATCTATTATTAATAATAACAATAATAACAAAAGAGTAATCTATTTCAACGGGTCTGTCGTTTCCCACCCTGCCAGGTCCCATCCGTCAGCACACCATCCTGCATTCATTTAATCGTAACATCAATGGGCCACTCAGTTCGCTGTTATCCGAGAGCTCTCATTGATTGTTTGCCCAAATTCGAGAGAGTGGGCCGTGTTTGTTTGTTTTTGCCGTCCCTAATGGACACCAGATGAGCACCCACCTTGGAAAGATTAGAGCTGGGTGAAGAATGTGGAGGAGATAGTCACAAAATTAAAATGTTACAGGGGAAATAGAGCCGTTAAAACCAACTGAAAAGGGACTGGGTGGTGACAGGAATATAGAAAGGAAAGAGATTTATGGTCTTAGTAAAAAAATTGGCTTTGGTCCAAAATCTTCTGATCACTGCTCTTGGCGACTGCAGTTAATTCGGTCATAAATTATTCACAAGAGTAACAAAACTGTAGCGAAAGGCCACCAATAGCGCAGGATCTAAAAGCTGATTAGGAGGAGATTGCAGCATGGATTTAACACACATTTCCGGGCTGCAGCGGGGCTTTGGTGACTGCGCTACTGTTTGATTTTGCGAGTGAGAAGGGGGTTCAAGCCGCGGCCTCTCCAGAGACAGATAGGCCGTCGAAGTCCGTAGTCTGTGGCCAGCAGGGTATAATTACATTTCCCGACGGGGCACCTCCACCGCAGCAGCTCGGCCATATAGAGGCAAGATTGAAATCTGATTGCACTCACATGGCCGTCCAGTGGCTGTCCAGCGCTGAAAAATCACATGTACACTTGGCTGGATGTGGCGCGCAGATATAACACCCACACTCATGCTCACAGCAGTGCCTCTCCTAGTATCAGCCCCGGAACACGCTGATGGTTTGAGCTGCTCCGGCTGCCTCCAGGTTTAAACACTGATGACCTGTTCACACACACTTCAGACCAAGTGACCAGCAGGAAACATGTGACTGTTATTTACCGCAGACTACCTCAACCAAGTCACTTCTACGCTCTAAACAACTAAATAAGCCCTGAATTTTTTTTTCACTAAAAGCATCTTGGACTCAAATCTCATCCGCACATTTATATTATTAATCTAGCGCCAGAGTGTTACAAAGCAAATGTGAAGGATTGAACTAAAAGATGTAAAATTAACTCAAACTTGGCCAACAGACTGCATGTGAATCATTTAGAGGAGTGGGTATAAATATGTAGTTTAAAAAATATCAGACGTGTGGGAAATTGTGTGGATTTGGCGAAATGTGTTGTCACGAGATGGTAACATGCCCTGTCAGTCAGTGTATCTGTGAGCTGGGCATCTATGAAGGAAGGATTATTTTTCCTTTTTCATCTCTGGGAATCATCACACCACCCTTCGGACTACATTTTTTAGTGATTACGGGGTGATGTACACATTTAGTTTTTACATGTTAGTTATTTATGAAAATGAACGAGGTGATTTGTGATTCTTTGCATTATAGTATGTTAGAAAAAGACAGAAAATAAAGTCTAACAGGAAAATGATTGACTGAACACTCCCAGATCTAAATATATCTTCAATACAATGAGAAGTCAGGAATAACTGCTTAATGTTGACAATTTTTCATACTGACAAATCAGTTCATTGTGAGCGCTTTTACCCAGACAGTCAGACAGCTGCAATAAACTGATAATTGACAGTACACTTGGGCTGCTCCTCCCTGTGTCCAACCACAAAAGGTCAAGACGGCGGTAAAAGTAGCAGCCCGAGGGCCCACAGAGAGCACGGAGCAGAGTCACCTTGGCTGCTGTCAGCGATATCTGCCACCTGTCACCACTGTCCCCGTGGCCAGGGATGTGGCTGTGTAGACAATGGCTTTGTCGATAGCACTTCCTCCTGAGAGAGGCGATGAGGAAACATGTCCTCTGCTTTCATCAACAGCCTCGGCGTGCCGCATTAGCATACAATACATATTCATGCTGGTGTCTCCCTTCGAGTGCACCGCCAGCCCTCCTGCACATTTTCCAGCCATTTTTACAAATGCCATGTCGAGCGGGCCCGTTCGCCCAGAGCCCCACATGGCCTCTTATGTATTCACCGCACGGCCGCCACAAACAACATCAACAGGTCTCAAGGTCGTCGCTCCCACTGACTTTGTGTGACGGGGTGTATGGCAGTCATTTGTCTGAGAAAATGGGAATAACAGACAAAGAAATGGAAAGACAACAGGGAAATGAAACTGTTAAAGGTGTGGCATGTAAGTTATGTCTTTGGGCATCTTCTGACTAAAGGTGTAAGATGTCTGATACATACAGTATGTAGTGTGAATTAACTGTGGATTAGTTTTAATGCAGAGTAAATGACATGCATGTGTGGGTGTGTGTGCACCACGCGGCTGCGGTCTTTAAGCACGGGGAGTGTCTGACAGGTAGACTTAGCAGGAACATCCTCCCACAGTTAGTCCACTGGCAACTCAGAGAGAAAAGAGGCCAGTTGATGTGGGGTTAGAGCTTCTGTGGCAGAGTGCGTTGTGATAAATAATGAATGCTTAAAGAACAGATCTTTAAAGCTTCTCCACTTCTGTCTTTCATCCCTCCATCTCTGCATTCGTTCATCCACCCATCCATACCACTATAAACAGCATGGGGTGTTGAGCTGCCTCTGTCATAAATATTTCAGCCTTTAGGTCAGTACTGCCCCCCTGCTGCACTACTTTTAACTGCCACCATTTGGTGATGACACAGCCTTTTGACCCATGAAGATATTGACAAAACACTGATAGTGAGTATATTCACCGGGGCTGGCTATGGAGATGAAAGCTAGACCCAAAGGTTCTGTAAGGATGGGGCAGCAGCAACTGTTGAAATGGTAAGCCTGAATGAATCTTGGCTGCTCTTAGCTCCTGAAAAATACATTTCTGCAATGTTTATATTGAAACATACACACATAGACACACAAGCCAAACAGTCCGAGTCTAAAACCACACTGCCGTTTCAAAAAAGTGGTTTTGAACAGTTTTTGTTCTAATTTTAAACCCCACACAGCGCTCTGCATAGGATTAGATACAAAGCTAGGCAACACAATACATGTTCCATATTTTTAAATGCTGCGAGGACTGTGAAACGGGAAGACAAAGACAAGTAATCACAAACTGGATTCAACACCAAAGCTCGCCAAAGAACTGTGAAAGCAGTGCTGGCTTAAGACAGTGCTTTCTTATGTACTCCCAACATAACTGTTTTCGTAAGATATGGAGAAGCACAAAGAGGACTTAAAGCCTCGATACTTAATAAACACTGTATATAATGAAAGTGTTGACAGGAGAAACTACCAACTTGTTCCACTAGATAAACAGCAGCTCCTGTCCACGCTGCTATTTAAAGCCAGATACTAAAAGAGTCCGGTGCATCCGCTGAAGGAAATTACTCCTCTATCTCTTATGCTGATGAGCAGTGCTGTTAGCGACTCCATGCATAAATCTCAGAGGCGAACAGAACGGATCGGAGCATTCAAGTGTAAACTAGGGCAAAGCTCCGCTCCGGCACTGTGCATTCTAGATACGCCGCTCTGAAAGCAAGTCCTGTGGCGGAACAAGCCATCGCACAGTGAGGGGGAACACATGCTGCCCTGTGTCACTCAATCCGGAGCACGCGAGCAGGCACAAAAAGACATGTACACACACCTGTTTTGGGTCAGTCTGGTACCATCCAGTCTGGTCTGGTCCGTTTTGTAGAGTGTTCCCCCCTGTGCTGGCGGAGTGAGGAGCTGGTCTGGCCCCCCACACTCCCCGGTGCAGACAGCTCACAGTTATAGATGCGGTGACAAGTGAAAGGGAGGAGGCGTGGCTTCACATGAGATAAATAAAAGAGGGAGGGACGGAGGGAGGAGAAAGCTCACTCCATCTACAATTCAATTTTACCCTTTCTTCCTTCTTTCTCCTTTCATTCTTCTTCATTTGGTGCTGCATTTTAGCTTTTTTCTCCATTTCCCCTCAGTGTTATATCATGTCGTGTGCTTCCTAGTTTAGTCTTTACAGTACTTTCTATTTTTCCCTTGTCCAATTGTCACTTTTCCCTCAAGCTTTTCTCACCCGTCTCTCATTCATAAAGCTGTAGTGTGTGGCAACCCGGACCATCTGTTGGAGCTTGCGAGCTTCACCTATTCACAGTTTCATAAAGGAAGAGAGAGAAAAAGGAATGGGAGGGAACCAAGGATCAATCTTAATGCCGCGGGGCTGGGGAGGGCCAGCGAGGGTTGGCACACACACTGTATCTATCAGGCTGGCACCTCTCGGCCGAGCTGGCGCGGGCACCGCTCGCTCTCAGGGGCCCGGCAGTACTTGGGATTTGGCTCGCTCCACATGGGCATGCGGATAGCAAAGAAACGCTCCCTCGCAAATCAATTTCTACACAAAAGCCATATGAATGAGTTCGCCCACATGCACACGCACACTCCGCGATCCACAAAACCAATTTCCTCTTTGACAAAACAAACAGGATATATCAAGACGGATTATCCAACAAATTCAAAGGGACAAGGGGACCGTAGACAGAGGACGAATCTATAAAGTCACACAGACGCATACTGGCTGTGAATCAGAAGAGCCATACTATTCACAATATGTTGGCTATAATAAAGATACTGCAATACTTAATATAACACAAAACAATCACATAAGAAAATATACCCCTAAAATGTCAAAAAGCAAGAGAATTAATAAACTTAATTTAGCTTAATACAATATGATTTAAATTAACACAAGATAAGTTTTTACAAGAAAATACATAACCTCAAAAGGATTACATATGTAACATCAAAGTCTTTTTGATAGTTCCTTAACTTGAAAAGGGAATAATAACCTCTCTTTCACTAAATAATAGCACACTACATAAATCCAAGAGACTGGGCATCTTATCATCTCAGCGGAACACACATCTCACCAGATAAATGCAACTCTTCACACATCTTATATACATGATACCTTTTGAGACATAACAGTCCCATGTCACTTAGCAGTGAAGTTGCAGACAAAGCCATTTAGTGGGTGCAAAAGCTTAAAAAAGTTACATTGCTTTGCTTTAATTTAAGCAAAATCAAGGAAAGGGCAAATTTAAGGATACTGCTTTACCACACATCTACTCTACTGTTCTCACTACTGTAAACATTCTAACTTTTTCAACAGAAAACTAATAAAAAATCTGGGGTAGTCTTACAAAAAGAGATCATAGGCATTTTGAAAAGCTAATAGAGAGGGGTGGTTTAACTATAGGTGTTAGTTCGGGAAACTCTGTTTCACGTAGTAGAGCAACAGACACGCAACAGGAAGGATGCCATACTGAACAACATGGACCATCCCCTGCATTTGGCGTTCAAACAACAAAGAGCAGCCAGTGGTTGTCTCAGATCAGTGAGCTGCAGGACAGAACGCCCCAAGAACTCCTTCTTCTCAATAGGACTGTACAATCAATCAGTCTATGGAAGATGAAGACTGAATCGGAGTGAATTCCCCCTTGTGGATTAATAAACTCCAGAGCAGTTGTGCTAGGTTGGCACATGATCATTTAAGTGAGTGTGCAAAAATGTGCACTTACCACATCCACAAGTGGCAATCTTGACTAAGTAGTGTAAGAAGTTCACAAGTAGTGGAAATTTAGGAGCAGTAACAACACCTGAGAATGGTGTAACAGATGTACATTATAGATCAAGTTATATATAAGTTATACTACACCAAACTCAATGTTTTGTATAAAACAAAATAGAGGATATGTTGGTTGAAGGTCACACAAATTTAAAGGTGAAGTTCATTTTTACCTTGTTATAATTAGCTATTTAAAAGTTGCCAAAGAGCCAGTTATAATGCGGCAATGTTCATGTAAACACCCTGTCTTCACAGACTTCCATTACAACAATTAAACATAGTGCGCATAGTGTACTGCAAGTGCACTACAGAAGAATGTGGTTTGAGGCAGAGAAAGTCTGTCCTAAATGCCTCCATCACAACTGGACTAAAGGAGACATGACTTTAAGCCAGGTATTCCTCCAGAGTGCTGGTGTCACTTCCCATCCCTGACCAGGAGGGAGAGGTTTGGAGAAGGGTAGTGCAGGGCTGAGGCATCCATCACTGTCCTCGGCAGCCGTCCCATGATGGATGCGCCTGTTTATCCCTCTCTGCAGGTTATTTAGATGCAGTCATAGCCAGAGAGATTAGTGATGGAGAACCTCTGCACCTCCTTGGCTCTCCTCCCACCCCATCTAATCAATAACATTCTTATCTTTTATCTGCATTTCACACCATTTCTTCATGGAATTTTTTTTTCAAAAGGTGTAGAAAAAGAGATTAATTGTTCGCCCCCTCACAGGGTTTTCAATTACAGCGCCTGCAATGGATCATCTGTCTGTCAGCCTGGCACACTAAGGTATTTGTGTCAGTGCACAGAGAAGAAACCGTGGTGTTTTGAGAAAATCAAAGCACATTTTCTCTGGCCATGACTGTCCCTTCCAGATGAAAACAAACTATTCGAAACGGTGGATTTGCATGGCATTTGAGGATCAAGTAAATTATATTCCTGCTTTACTGTCAGGTGCATTCAGCTCTAATCCTGGTGGAAAAGAAGCATTGTCAATCACTGGAACCACGAGTCCTTTGTACGAATGGATTAGCCTGTTCTAACGCGACTCATAATCATCTTAAGACAAAGTATGCAGCTTGGAAATGATTCTTTTTCCACAGTATGCATATCAGATGATCTGTGAGACTGTGGGACTGCTTACATAAAGAAGCCATCTAGCTGCTGTAAGATGCTGGATTACAGACAATGCCCCAGAGATGGCCCTGTTTTTCCTGAGCGCTGCCGACATGCCAACACAGCAGCCCAGTGACACCACTTTAACACATGCTTTATTCATGCTCCCACTCACTCTGTGGCTGTGCCTGCTCGCTCTCACGCACTCTTAAGCTGTGTCATCGCACTGACTTCTAATTGGGTGTAGCACAGATCAACACATGTACCCTTCATCAAAAGTTTCCTTCGCCGAGGACCTACAGGGAGGACTATTCCCACAGTGGTGCGGCTAAATATGTGGAAATACAAGGGCGAAAAGGAAAGCCAAGATGCAAACAAATGATTACAAGTCTGCAGAGACAAACAACCAACTCGCAAAAGCCCAGACCTTGGGGAACCTTGTTTTCTTTTTTCTGCTTCACTGGACACAAAATGGGCAAGGCCTTGTGCACCACCTTTGCATTGTAGTGCCCAGACAGGGACATAAATAAAAATGAGTGATTTCTTTTCTGATGGAGCACAAAGACAGTAATGTTCTATCCTGCTGAGATCTTGTCCTTGGCTAGGAGTGTGCTGTTACAAATGAATTTGTTCCTTTTCAGCTCTGTGTGTGCCAGGCTGATAAAAATATCCCCTGTCAGCTGGCTGCATGAGGCGGGGAGGACTCCGTGCAAATGAGGCAGACCCCCTCACTGTCTTCTCCTGCTCGCTTCTTCTATCTCACACTGCATTCCTCCTATTATTCTCCTGGTTTGGACCAGTCTGTTCAAGGCTGACTTCCCTCCAACTCAACCGCCAGCGCACACGCCTGCTCTCTGCCCTCTTTTCCTACTGAGATTCCCAGCTGAATGTGAGTGTGCATCAGACAGCTCCACATCACCATGGCTACATTATGAAGAGAAAGAGGTGGGAAAGAATCGAGAGAGAGAGAGATAGAAGGAGGAAAAGAGAGTCTAGGAGCTGGCAAAGTGGGGACTCAAGGACATGAGATTGACAGGGCCGAGGATAAAAGTCCATCACTGTAGAATACGTCTCCTGAAAATAGAACAGTAGCTTCTGCAGGTGGAATAGTGACGGGCCGTCTCACCTCTCAGCAGTAGTCTTCAGAGGCACACAGCACCAATACAGTCCTATGACAAACACAAAGGGGATTATAAAAACAACTGCACAACAAAAAAGAACAACATGCTTCCTGACTAATTATGGATGCAAATAGTCCTGTGCTGCAGCTGCTCTTAGCTCCATTGCCCTGTTACCTCCACTCCATTTCCCAAGGTGCCGAGGGTCGTCCCAATGCCAGACAGAGATTAAAGCATCACGGGGGAAATCATTACCACACAGTAATGATGCTCACCAAACATCGCCTTGTCGTGTTTAATGTATTCTCAACCAATTCATTCATCTGCCAAGTCACCGCCACATCACGCTCTCTTACTGAAAATATAAATAGTTAATAAGCTGAGCGACAAACAGTTTCAAGCAGTTGGTTTGCTTTCATTTCTCTCGTATCCTTAGACAACCTCATCCCTCATTCATTTATGCATTTATGAGTGGCACAGATCTTTCCATGAAGTAATTTGTAACAATAGACCCAGAAAAGATTCCTCTGTTCTATTTTAAATAGAATACAGTTACAATAACGCTCACTCTAAACTGCACTCATTTTGGGTCCAGGAAAGTTCCTTGTCCTTTGTCAAACTACCTACAGCCCCAATTATCCCTCTGACAAAACCTTTTGCAATTAAATGTGCCTTATTGTCTTATTGAGACAGTCTTTATTTCTTAATTGTCTTACTTCCTCCTGGTGCTTTGCAAAGACATTCACAGCTCTCTGGATAGAATAAGGAAATATGTCTGTGCGCATATATAATATCCCATTAAACCATGCTTCTTCTGTTAAGATGGCAATATATTTTTAGGAGACAAGGCTATTGATTGACTGAATACACATTGCAAAGTTCAATAATAATCCACGGTGCTCGAAATAGACTGTTTCTGGTCATGGATAAGACAAATGTTTTGCATAAGACCTCAAGTGAACAGGAGTCTGTATACACCTCAAGCATGGGTATTAATGACATGTTATTCATATTCGTAGTAGTTCAAAAAATATATTTTTAGCGGCTGTTTTGTTGGTAGCAAACACACCATAGCCAACTGCCAAAACAGTGTGTTGTCAGCCTTAGTACATGCTGTATTAGTGCACAGTAATTAGAAGTGGGACACCCTGCCAGTCTCACTAAAGAGCTCATGTTGTTTGATCATCAGCCAGCAGGGGGAGGTGCACTCAGGTCTGACAGGGATAAATCAGCCAACAGCATCAGCACTGGAGAAACATATCAGATTTGGAGGTTACAGAGACAGCTTGATTGATTTAGGAGCTAGAATAGGATTACATACTTCTATTTCCTTCAATACACTCACACACGGATTTTTATATTGTCAGAAGTTTTGTTTCTGTTTATTAACCAAAAACTTTGCATAATGCTGGAGGAAGCCTTAAATTGATGAAGGGCCATGCCAGCATTTATATTGATGTCTTTCTATGATGTTGATAAAATATCACTTTTGCAAGTGATATTTTGCAAGAATCTCTGTTTTGGCACATGTAAAAGACATGTAACTGATGGACAACCAAACAGTTACAAGGGGACCCTTGGAAGTGTGCAGATTTAAATCATCTATAGTGTATGTGAAGTGCTACAGTAGCCCAGCATGCTGTTGTACATGAACACAGACAATCACAGTGAAAATACAGGTGATGGTAAAACAAAATTAGTTTAGCTCTAAATGCCCTAAACTTTCATCAATCACATTTCACAAGACTGTATGCTCAAAAACAAAGAAGAATGCCAATCATTCTCCAGCAGTGTGTAGTTAGTCTATTTTGGGAAGTTTAGGGATAGGAATGGTGGCAAATTGAAAGCAAAGTATTGCAACTTCCACTGGTTTTAATGACGCTATTAAGGTTTATTTTTCCAAAAGAGGCAAATCTGAGTTGTTTTTTTTAAATTTATATATATACTGTAAGTACACACAACCGAAAATATGCTATTAACAGTGAAATGTGCTCCATTTCACTGTGCTCCATTTTATTGGGTTAGCTACTTTTTTCAATGAAGCCTGTAGGAGAATGTTGTATGTCAGGCAGAAGGTGGCACTAATGAAGAACTGACATTGAAAGTTTCAAAGTTTATCAACTCTGTAAGACAAGTGCCCAAAATATCGCCTGAACAGATGTTACATACACAAACATGCAAAAAGGTGCACATTCTCCATCTGTGCATGAACTGAGGTTTTGAGAGCAAGAGTCGACCGTGGGATCCACAGATCAAAGAGCGCTTCCCTGATGCGGTCTGTGAAGCCGCTATGGGCCAGCACCACATCTCCAGCTAATTAACTCAAACCCCTTTGACGCCATGTTATTTGCATTCCTAATGTACAGCACTCAGTTTAATGTCTGCCACACATATTAACGAAGAAGCGCTTGTGGGTTTGTCTAACAAGGCACCCCAGTGTTTTTAGCCGAAATACATTTGTAATCACTTTTAATCATTGAGAGGCTGGTTACACAGAGGGTTCCTCTGAATATTACGACACAATTAAAGAAACACTTACTTTGTGCACATTAATCTTAGAACATGCCAACCGTCACAGTGACCATTCCGAGGAGAGATGTAACTCGGCCAGGGAAAAGTTTCAAGTGCCCTCAAGTGCAGCTTTCCAATCTCTGCATTCAGTGGAGTGAAAGAGGAGCTTGAATTATAAATCAGGAGGCTTTAAACTCATGTAGATTAGTGCGCAGTCATGTTTGGGGCCCTTAATAATTAATGACTTGTTTGTACTAGAGTGGACCTTGCTTCTTTTCTGTATAGCTGTGTGTGTCTGCAAACAAACAGTGGCTGGCAGGCGATCAGATGCTGTCGGGGTGTGAGGAGGGCCCCTGAGGAGTCTGATGCAGGAACTGACATCACAGTCAAAGGTCACAACTGCAGGAGGCTTTCAGCAGTTCTACATGCTGTGAGTGGAGTTACTTTGAAATGTGTGAAATGGCATGAAAACTTACCGAAACCTAAAGGTCAGACTGTGCTGCAACTGCTGTCTTTTATAGACTATTTCACTTCTGGAAGGGCATCTGACCTCAGATGAGAAGTAGATGTGCGTAGGAGTAGAGTGGCTGAGTGGGTGACTAAAATATCACCAGATTTTTTCCAATAGCTGTTTATATTCTTGCAATATGTAATATAATGTGCTGCCAGTCTGAGGACTATACTGAAGACTAAGAAACTGTTCATGAGGATCCATTAGTGAAAGAATAAAGTTTAAAAGGGTAGTTTTTGGTATTTTGAAAATGCAGCTCTTTGAGGTACTTAAGGGCAGTTCATGTTGTGGCCTAAGTAAAGGCCACTGAGACTGAACCATGTTCTGCTGCAAATGAAGACGGTGAAAACTTGATTTTAAGCACTTAACAGTTTAAAAATTAAACTACTTTAATGTTTATTTAAGTGTGTGGTCCATAGTGAATATTTTTAAGAATATGTGTTGCTAGCAAATGGAACAAATTTAGGTTCAGAGGCTCACATTAAGGTGCTTATACAAATTAAAAAGTCAGTTCTGGGGTTATGTAAAGGAACAGCAGTCAGACAAGCAAAATTCATGTTTTTTCCCTTCTATGTAACCTGCACTTGCACTGATAGTAGTGGAAACCTTGATAGTTATTAAAGTGTTTCCATTGGCAGCCATACCACAAAGCCTGTGTCATGCTCCTGTCTGCTTCTCCAAAGTGTGGGTTTGCAGAAAATTCAAATCCACTGTAGGGAATAAGTTACATATCACAAGTATCTCATACTCCCTTTTAAATACTGGATCAGAATCAAACAATAACGCGCTATTAACAATTAAACTAATGTAGAGCAAACAAAAGGCTGGGTTGACGATGACATATTATTTTGGCTCAAATGCTTGTAGAGCTACACGACAAAATGTAAATGTGAATAAGACGTCCTGAGACATGCAGCAAAATGTCATCCCCTTATGCAACGTCTTTATTGAACAAAACCTCTAAAGCTGATCCTGATTTTAATTTCATCCTGTCAATATCAATGTCAATTCAATATCCTCCAGTCGTTGCAGCTAGTGTCACATCTTCACTCACTGTGTACTTGAACAACATCCAACAGAGACAAACCTTAATTAAGTTTCAGCATAGCATATGGTCCACTCTGGGCCAACAGCACAGAAGCCAGGAACAAGAGAATGACACCTGTACAATGACTGTCACAACAATGCCATCCACACTAGCGTTCCTCGGGCTTGTGGCCATCCCTCTTTGGCTGCTCTCAAACAGCCCTGTAAGCAGACTAAAGACAAGTGGGAGGATGAAATATTATCTCCTTCTTCCCTGCGAGGGCCAAAATGATGAATTGTGTAATCTTGTGTGGCACCTCATATTAAAAAAGTCAGCACTGAGTCCAGAGTTGCAAAAATCAGAAAAGAGCTGATGCAGACGGAGCATGGATGGTTGTCTGTCTGGTCGGATGGGTGACACCTTGGCCCTTAATGAGCTGTCTGAAGTCAAACAGCAGAAATACCAACACAATAAATTACCAGGCTCATCACTTCCTGTTTGCCTCCACTCAGATACGGCTCAGTAATCTTTCTATCTGCCATCACCCCATACAAAATGAGGTTCTGTCAAATCACACTGTACAGTCCTCGGATCCATTTGCATTTACGCACTCCGTGTTTCCAGCCAAACCAGTGACATGTTTTTCTGCAGTTAATTAGATTTTAGAATTAGTTTTCCCAAAACAAAGAGATGCACCAAAAACAAGACGATTTCTGCTCTGCTTGGTCTTCTTTCCCCATTTGGAAGTGACATGATAAAATTGTGTATTAGGGTAATTGCATGGCAGTGTTGGAATTAGAGCTATGGAGAGAAGGGTTTTTTAAGGAGCTAATACTCTATTCCAATTTCTGTCTGTTTAACATGCAGACTCAGAACTGTTCCCTCTGACAGGGCAAACCTCATTAAGATAGAGCAAACTAATTCACTTGAGGATGAAAGCTAAATCTCTGTATCTTTTTTCTTCCCACAGATATAAAGACAACCAAAATTGGGTCTAGGGGGATACACACACTTCAGGCGGTGCTCGCGCACAGATACAGATTAAAGAGAGGAGAAAGGTCCTAACCTCATGTTACCTCTGCTCTGCTGCTGTCAGAAAAAATGAGCCAATGTCTCTGTATGCGGAGCCTACACTGGACCGAACTGTCAAAGTGTTTGGACACCTGAGCTGAAAGCAATCACTCCAGCGAGTCTATTCCTGCTGACAAAGCACAGTTAATGTTTTAGGAAGCACAGGGGAGAGAGACGATTAGACACCAGAGAAGAGAGGAAAGAACGATGGATGGAGGAAGGGGTTGATGCTGGGCGTTCTATGGGCAGACATCCACTAACCAAGCACGCAGCATGGGATGTGGCATTTACCAGGAGCAGCCAAATGCCATGGCAATTAATCAGCCCTCTGAATGCCAGCTGTATCAATACCCGTTCTGCGCGGACATGGGCACACTTATGCATACAAAGTGAACAACACCTCGACATTCACAGCCAGCTGAAAGCCAGAGTTATCTTTGGCTACTGAGCTTGTCTCTAGCCTTAATCTTATTGCTATATCTCAAACTAGGACACACAGGGTGAAATGGAATGAATATATCACTTGCACAATCAAGGCGTCAGGTCTGGCAGACGAGACATATTTACTCCGCTGGGAGATGCTGATTACTTTTGAATAAGCAAGGTCTAATTGACAGGAAAAGAATGCAATGTCACTTCGCTGTGTGGCTGCCATTAACACATTTTTCATTTTGTACATGCTCGGAGGCATTATTGTTTTGTTGGCCTCGGTGCCTCCCTGGTGCGGTGAGTATGTTTTAAACTGGATGTGAGCAGAATGTTGTTAGCTACACAACGCTCCCCGAGGGGAACAACACACAAGAACAATTGGCTCATTAGAAGCAGAAACACTTCAAACCACAATATGGCTGGAACACACTCAGAGGAGAGACAAAGTCAGCGAGTGAGGAGCACAGATGGATGGATAGGAGCGACCGGGAGGGAAGCAGAGGCACAGCAACAGACGAGAGGCAACCTTGCCTTCAACACAGTCTGCACGAGCCAACTCTACTGAAGAGATGAGGTGAATTTATAATCCTCCTGATGATGAAGAGGCTGAGGAGCGGGAAGTTACACCTAATGAGATTTTTGTAATCTGATTATCTTTTGTACAACCTCAAACAACAAACTGCAAACGCTTATAAACCACTAAAGGAATAATCACATTACTAATACGTTTGAGAATAAAGCACTTACACTGAGATTTTAGACATTTTTTACACATTTCCTGAGTGTCTGTCAAGATCTGATTTCAATATTTACGATATATCATCAAATTAGTTATTGTGCGGGAATGTGCTGCTACATATTGTGCATCTCAACAAACACAGCAAAGCGAGAGTGCTACTTATCAGGTACATATCATGATTCCAGCTTTATACACTGCATCTACGATTGCCTGGCTATTGAACCACATGTTTCAGTCTTTCTATGGTCATAATTTATCTGTAAGTGAAGTGTATTTTCTTACAGAGCCTTCTGCAATTCTGCTTTCACATCCTCCCAGGCCTCCAGCAGGAATAGCAACATAGCTTCGGCAGTTGTCACAGGATGCCTATAAAAAGAATAAAACACAATTTGCAACTGACTGAATGACCTTACTGTCTCATCCACACTTGCACAGCTGTCCCACATGCACTAAACAATTGGGCAAGCCATCATACCCAGGGAGAAGTGTGCGCACAAGAGCCTGTGTGTGAGAGAAATGGACAGAAAGAGCTTGAGAGAAACACTGGGAGTATTTTATGACAAACCCGCCTGTCTGTAGATCTGTCTGTCTCCTCTGCTTGTGTCTTGAGGCTGACTGGAGGCGTCTCAGGCTACAACAGCTTTCAAAGGTCCCAACTGTTTTGTTCAGAGATTAGAGTACGGTTTTCCAGGACATAATCATTTATAATTCATTAAGATAACTCTACTCAGTCGCCAAACATCACTCACTGTTTGTTAATATCACATTTACAGACGTTTAGAAACGAGTGGAATGACTTTCCTCGGCCTACAGGTGAGGCCGTGCCCTTTCACTTCAACCAGGTCAATTGGGAATCATTTATTGAAAACCTAGCATTTTTACAACACCTTTACTGTATTTGGGTCGCTTTCACATGTCTCCAACAAAAGTATCACACAGTTTATTAATAAAAAGATTAATTAGGAGAATAATCCTTAACCCCTGTTCTGTCACTCCTAGCGTAAAGCAACGCCGTATCAAGCTAGCGTTAGCACAAAAAAAGGGCCTTAGCATCCTCTAGCTACCAGTTGTTAGCATTAGTTATACAGGAAAAAAACGCCCCAACCTTAAACGTTTAAATGAAACATTGCTTTATAACTTAAAGTACTTTATCATGTGTAAAAAATAATTATAAAACAAGCATGATTTTAACTCGCACTACACGTTACAGAGCTAAGCTGTTATCTTAAAATAAGGAAAATTGCCTGGGTAGGTTATATATCAATACAACAAAGCAATAATGAAAATGTTAAAGGCTATTATTAAATATGTTCTTTGGGAGTAGAAAACTTGAAATACTTAGTGTAGTGTTTTTTTTTTTGTTTTGTTTGTTTGTTTTTATTGAATTTTAGCACTGACACGCTGGATAGGTTAGAAGCGAAAATTTGGATTAGCTGGTTATGTTAGCTAATTATTTTCACCTGCTGTATCGTCTTTACACTAACGTTAACTGCCGGTGGGTTGTTTTAAACTAAATTTCCAGTCAACAATACTGACATTAGTGTCCAGAAATCCCAAGTGGTTTAACTGTGTAATATGTTTGCATTAACTAGTTTGAAACACAAGATGGCGCCACCTGCTTGTTGTAGTTTTAACTGGCATCTCAAGGTGGCTGAAGGAGACTGAGAAGAACGGGGCCTTTCTCAGAGGAATGATGGGAATCTGCATTTCATCAGAACTGACTGACAGAAAGACCTTGCATCTAGGACGAAGCTGTCAAGATGTTTGGGTCAATTTATCATCTGAAGTAGTCTAATCCCTTTAGGACCTAGTTCTACATTGATTGAAAGGGAAGCTTTAGTGGCTTTCCTTGTCAATCACCTCCTTCCTCTCAGAAATAATTAAATGAAGCCTAGGCAACTGAATAGTTATAGTAGGGTATATTTGAGCTACAATGATCGATAAACATTTAAGTTAGTATGCACATAATACCTTCAGTGTTGGAGATACATTGCAGTCTTAATGAAACAACCACGGCAAAATAGGTTGGAGTATTTTGTATTTAGGTATAAGTGTAAATACTACAATAACATTGCAGAATACTTTTTAAATGGATACATATTTTTCCACACGTTTCCACAACCTGAAGTCATACAGTCATACATTTGTGTTGAGTTAGGTTGTTTGATAAATGCAAGGGAAACTCAGCAGAGAATCATTAGTATCACAAACAGCTTTTTATCCATTCCAGCTGTAAAGCAATAGGTGTAAATGAGACATGACAGCCGCATCTGACATCCATTGCCCCTGGAGCCAAAGGGAGGGAGGTGCGAGGGCCTGGGGCAATGTGCTAAGATTACATAAACTCATCCAAGAGCCATGGGAGAGTGACAGAAAGGAGTTCACTTCACCCTGTGAATCACTTCACTCTGAGTCAACACAAAGAGTTCGGGTCTACTTTTTATCGTGAAGTGAAAGGTATACTACTGGTAGCAACGTTGTTTTATGTATGCAAGCCTTACTTTAACAACACTATTTTTAGTCGGTAGAACAATAGTGTAAGCTCCCAAATGACAGCTTCACTCTCTTGCCTGAAGGTGATGGTACACTGTTCAGTGATAAAATCAGCCTACACCCAAGAAGAAAAGCCCATAATCTGTTTAAATATGTCTCTGAGAACTGCTGCTGCGATTTCCAACTGAGCTGTTATAACAGGCATTACCGTGAGCTTGGCAAGTATATGCTGCCAAAGGTTCACTGGACAAAAGGAGATCACAGATGACAACAATAGGCAAATGACAGATGACACAGTGCAATGGATATCTTTCTCAGTGTAGAACTGAGATACTCTGGGTAAGATGACTCATGCTCAGTGTAAGAAAAAAAGAGACAGATACAGTTGCTATAGCCAGGAGTTGAATGCAAGGTTAAGTGCCACCTGCAGACACTGGAGCACTAAGGATGTCATAACACAGCTGTAAAAACCCTCTTAAGGACTGTTTGTTACAATCCAGGTTAACGCACTCGAGCAGTTTACAACAGGAGCTGATGCAGAGTAAAGCACTTGACTCACTGACGGCTTGGTTTGGCACATGCGCGGCACACGCACACTTAAAGACCGACATGTTCAGGAACAAAGATCCTTATTTTGATATGATCCAGATCAGCGGATGACAACTAAACTAACAACTGTGTGTGTCACCTGTCATCTGTTATTAAGATGGTTCTGCTCTGTCTCTACCTGACAGGGCATGACTGCTGACGCAAGACTTTCAGTTTCACCCACTCGATCCAAGAACAACTTTTCACTTATGACAGTCAGCCTGCTTTAGTTCCTTGGCGATACAGACCTGTTGCTAAACTTCTGTATCCTTTATTAGTTTATTTTTTTGTACTGTAGGCCCACGACTACAAGAAGCTACAAGTGTGAGGTTAAACTGTGACCAGAAGTGGGTCATCTGGTCACTGACTCAGACTGTTGAAAGGACAGGATCGTTAAAGATTACATATGGGCTCTGATCCAATGGTTATCCACCTCAACTGAAATCTGATTTTCGACACATGCACATATAGACGGCACCATTAACAACAGGGATTAACATTAAATAAACTTAAAAAGGCACTTCTCGATATACCATAGATACCATCAAACTGATCATGTTCTCTCATCTGTATGATTCTATGTAGAAATATCATATAACAGCATTACAGAGAGTGTCATAACAGCTCTTATGCACAGCCTCACGGAACATGCACATGTGTCAGAGGGGGCAGCAATATGTGAATTTTTGTCACTCAAGGGGGCAATTTTTTTAGGTAGTGGTCAAAAGTGCAGGGTTTATGAATCTAAATCACATATGTTAGCGTGTCAGTCAAGTTGAAGGTAATAAGGTGTATGGCATATCCATTAAGTCAGAATAAGTGTTTTGAATTACATTGCATTTAGTTTATATGGTCTATGGCTTTACATTAGAAGCTGCTTTTTAAAAAAGGCAAAGGTGAAAATTCCTAACTCAATAGCTAACAGCTATATTACAATTTCCAAGACAATGGGTCATGCAGTGGTGTGTTAAATGTAGTAATACTGTCTCAGTCTGGGACATTGAACTTTTAGACTTTTAGACTTTAGACCAACTAAGACCACATCTGGTTTATTTGCCCATATCATTTCTGAGATTGAGAAGACTACTTTCTCTTATTTTAATTTAAAAAATATGCTTCCTCTACCAAACACTAAGCTGTCCATGACTATGCACTAGGTCTAAGACTGGACTTGTTTTTCCGGGTTTCTCGTTTATGTAAGTCATCCAGTCTGGTCTTGGTTAATGTGGTCTTGACAACACCACTCATAATACCAAGTGCACTATATCATTTGCCAATATTAGCTAATATGTCATATGTATAACTGTGAGACCACCAAGAGTGTATGAAGTTGTAAAAGTTGGCAGTCATTTCAAAAGTTGGCAACTATTACAATTTTTATTTTAACAACATCTGAAGAGACATTTTTATGCAGTACTTTTATATTACTCTTGAATTTATTGAGTTGGGGACATGATAGGCACAGTAATTCGCACCCACTACTGCGGTGTAATTGCTTTTCCTTCTTCCCCACTTCATAACTTTATCACCAGTGAGATCATACAGCACACAGCACTTCTGATTACTTTTCTTCATACCTGACTTTATCATGAGGGAAGAATTGCTTTTAAGCTGCTGGATAACACTCTTAAGTCTCTGTTTGCCTGTCTCTCTAAACACAAACTCCGATAATACCAGACCGGGCGCACCGCTGATGTTGAGATTTTCCCTGTGGGACTTTGGGCAGGCCTGTGTTGCCCTGGTAAGCCAGATGATTCACACACACCAACGCCAAGCTTTAGCATCTTGCGCAATAACCCCAAAACTTTCTATACAGATTTACACTTTTTCTGGCTCACTTGGCCATTGTTTTTTATTGCTCAATTTCTAGGTCTCAGACGGACAATATGATTTAGCACACAGACTTATAATAACAGTATGCAATCCATTTAGCTGTCTATCATTTGGGTTTTACAGTAAACGGCTTGGCACTTTGTTCTATTTTGGCTGTCAAAGGGGAAAGGATGAAATGTGTCACCAACATTTAGACCACTGCTAAATTGTTTCAAAAGGTTAGAATCTTTTGAATAATGCAATTTTAGTGATGATTTCATGATGATGAGCCATGGTATTATGAAAAACAACATCCTCCAATATTAGACATTACCAAACTCATGCAAAAATCTGTTGATGTTACATGTCGTTAACATCTTTCTTCAACTTCTGTATGTGCTAGCATTAAACTCCAAGCTTAAACTTACCCGAATGTAATTAGTATATTAAAGGTACCTAAAATCAGCAGTTTGTTCTATTTTGGCCATCAAAGTGGAACAAATGTGTCACCAACATTTACTGCTGAATTGTTTCAATTGGTCAAAAGGTTATTCTCACTTGTATTAAAGCTCCACTTCCTAATTTTCTTTCTCAGACTCCACTCATCATCAAATACAGCCTAGGGACCTCTCCTATTTTTTTTTTCATTAAAAATAATAAAACCCAACCATTTTTTCCTTCACAAAATACTCATACATTTCACCAAACTGAAGTTTTGAGCTTAGCATTAGCTTAGCTGCAACTTCAGCATCAGAACAGCAATTATCTCCGCCACGTTAAACATTACAGGATAGAATTGACAGTATTTATAGGTGTTTTATGTTGCCTTCCTTTTTCCTGTAAATGCTTTTCTTTTTTTTGAGCTGTTTTGACGCGTTAAAAGACATATGAAGCGCTGAAAGAACACTTTATCAGCAGCTATTAAACTTCCTGGAGCGTCATATGACAAGCTGGTGTCAACCAATGGGAGCACTTCTTTTGAGGCTCTAACACTAGACATTACTATACTCGTGGAATTTCTTAAATAAACTTACTTGAATATATTACAATCACCAAAATCCGTAGTTCTTAAATTGGCATGTTCTGGATAATGGCCACTCAGCTGGTCATTTTCAGCAGGGGACCAGTTGTCTTCTGTACCATCCCTTTTTTGTTGTATATGGCTTTATTTACCTTCGTCAGTGTCAGCTTCTTTCTGACTTTTGTGCAAAGAGAAATGTGAGAGCTATGATGGCCACTGAGCTGGACCAGGACGGTGTTTGTTCTAATGGCTTCCAGAGAAGGCAAACACCACTCAGTGTAATCCAGATGTTTTCTTTCTTTACTCCTGTCTTTTCCCCTCTCTTTCTCCAAGCTGAATATTACCTTGTTTTACCCAGGCGCTTGGATAATTTGTTCCATTTGAGGGCAGGGCGAGGCAGGCGACAGCGAGGCGGGCAGCCGCACAGGTTCGGTCCTTGTTGGAGAGTATCACGTAGCTGCGTTTTACGACCTGTTTAACACCATGCGGTTGAACATAGCCATTTATCCCACAGTGAATGACACAGTGTCAATGCGATAGGGTGAATGCAGAAGCTAAAAAAAAGAAGTTCATTACTTTGGAGAGGAAATCGGGGTGCATGGAAAAGAAAGGGCCATGTTAGACTGCAGTAAATTACTCAGCCTCTCTGGATCCATTGACAGAGGGTTGCTGCCAGTTTCCACTGTTTAAAGGGAGACACTATGTGATTTCAAAAGGGAAACCCTGATGCTGTTTACATGAATATCAAATTAAAACCAGACACAACTTGTAAGGCACACGCACACACTTGAAAACATTTGCATAATAATTCATCTCTCAACAAACGAGCAATCTGTCTCTATGTTGCATTGCCATAAATATGGATATGTTTTTGTCATTCTTTGACATTGTGTATGGCATTTGCTAAAATAAGCTTGTCAGAAATGAAATGGAAAACAGAAAGAAACACTGTTATGGTTCTATTTAGGCAAGAACCACATCTAGGTCAGGCTAGGAATAGGTTAGAAAAAGAAAGCAGGGCTTCATGTAGTAAAAAGTTATCAAAACGTGATAACTTTTTACTACATCTGATCATCTGACTCAATTAAATACAAAAAACGAACCTGAAGTCGGAGTGTGTTCTTTTTAGATCATGTGAACAGCGATGAGGGCCCTAATGTGACTTGCTGTGATCTATGAGCAAACCCAGTGGTGTTACTGTGATTTCACAATAAAAATCAGTGTCCTATTTGTTTATGAGGCTACATTGTTACTGAAGAAGAAAAATGATTGGAAAAAGATGGCAGCACACATATATGCAGCAGCTCTACAACTACATTTATTTCACTCTACATGCATTCTTTGACACAGTAACAATATTTATTTTTTATTTTTTATGTGGTGCTCTATATTTATGTATGCAGACATTGACTAATTGTTTTCTTTTTACAGCTATATGCCTCTTACTGGCATTATTGTGGACAGTGGGGCTGTGCTAAATACAATGTGCTGGTTATTGTACATATGGATTGCACTTTTGTCATATCTTATTTTCTTATACAATGACAATTTTGATTATAATACTCCAGTGTTATTTCGTTAATTGTAATCAGGAATAGGAATGGAACCATAAAGGCTCCTTCCACTGGTTTGTAAGAAGCTTTAAATGTCTGTTTTTTCAAGATAGACAAAAGTGAGAGCCTATACACCAATCAAAATATATTTTACACAATTCCGCTTTAACTAAACTTACCTTGGCTTTTTATGACTTCACTTACTATCATAATATTTTAATGTTAGATGTAATTTTGGACTGGAAACACTCTTACATATTACTTAAAATTCTCAGAGATCATGTATGTTCCCCCGAGGCCTTCCCACC
Organism: Rhyacichthys aspro; assembly: GCA_036850595.1. Lineage (NCBI taxonomy): Eukaryota > Metazoa > Chordata > Actinopteri > Gobiiformes > Rhyacichthyidae > Rhyacichthys > Rhyacichthys aspro. Next base: position 5,516,130 of record CM072152.1, read on the forward strand.
ACCCGTAACATTTATCTTCGAAGCTGACGCCTTCATCAGTCACGCTGCTGTAATGAGAGATAACACATATGTCTCTGTTTACACATATCAGGCTCCCATACAAAGGTAATAAACCCTCGGGACAGGCCCTTACGTGATGTATACACGAGGATGAGAAGAAGGGAGTAGAGGATATACCAGATTCAGTTGTCTGTTCATGTGTGTCAGACAAAGAAAATAGTAGTAGATACACATAAAGTGAGTGAAATGGAGTGTGTAGGACAAAGTGCAGGAGAGTTAAAGCAGACAGCTGTCTTCATTTTAACAAGGTTTTCAACAGAACAAGGAACATTTGTCTTGACAGCGCACAACAGGAGCCCTATGTGTGTGTGATAGAGTGAGTACAGGCCGTATCATGTTTTTTGCGCCGCTGTTTATTATGTATGTCAGAGCCAATATGTTTATCTGACCGCTCGGTGGCTCGGGAGCTTGATCCACAATTCCTTGAAAGATCAGTGGAGGGTCCCCCTGTGAACACTTAGAGCAGCAGCTTTCAGAGGGAGAGGAATAACAATCGCTTCTATGATGTCTTCCACATGCGCTCTGTGACGTGCACGATTTAGCCTAAAATAATAGTTTGAAATCATTTAGACTCCTCCCTGACTTGAAACTACAGTGCTGTGAAAAAATATTTCTTCCTGATTTCTTTTTTTTTTTTTTGCACATTTATCACACTTAAATGTTTCAGATCATCAAACAAATGTAACTGTAAGACAAAGATAAGTCAGCTAAACACAAAATTCTGTTTTTAAGTGATGATTTTATTCATAAAGGGAAAAAAGCTACACAAGCCTACCTAGCCCTTTGTGAAAAAGTGATTGCCCCCTTAACCTAATAACCACCCTCAGCAGCAATAACTGCAATCAAGTCTGTGCAGTAACTGGCAATAAGTCTTTCACATCATTGTGGAGGAATATTGGCCTGCTAGTTACTCAACTTTAAGTTTCACGCTGTCCATCTCATCAACACCTCTAGCAATCCACAAACAGAATTTTATGACTTATTTACATAATGACATGTTCTAAATACTTGGATGTAAAGTGGTTGTACCACTGCTAAAACAGTTTTTGATCTGTTTTGTGGCTAATTAAAAACCAATAGTAGATTGCTGGGTCATCTTCTGTAGGTGCTAAAAGTCTAATGCTAGCTATGTCCAAGGATTGCGTAACCTACGTAGATGCCTTCAGTGGTCATCTTTTTTAAATAATATAAAATACAAAATGTTCTCCAGTTGCAACTGCTAACACCATATACCTATAAACCCATCTGGTGCTAACAGCTTGCTTATTTCTTCTAAAATGTCAACTTGGCCTCAAGTAACATTATCATGTAGAATGTAATAAATAAATAAAGAAAGAAAGTAAGTAATACTACATGTCAACAAAATGGTTCTTCAACAAATGCACTTTGTCTGCTATCTATGGTGAACCACGCCATGATTTCAGCAGTGTTGTTGTCGACATTAACCACGTTGGACCACATAATTCAAAACCAAGTCGTGACTTTTCACAGCACTGTGATACAATGGAAGAGATATCAGGGAACTGTTCATTCATTCAACTTTAGGGAAATTCAAACGTTAGGTTTCTTCAAATAAATTAAGCGTGTTAAGTGTTATTGCAGTCAGGAAGAACAAATTCTTGCAGCATTCGATCTTGCAGCTCACTGATCTCAGATGTCCACTGGCTGCTCTCTGTTGTTCAAAAGCCCAATGCAGGGGATGGTCCATGTTGTTCAGTATAGCATCCGTCCAAAAAAATACCGAACACTACAAGTCCAGTCTAAAAGAGTTTTTTTTTCCGTAGCATTGTCATGTTTCAATAAGATTGGTAATATATTAATTAAATTCATACCAATGCTACAACGTTCATAGGCACTGCTTCAGAAACCCCAGGATTAATTTGTGTGAACAGCCCCTCAGACCAGACTCTGAAGGCGTTTGCATTTGGTGAACAAGGCAGAGTTACAGACATTTTGTTTTTAAATTAACATAAGATAATGTGTAAATAAATGAATTAGCTTTGGTCTTGATATAAAATCCTGAGACCTCTATCTCCAAGGCCAAAACAAATGAATGAATGACTTTGAACCCAATGTGGTCTGGAGTACTACATCTGTTTTTCACATTGGACCCAGTGTCTTTTAGATGCTGCATTGTGCAATTGTAAAAACGATGTTGTCCTTCATCGGTTGTTTTAGAAGGTCACAGAGAGAGAAAACACAAAGACAGACAAGGAAAGTGAGTGGGAGAAAGGGGAAAAAGTGAGAGGAGTCGATCTTAAATTTCAGCGGAGCCCCGGCAGCTATACAAACAGTAGATGATGTTAGGAGGGGGGGAGTTGGGGCAGCTGAAGCTAAGCGAGGGATAGAGGGATGGAGGGATAGATGTGGATGTGGCTGTGGAAGAGGAGGCTGAAGAAGGGAGGGAGTGAGGCGCTCCGAGCAGAGCCACTCAGTCTAGACTCCAGATGTGCAGGCAGCAGCAGTGTGGCTGTTTGGGCCCCCACCAAGCTGCTCTGGGAGTATCCTCAGCACATGTCCCCACGCCGCCTGTAAATCAGTCCAGCCAGGCCTGAGGCAACACTGCGGCCACAAAACCCCTCCGCCCGGACCCCCAAAACAGGCCGGCCAGCGACAGACGGACGCCCATGAGCCCACAGTGCTGCGTTACATCTGCAATGGCCTCCTTATGTCTCTGTATGAGAAGAAGTGGACAGAGTTAGCAAGACATGACCTTTTCAGAGAAGCACACAATAAACAATTAACTTTATGTCTGTTTATAATTGCATTGTCTTTCACTTGTATGGAGATTTATTAATATATTATTACTGTGTCAAAATGTTAAGACAAACAACAGGCCAGTTAAGAGGCCGTTTATGCCATGTTTTTCTCAGAAAACGAAAAGATTCTGTTGCATCTTTTGTGTTCACTTACTTGGGCAGACTGTGGAGGTGTTTTTGTTGGAGAATGCCACCTGCTGCATTGTCATGTAAACTGTAAACACACATGTTCATGCTTGTTTCAGAAAGCTTTTGGCAGCTGGCTACACACAGGGAGGAGAACAACAATGGCCAAACAATGTGTTTTGTGTTTCATCAATTGATGTTCTTATATTATATTGTTAGTATTAGATGTATAGTGTTTATCAGCACTGCTCCAATGCCAGCTTTAACAAGTTGTCTCTTTTGGAGCAGCCTCAGTGATTAGTTTTTCTTGTTTGCAATGACTGAAGCATTAGGAATGAGGTTTACAGTAAAAATCTATTTGCCGGGTATTCTCAACAGCAGAGCCTATCCATGTGAACATTACTCTATTGTTATATAATCTATACATATCTATGTAATATTTTCGGCCTTTTGTAGTTTAATGTGTATTTGTTGTCATGCATGCACATAAGGCCACAGCTGCCTATAGATCCACAGGGGAATAAAGCTTGGTGTTGTAAATGCCGCCATCTCTCCTCGTTTAGTCCCACCACAACTCGTCTGCCACTCAGCTCCCTAGTCTCACTGGCACCAGGGCATTCCTTCAATTGCACACAGCTTCCCATACTTCACATCTACTCCAACATCCACACTGTGCACTCTCCCAATTACAGATTCCTGCTGGATGTGAGCGTGTGTGTAATCCTTTCCCATCAGCATTCAACACATAATTAGATGTTGGACTGGGAGGCCCGGCCCATATATAGTAAGCAATGTAAGCCACAAACATGCACTTAAATCCAGATTTCTCATTGTACTCTATCAGACCAAAGTGAGCTATTTTGAAAAGGGAAAAGAAAATCTGTGTGACAGTTTTTTAACACATTCAAATCTGTATACAAATACTTGTGACTGGACCTCCGTCAACTGTGAAGGGTAGTGCATCCTGGCTGGAGTGAATAAAAGACCTTGTACATTTTCCAATAAGAGCATTCCTCACTGGTTCACCGCAGTCATATTTATTTGTTTAACTACATTCCTTAATCCAAGTGTCTCAAAGATGCAGCGTTGTCAGTTCATCACTGACGCATTTTTCATGAAAGACAGTCAGCAACGATTTTGTTGTGACTGCCACTCAGCTGTCATATAAACTGTGAAACCAGCGTCCTCTCTAAAATAATAATGTCATAGATGCAACACGCATGCACAGGCAAAGTAGCTTGTCTAGCAGACCCTAACTGCAGACACTTGAAGTAGCATTCTGGCTAATCCATACGACCCAGGTGGGACTTGAACCCACAATCCCCAGCTCCGGAGGCTGATGCCTTATCCATTAGGCCACTGGGCCATGAATACAACTTTGTCATGAATTAAAGGAGGAAGATCAATAATAATGTCAGACTACAGGAGATTTTTACAAACTAGGGGTGATTACCATGACTATTATTACTGTTACAGGCATTATAAATGTTTGTGCTGTTTTACAATCTGGTAGATGGAAAAAAATGATCAGACCTTTGCAAAGTTATGTCAAGTTATGAAAATCTCATGAAAAGCATATCAAGTGGAAAACTAAGGCTGATCCCATACATGCACTGAATAGCGTTGCGTCAATCCAACATAGCGTGCGGCGGAGTGCCTGTAAATACTACAGTTCTTTAAAAAGGAACACTCTTAGCACTGTGTGCTGTTGAGTTTTTCAACATGCAATGTTTGATTATTTAAAACTGATTGAAGAGTAGAGGCAAACAAACTCTAGTGGTACTGCATGCCATCTTGACAGTTTTGAACAAGGGACTTGGGTTGCCTAAGTGTGACTAAGGTAACATTCCAGCGGCATCCAAATGTGACTGGTCAGTACAGAACATACCGAAGGGATTCATTGGTTTATGATGCTTCGCTAGACTGAGTTCCTGTATATAGAATACACAGAGAGCTCACGTCAGGGTGTGCCAGGCTATACACTCAAGCCTGAACATAGTTAAACTGGACTGGACTAAAGCTGGGCACTTGTGATTGGATAATGAGAAACACATTAGATTGTGAGGTCTGAACAGGCCCTTGCCCAGGAGCAGTGCTACAGGGGAAGAGCCCTGCGTGTATTTCCCAACCAATCCTGTGCTATTGTGCAAAGTGCTAAAGTCAACGCTTCCCTCAGCTGTTCAAACAAGTAGCATGGAAACATTGCTGTGAGCAGTGTTGGAGCTGATCAGGCTGCTGACATCCTCTGAGCAAACAGGTGAGCACAGGGCAAAAATGTTGAGGTCAGGCTGTTGTGTGCAGTCATTTGTGACCGTGCGCCTTTGTGAGGAGCCTACTTCCTCTTTCTGTCTACTGTGTGAACAGGTGAGCAAGCCACCGTTTTCTGTTCTGACCTTAGGCAAAAAAAAAAAAAAACAGCAATGAAACGCAACAAACACACCTATTCACACGTGCACACACCCAAATCCCAGCTGATCCTGCTCAGCAGACCGATCCAGGCTTGCGGTGAGATTCCACACACTGCTGCGCTCACACGACCTCCTCCTGTGACTACATATGGGAGTGTGTGCTTTGTGCTTGTTTAAACATCTTAATAATGTTGTTCCTTTTACTGCAATAGATAGGGACGTTTCCCAGCATACACAGCAGTATAGAGCAACGGGACACTGCAAAACAGAGCAACAGCTGACAGCATCTGGTATACGTCTGGACAGAGGAGGTTAATGGCACTTTAACCTCAGGCTGTGGGAGAGCTACTGGGGCGACAATATTGATACCTATCAGTAATTGCTTTACTAGAATTTCTAATTGATTCTATTGACTACATTAAAAACCTTATTGCTGTAGGCGACGCTATTATTAAGTATGTTAATATGACCAATTAAGTCACACTTATGACGTTGTATTGTTTTATATTAACAAAATGCAGTTGGGAGCATGCAGTCCCATTCTTTTTTTACAAATTACACATCATTGGGCCGTTGTGTGCAAAAGGTGCAGTGAGAAGTGGTCCTGTCTACATTCCATAAATGGAGGTAGCAACAAAAGAGGTATCACAGTTTGAGCAGACCTGGCACAGCTTGGCATAATGGGAAATTAATGACATATGACGTGAAATGCACTATAACAGGAAAAGCACAGGTATAATACACTGCATTTGTGCTTTATTTTTCACTTTTTTAAATTTATTAAGTTTATTACCTAGTTTAGTCCTGATGTGAAAAGAGCTTTGATGCAACTCTAGGATGCAGCATCAAAGATGTGCCGTATTGCACTGTGAAGCATAAATGCAACTAAGATCACGGAAAAAGAGTGGGATGAGTGGCTAATGTAATAGTGCTTGTAGGAAAGAGACCTCCTGTTTGCGTCGGACTGAGGGCAACTGGTGCTGAACACGGCACACATGTCGAACTCAAGGCCTGGGGGCCAAATACGGCCCTGTGCAATGTTTTATGTAGCCCTTCAATACATTTAGAAGATGATATTTTTGACACTAGGTTTTATTCATTAAATTTGAAAAAGTTTTAGATGGATTTGATTTTTGCAACAATAAGTAACTAAAACCTGTTCAAATCTTACTTAAACCTGTCCAAATGTAACTAAAACCTGTCCAAATGTATCTAAAACCTGTTCAAATCTGACTAAAACCTGCCCAAATCTGACTAAAACCTGTCCAAATCTGACTAAAACCTGTCCAAATCCATCTAAAATCAGTTGAAATCCAACTAAAACCTGTTCAAATCTGACAAAAACCTGTCCAAATCCATCTAAAACCTGTCCAAATCCATCTAAAATCAGTTGAAATCCAACTAAAACCTGTTCAAATCCATCTAAAACCAGTTTCCAGAAAAGGAGGAAGTTATTTGTTTGTTAACGTTTGTAAAACTCAAATGAAGATGAAATCTCACATTCAAATTATTATTATTAACTTTCGCGGCCCCTCAACACTTTGAGTTTGACGCCACTGATCTAGTGGTTCAAACTGGTACTACAAGCCTCCTTTGACTGCATTTTAGAACAATCTGTTGATATTCCTGTATCACAACACAATGAGGTTTTTATCATACTGGCAGGACATAGGACATTATTATAAAACATTATCTTTTACATAATATTTTGAAAAATCATACATATCCTACACCACAGATAATCCATCTATTCATTTTCAACAGTTGGTAATTCTGTTTAATCCCTTAATTCATTTTCATAGCCTCAAGCTAATTTCTTGGCAATCAGGTGAGTCAAATGTGACACAAATAAATTAACATTTCAGAATATGTATTAAATGAAAAATACTACTATATAGTATAGCAAAGATAATCCACGTTACAACAAACTATCAGCAGTGGCTAATTCCTTTTAATTCTTAAATATACTTAGGTAGCCTCTAAATAATGCAAATTGACATTTCTACACTGGAAAGAGATTAGTCAAACATGGCACTGAAGAATGAATGAAATCCAAGTGTTAATCCTGTTATGTTCAGATCTCTATTTAAAATATACAAATAAATAATCAGTATCAGCATCATTTCGTAACAGATGTGATTCCTAAAATACTTTCAGCAGTGTGTTCTTTTGTGATTTTGAGGACAAGTTTTCAAGGAAGGTCGAGAACCCCAGTGAATGTCCCAATCCGGCCTTCTCTCTTCCTCTGTTTTGCACCACAAGGGGGCCACCTCCACCATCTCAGCTCCTCCTGGGATCCACAACAGATAGCAGCCTGTGTGTGCTTGTGCGAGAGTGTGTGTTAACATGCATGCATGAGCAATCCCTGCCTGTGTGTTGTGTGTTTGGGAGCTTCAGGAGACAAGGCAGTCAGTCAGAGGTCCCTGGGCTCTCCTACTTAATTAGTAGCAGGGCTCGGCCACAACCAGGCCCCCATCGGCCGCCTGCATGGCCAGCGGTCATCATGTGAACTGGCTGGAGGCTACAACGTCTCCCTGACGCTGCAGAAAGAGCCGTTCAAAGACCTTATCTGCGTCAGTCTGGCCCGGTCTTATCTGATGTGACCCCTGCTCATACGCCTCCTGTTACACTACGTTTCATGTGGGGCAGTGTGTGGAAACAGTTTGAGGGCCCAGGAGTGCGTTTGAAAGTGCACTGAAGTGGGTTATATGTTAAATGCTTGGATTGGATGACAAGTAGGCCACTGTGAGGTCAGCATCAGTTATAGTGAACAGAAATCAGCGGCTGCATATCAAATCAGCGCCAGCTAATGTCACTGTTACCGAGCAACCTGAAATGGTTTAGGAGTACTTTAGTGTGGTGATTTATGAAGTGATTTATGCGAAAGTTACTCCGGCGAGCTCTGTGGCCTTAGCTGGAGTGTGTTTTTGTTTAAGTGTGTTAGGACCAGTGCTCAATGTGTACAGCAGACCACAAAGAAAAAAAGTATCTCTGGAAAGGAGTCAGTAATCTAATCTGTAATGCATTTAGGGGCCGTTTATATGACAGAAGAGTTCATGAAAATGGAGTCGTTCACTGTGTTTCCAAAAGTATTCTCTCAGCTGTTGAAAACACTGTGAGTGCCAGGACAATATGCAGCGCTTTGAACACCACCAACACAACAGTAAAGCAGTGGCAACAGCACACTCCAAAAAAAAAAAACAACTTTCAAAATCTATTAATTGCTGGAGCAACACTAACAAACAATGAAGTTCTGTTCAATGTGTCATTACAGCATGGTTTACAAAAACATGAAGGACAAAAACAGTGGATTTCTCACTGTTGTTCTCTTGTCTGAAAGTGTGTTAAAAGAAGCTGATATGCCAAAGACAAATGCTGTTTACTTTGGCTTTAAGTGGTAACATCTCAGGCAGCATTTTTAGAAAAATACAATCTGTAGTCAGTGTTTTGAGAATTGGTATTGACAGATAATGTGACAGTGTTCTCTAGTAAACAGAGAAGTCACAGCCCTGGTATGTGTGGACCCATGCTGCAGGTGATCACTTATTTTCTATTGTATGCTAATGACCAGTGTTGTTCCATTAAATGAGCCAGCGCACAGTAATTACAAACCCATTCTGAGCTGCGTCCTTCTCTCCTGGCACCGGCAGCTCGTGGGCAGGGACCAACAATTCCAACACAATTTAGCTCCAATGCTGCAGTAATTGTTGTTGCACACTGTCTCCCCCTGTGGTGACCCTTGCTTCCCCAAAGCACAGATGCCCATGATACTCGCACACATTACACACATTAGCGCACTATGTTGACACAGCTTCGGCCGGGACAACCCCCCCGATCCCTCCTCCTCCCCCCAGTTGCCTTCTTGATCCCTCGTCCCACGCTCCCTCCCTGCACACAGACAGACAGAGTGCTGTTTGGTGGAGATCAGAAGCCCAGGCTCGGAGGCCCCACACCTGGGCATGTTTGCGGAGGAAGCGGGCCCTGGGCGGGCTACGCTCCATGCGCCTGTCGACTGGCTCCACCAAGTCTGGCCAGCTGTGCTCCTGGCCTGGCCTCGCGCTGTGGGGGCTGTGCAGCTGGGAAAGGCATGTTTCCCAAAAGAGGAGAAAAAAAGACAGGCAGGGAGGGGGGAGCGAGGGAGGGAGGACACAGAAAAGAGAGAAAAAAGGGCTTTAGGTTATTTTGAGCTCATTACACATTCATCCCTGAGCTCCCCCTAAAGCATCCCCTTGTATATGAAAAAACATACTCTTGTCGGGTTGGGGCTAAGCTGCTTAATGCCATGTAAGCATTTTGATTATAAAAGTAAAGTAAATCAAACTGTAGCATTTGAACACATAGTTGTTCTCTGAAAGCTGAAAATGAGCTTGGCAACACTGCAGATGTGATTGTTGATAATTAGGACAGCTGGTAAGAATTTATTATCTTAAATGATGGCAAATGAGCTCTGGAGTGATTTTAATGTCTGATCATCGACAAAGTTGAATTTTTGACTTGTTTGTGGACTTGGTGAAAGAGAAAGAGGGAAAAACACTCAGGTTTGCCAGTAACAATGTCTCAAACTTGTTCTGAACAGTGCACACAGATACTCTAGGGATACAGTGTTCCTCAATTGTTTTATCTTTTAGTCGTCATCAGGTCAAGTAGGCAATATTAGTGACTTTGAATTTATGACTTTAGTCACAAAGTAAGTGACATTGAATGCTAAGATCATTATACCTTAATGTCTTCTTGTGAAAGAGAAGCTAGAATCTAAATTCTTACCAGGCAAAAATGCTATAATGTTCATGTATAATCATATTCAGTGTGTGAGAAATTCAGTTGGGTTTGTTTTGTTAGTTAGAAAATGTGAGCTTTGTAATGACAATATATTTATTTTACATGAATTTCCAAAACTATGGCTGGAAGTGGAAATTCAAATTTGACATATTGCCATCACAATATCCAACACAGTTCTAGCACAAAGTATATTTGTCATTTCCTGCAGGACTGACGAAAGGCTGAATAGTTGCTTTGGTCGTGGAGTGACTGTGCTTACAGAATCCTGGGATGCACACACTCCACAGTTGACAAGTTTAAAGACAGGACAAACTGCTGCAGCCTTTGCTGTTACAGATGTCACCTCTTCCTGTGTGTGTACTTACCCTGCTGCCACAGGGGGCTCCCGAGGGCCCCGGGGCCCAGCAGTAGCTCAGGAAGTGCAGGACATGTGGAGAGGCTGCTGTGTTCTCCTGTCACTCAGCACTCCAGGGAACAACCAGGACAAGCCAGACCGGGCCAGAACCACTCAGAGCAGGGTGATATTGACTGAACAAGCCCAGAGCACAGGCCCAGCTCAAGTGTCTGTGGACCCACCTCTGACTCATAGCTGTAATTATGACGGATTGAGAAAGGGTTGTCTCATCTGCTGTTACAAAACACTGCTTTCATTCACTGCAACTTCACTTGTGACATATACTTACTCAACAAAAATGTGACTGCAAACCCTGTTTCTGCAACTGGTTTAGCTTTTTTCATAATTTGAGGTAAAGGTTGTAAAATTCCTTATACCCAAATACACATGAACTCAGTATATTTGCTTGTGTGGCTTTTCATCAAACTGGCTGTGCTTGTTTATTAGACATTAGTACAGTCCTTCCCCAGCCAACCTAACCAAAAACAATACTTCTCTTCTTCTTATGTTTTGAAATAATATTCTACAGTGGACCACAGTTCCACTCAAGTAGGTTGACTTCTGTGTTGTTTACCATTAGCAGATGGTGCAGGAAAGCAAAGAAGCTGTAGCCTTACCTCACATGCCTATGTGCCTGTGTCCATGATGGCCTGAAGGTCTTGTGGCTTCATCACTGTGAGTGTTAATCTCAACAGGCAGATCCCAGTTTAACAGCCTTTTCATGCGGACGCACAGGTCTTCATGTGGTTGATAATTCTGTTCATGTCCAGCATAACATAGTCTGAAGCATCCTTTAGCCTAGATGCATTTATAAAAACAGCAGCTATGGTTCTGTAGGTACGTAGTCTGACAAAACCATGTTGTACCATTATTGCTGTTTTTGTCCAGTGAAAGTATACTGTGGTCCAATTAACAAACAGTTAAGTAAAACCAGGAAAAAGGGTCCATAATCTTTTGATTAAATTGGTAACAAATAACAGTAAAAAAGGCTTGGTTGACCCCATATTAAATGTGCAGGTAAAACTGAGTGCTTATCAGTCTAGCTATTTATTGCCCCATTCAGGTCATTACCCTCAGAGAACCTTGTGGAGCAGCTTTGCAAACAGAGAAGTAACACATTTAACTTTTGCAGCACAAAGCATAAAAGCTTCCAAAACACAACAAGCTCTCTTCTCCGCAGTTCAAAGGAGCCTCTGTGTGAGGGACATTAAAGTGGCATGCTAACTCCCAGTGGCCCGTAGCCTTTCTTCAGACCTTCCAACACCACAGGATCCTACCTTCAGTCCCCCCGGGCAGGTCCTGCTCCCCTCCGGCCTCCCTGCTCTGGCCTGACCTGGACCTGCCACCCTGCGGTCACTGCTGGCCCAGGTGGCCTCATGCATGGACACAAGTTGAAGAAAGGAGCAGCAGAAGGTGAACATATGCCTCACAGGAACACATGGACTCTGGGCTACAAACCTGTTTGTTCTGCTGTTGTTGAGAAGTCACGCAGTGGATTCCAGTGTGTGCTTCTTTACACAGAGTCTATTTGAGCCCACTGCAAATGTATATATTATAATGCCTTTCCAACATCCTGGAAATGTGCAATATTGCCCAAGGTGCAATTTAACGTATCCTTTATTTCCTTTTTGTGTTTAAAAAAAATAATTAGGGTACTGTCTAATTAAAAGGCAATCAAATGAAGTCTAACACAATAATTCTTGCTTGATAACAAGTGCCTGATTGTAAGATACAAATGAAATGTTTTATCATACAGGGCTAAGTGTTAAGTTAAACTGCAGCTCTGGCAGGGCATACTCTCATCTAGTAAAGATAAAACATTTCTTTTTAATTATAAGTAAGTACTTTTTTTTTAATTGCACGCTAGAGAGTTCTTAGCTGGGTAAGTCAAAAGCAAAAACAAAATGCCAATGTTTTCTAAAATAAAGCTTATGTTTTGCTCGTGATATTTGTTTACATTGAAAGAAAAGCACAAAGCTAGAGTTAATTAACACTAACCTTTTCCGATTTTAGGGGCTGTTTACAGGAGAACACAGCATTCATGCCGCTGACAGTTCAGGCTCATGCAACAACGTTAAGACACAATCCACGTTCACACAAACCCACCAAAAAAGCGCAAAACAATGTAGCACATATGCCAAGCCAGTAGGGAGCATGTGAGCATTGCACCTATGTTGTCATTATTTTGAGGTTTTGGCAAAACGTGTAGTCATGTAACAACATCTTAGATTGAATCAGCAACAGCGTGTTATGGTTCTCACTTCATGAATGAAAAACTTTGCATTTGCTTTTTCACTTTAAACACAAGCATAATAAAGAGGCATCATTCTGAATATAAATTTTATAGAACTTCTAATGAACCACAACCAAACCTTTTCTACATATATTGATTAGCAGCAGTGTACACGTTTACCTCTAGCAACAAAAAAAGGATTTACTGTCTTCTCATATTTAAACACGGTTTGTGTTGCACTTGTATGACATCAATGTTTACATGGCATATTTTTTTGTGCATATAGTACAGTGGAAGCACAACCTACTCCAGCTTTTACATGCACCAAACTATGCCATCCTGACTTGTATTGTACCATCTAGGTTAAACATGCATTAGCTCGTATCACGATGTGTTTCAGGATGCGTCGAACCAGTAAAAGTGTAATCTCTGCTCTGTTTGTGTCCGTGGGCCTGTGTTTTCTCATCAGCGAGGCCTGCTCTGTCTATCTGCCAGCCCTATCACAGGAGCTGCTCTGGGGCTTGGCGTACCGACTAGAGCCAGTCTCTGCTCGCTACCAGGGCCCACACACACACCCACTGCATTCCTCCTCCTGCAGCCAGAGGCACGGGCGAGGTACACGATGAGCCATCACCCCAATGGACAGGACATCCTACTGCGATACTGCAACATGTTTTCATGAATAATCTGTTTCATATCACAAGACAAAGGAGTAGCTGTCAGTACAGCATCACATTTTATTTCTGCTGTGTGATGAGAAATAGAGAATAATTTTGTAACATTGCAGTAAATGAAACCAAGTCATGACCAAGGTTTTAAGGTAGAAGCGTGTGGCAAGTGATGAGTAAAGGTGATCATAGAAGTCAAAGGGAAACCATGTCAAGAGTAAATCACAGGGTTGCTTTCAAGGAAAATGAAATATTGCTACAATCTATGCCTTTAACATGAATGACAACTAATCCTGTAGAGACCGCCAACTCCAAGTACAAGTAAAGAAGTTGTGATATATAGCCCACATGAAAAGTAAAGTCAAGGTATTTGAAGATATATGCTTCCCATTTAAACACAAATCATTTATGTCCAAGACAATAAGTACTATATAAAATGTATATGATTGGGACTAAGATAATATTACAACACTAACTAAACACATATCTTCAGGCTCAAAAGAAGAGACTAAAAACCCTGACAAAAGCAGAAGAGTGAGTTATCTGCACAGCTGTCCATGCATCAGGAAGTCAACTCTGTGCGGCCTGATCACAGAGGCAGGACAGGAAGTCAAACAAAAAGAACAGGAAGTAAGCACCAGCTCCAGGAAGTGACTTTTTGCAGCCTCGGCTCCACGAAGTCTGCAGCCTAAAGGGAGGGAGGGGGAATAGGGAGGAGGGAGGCTGCACATCTGAGTATGCAGAGTGGGAGAGAGGAGGGAAACAGAGGGAAGCCACTGACAGCTGTCTCCAGGCCCCAGCTGTGTGTCATTTACAGACTAGTGCTTATAAAAACGGGCCTGGCACCAGGGAGTGATGTTCCTGATGCTGTGGCGCCAGGCGCTCTGCTTCAAATGACACTGGGTGCCACCACCAGCTTCCTCCCAGCCTACAACTGTATACATCCACACAAATGAGAGAGCACCAAAAGCTCAATTTGGCAGAAGTAAATGCAGCCGTATGTGTCTGTAAAAGGCATCAATTGAGCAATGGTTAGATCAGAATCCTATGTAGAATTAAGGACTAGTCTGCTTCCCATTAACTCCGAAAAGAAAGAACTTGATACAATACTGATTCAAATTGACTATAAGTTTGTTTTTGTCTCTATCTGGGAGCTCACAATGTTTTTGGCCTGGGCGTTTATTTTGAAATAACCAGGCCAAATTAACTGCTGAGGTAGCGTACCTTACATTACTATAACTAGTGTGTGATTGATAGCAACCTATCTGCTGCTAACGTAGCCTTCAGCTTCCAACACTAATACGTTCCATGCTTGTTTTTTTAAACTTAAGAATAATTAAATTAAAGACAGTCTGCTAAACTGGGCTTGTTGTTTGCATTACATTTCCTTATGTCACTTGAATGGGAGTATGTGATCGACAGCCAGCTATGTGCTGCTAGCTTCAAAGACACACTTTTCCAGTCCTCTTATTTTTAAGCTTTACATAATAGTCATAGTCAGAATACTCAAGACAGGCTTTTATACTGTGACTGTTGTTTGTGTTACATTACCTTATGTCACTTGGAGGAGTGTATGTGATTGACAGCTAGCCATGTGCTGCTAGAATAGCAGAATTTAAAGACACATTTTATATATTGTTTTTTAAAGCTTAACATTCATTATATTGAAATTGAAATTGAAATTGGAATCGGTTGTAGTTTCTGGGGTTAGATCATATAGGCTACAATGTCCTGCCAAGGAAATATGAACTTCTGTGTGTTTTACTAGCAAGCAACAGCTAACTGCAACTGACAAACTCTGAGCAAATAGGGTGACTTTACGTCCGGATTTAGACAGAACAGTCCTGATTTTAAGATATCTGCAAAAACACTAAAATGTCCCGATCGATTTTAACCACTTCCTGTCACAAAAGTCTCAGTTTTTTACCCAATCATAAAACCAAAGCAGTGCATTGTACCTGAAACTCATTTGTCTGTAGACTGTCTGCTTGTAAATCACAGAGTTACCATGGCGATGCCAATATTAACCAATAGAAAAAGATCAAGCGTCCCTTAGGTCTGTGGCTCGATAATGATTGGTTCTTAAATGTGAGGTTATTGCTAAGCTGTCCTCCATCATTCACAGTTTGACTTGTCATCAGCTGAAAAGAAAGTTGTGATTTACAAACAAGCTCCAGAATCATCACAAAGTACCAGGTAATAAAAACGCTTCCAAGTTTCAAGTTTTATTGCTTCGAAGTGAAATATACTAATCAATGCAATCAGCTATTTTTTTATTTACTGGTGTTGTATTGATTTTTGCTTACATTTTTTTTTATTAACTTTTAATTGTTAATGTCATGAATTGTCATTGGATTTACAGTAAACTTAAAGTGTACAGATTTTTTTGGATTGAAAATATGGTCACCCTTCAAAATAGGCCTACTATAAAGCTACAGTACAATGGTATCAAACAATACTCAGAGGATAAGCTTTTCTCTTTTTGTAGTGGGTGATGTTACTGTTCATTACTCCACTCCATTGTAGCCATTGCCTCCTTCTACAATAGAGAACTGAATCATGTTTCCACAAAGCATCTAATTCTCCATCCTAGCGACTCAACAGCATGAGAGCAAACAGAGAGACGGTGAGGACAAACAGATTAGTGGCTCCGATGACAACACCCCCTCCACTCACACACACATACACACCTGCGTTCACACATTGACTGACTAAGCCCACCGTTTTGCATGTAAATTGAGTGTGGGGCTGCACTGAGGAGGTGCTAACTTCTTTGCCGCTGCACCTGGGCCGACTGCTCATCTGCATAAAGAGAGAGTCAGGGAGAGAAGAGAAAGGGAGGGAACGAGTCGGAGGTGTTAATGGGCTAAAGGCCGGTAATTGCGGGGTATTTAGTCTGCTATTGTCATCGTGAGGCCCGAGGGACAACAGATAAAGCCTCAGATGGGACATGTTAGACTTCACACATCGCTTTAACTGGAAGATACTTTCTATTCACGGCAGCCTGACTTTCCCTCCAAAAATGTTTAAATCTCTCTGGTTGAACTGCTGACACCGCTGGTTCTCAGACTTTACTCATGAGGCCACTCTATAAGAAGGTATTTGGCTCCAAGTAACATCATCGTGTACCATCATGTATCTATGTAGTATCATATTGAACTATATATATATATATATATATATATACAGTCCTTTTCACATTTGTTATGAACTCAATTATGTACTGCACTTAATTGACCAGCACAGGACCAAACCAAATCTAAAATAAAAACAACCTGGTTGAAGCTAAGACTAAAGCTGGACTTAACCAATAAACACATGGAGGATGGCAAAATAACTAAATACATTTCATAGGATCCTGGAAGAAATTGTTCACGTGGCTAAGTTTGAAAACCTCTGCCTAACACCACTCAGTAGGCCTGTATTTACCTTGTTGTTTATATCGATGTATTATTCTAGAGTCATCCTAATTTGAATTTCTCAAAGATAACACAATTAGCTAAGACTGTAAGAAGTCAAGCTTTTGCTGGATGTATGGGGCATAAACGGACTAATGCCATTTACATGACTTTTGAAATGAAGTCCAAAACAATCTATAAAACACAATATGGCAATCCAACTCATTATGCATTCCACATCATTTAAAAATATGACTTTTACCATACTGCCTTAGCCTGTTCGGACCATCAACAAAAATATGTTATGTCGGCTTTTGTTTCCTGATTCCACTACCTCCGGTGCCAAGTAAGAGTTTATTTGCCACATGGGTGTTTCCAAACTGTGGAATAGAACATATGTGGGTTACATTAACATGAAAACCGTTCTTGAGCAGCAAATTAATCTAAACTAAAGAAGTCCTGGGTTTAGCCTCGAGTTATTATAGGTTTAGTCCTTTTAATGTTAATATAGTCCCTTTAATGGTGTTTCTAATCCTAAACTGTAGAGAATAATATGCAATATTCATATATAATATTTTGCAACAGTTACACTACATCCTGTCTTCCCAGCTGTATTTATGTCATTAAACAGGCCTACACTAGTGAATTTAATGCTATTCAGAGTGGTGATACTTGGAGAACCTAATCATTTTTGATTTGGGACGTGGACTATATGAATATGAAATAAAAGTAAAAAATGGTTTGTCATGAAGATGTAAGATAAAAGCTGCAAGGTGAGTCTTAAGAATCCCAACCAATAATGGGAAACTATGTTGAGATTCTACCATAGCTCATCATTACTGTGCATGCAAACGGTTTCTTTTTATTGTATTCTCTGGCAAGGATCTGTTTATGTTCCACAATAAATACACGTTTTATGGAGCTTGCTACAGTTCATCTTATCTTTCTTTTTCAAGGCATTTTTTCTAGTGCCGCATATAAAACAAATTGCCGGCTGCTTTTTTAAACCGGTGAATCTGCTCTGGTTGCCACATTGGTGCATATATTTTCAGCAGACAATGTTTTATGTTCTCTCCGGCTGTCGTAAAGTGCCAGCCAGCCTTGAAACCACCATCTCCAAACGCGCCCTTTCAACTCCTTCCAAATTTCTACGAGGCGCTCTTTAACAGCAGAGAGAACACACTGACTCTGCGCAAACACGGATAAGTCCAAATCTGACCTATGCACTATCTGGGTGTCTTCCTGCCACCACCTTATCGTTAATCGGCTTCATACTTCTGGGCTGATAAATGATAAAGCAGAAAACCATATGTTTTCGGTATCAGAGGCTATTGGGTCCTCACAATCAGGACTTTGTCAAGGTCTTCGAGCTCACAACTGTGCTTCAGATGGGACTCTGGCGTCATGGAGTCAGCACGAGACTCCCAGTCATAACATTTGGCTCGAAGTCTTCCAGCAGTCATAATTCAGTCCAGCTTTAAAAGCAAAAGCTGATAATATTCTAACTGACTGCTGTCATCATCGCTGGATCAGGGCCAGACGAGCTACTACTACACCACTCTATATTTGGTCATTTCTCCTGCTTTGTAATGACTTCACAGATGGAATTTTACATTGCACGTTGTTTTTTGGGAGTTTGGAGTAAACTCTGTGATCACCTTGCCTCTGCGTTCCACAGGCCTTTCACTCGGAGCACAAAGAGCCAGAGGGGCATTAGTCCACAAGAAAAGACCCAGCTTTGGCTCCTTAGAGAAAGCAGAGGTTTAGCTCTTTCACTTCCACTGCATTGTTATGCTAAGGCCCAGCTTGGGAATAAGGGTGAACCATTAGCATCTGAAGAAGAGCCAACATCTGAGGGAAACATGTCTTTAAGGTCCCAAAGAAAGGAATCCATGCTGTCTCTCCCTCTCATTTTCTCATTCTCCAACGCACACACTTCGCCCTCAAAACTCAGGCTCTCAGTGCCGCTATTCTCTCCTTCTCTTACTTTCTCCTGACGCCTCTTTTGGCGCCAAGAGGGATAAGCGATGCCGTATGCAGAGTGTGGGTGGGACGAGAGTGGGATTAAGAAGCCGAATGCTTCATGAAACAATGAATACTGATCTTAACAGCTGCTATATCTATATCACGCTGGGTATTAGTTAACGGCCACTGTTCTAATTAAGATACCACTGGCTTGAATCAATGACCGTGACCTGCTGATATCATTTTAAATAGACTAGACAAATGCAAAGCAGCAGAATGTACTCAGTTATAAACTCTGCAAGTGCACTGCTGCAGACTCACATGGGAATGATATGTCTCAATATGGATATTAATATTGGATATGTGTTCTCAATAGACGGTAGCGTACCCTGTCCCTCATACTTATGTATTGCGACGTATTACTTTAAGGCCTTGGCTACATGTAAACAGATATTTTATTGTACTTAGAATGTAAGAGCATTTGATAAAAATCTCCACCTACACAACATAAATTCAAATCCTCATAATGATTACTCCAGACCACTTTACATAGCGCTATACTACATGTCAGTATGAGAGGACATTATGATTCTTCAGGTTTTTAACGCGTATGGACATGTACTGCATTATTGGAATAAGAAGTGATGAAAATAGTCACCAGCTATGGTGTTTGTTGCCACAATAGCTGGTTATGCAAAAGCCTATTAAGCTTATGTGGATATGAAAACCTCAGTTTTTCTTGACTAACATATTAAAAGGTAGTGTATATGTTACACAATATCTGTGGATATATGTTGCCAAGGCCTACAACACCTAGTATCATTTTAATACTGTAATGAAAAGTCAGTACTTTTATTGGCAATAATACGAGTGAACTAAATCCTCTTGAATATAATGTATAGTTATGTGTAAATCCATGTAAAGTTGTCTGATGTAAATTAATATGACGTAGGTAGGAACATAAACATGGGAGTAATAACCAATAAACTGTGACGTCGCCTGCCACAACTTTTCAACATGTTTACAAAAAGTCACAGTTAAGGAAGCATTGTTGTAAAAATTGTGGTTTCTAGCTCGGGATGAAAACCAGTAGTAAAGCATCGAGTTTGAAGCTGTCACTCACACTGTCAGCAGTCATGATTTGAGGTAGCCTGATGAGTGATAAAATTAAAAACACAATAAACGCACAAAAATATGTGGAAACAAAAAAAGGAGCTTTGTTGGATTTATTACTTAGCAACTCTACTGTAGAAACCTTTGACATGAATAGCTGCAGTTGTTTTAGGTTGCTCATCAAAGAAAAATGAATATTTAATGCTCTGTTTGGCCTGGCATGCCGTCAAAAAGAAAATCTAACATCTAATACTGCAAGATAAAAGTATGCTAAAAGAGCTACTTGTGTAAGGTTTGTGTATAAATGTTCCAAACTTGCTCTAGCAAAGTGTCATTACCTGATCTATTGGAACGTCATTCCACCTGTTTAACAGAACCATGCTATGGAACTCACATTATTTTCTCATATCTATGAGCTCATGTTTGTTGTAAACAGAGTGGACAGTGGGCAGCTGGTGGATGAATCATAACCCCAGCACACACACGTCACCCTGGGTGGGATCCTGCAGATGCTTCCCTGGGTTACAGCTAGTCAACAAGAGGAGCGAATCCTAGAAAGACAGGATGCTAACACGCACAGTTAGGTTGAGCTGTGGCTACAGCTTGATGAAGACTGCTGTCAGTAACACAGTATTCGAAATGGGAAGGAACTGATCTTTTGTTTGTTGTTTCCTCAATGTTGTGCAGTTGGACACCTGGGTCAGAGGTCAACTGTGGATCAGGAGCAGAGTGCTTTGGCCAATTTAGGTCATGAGTCTATTAGAGAACAGGATAGCAGTTATGCTTCTCTTCTTCTGACCAATGGGCTAAGATGGAACCTTATGATAGTATGACAATGACTGAGGGTGCATTGTATAGAACATTGTATTTACTTGAACAAAAAAGGAGTCAGCATTTTTATGTTTTCAGTTGTGTATAATCACATTTGTTTGAAAAATGTCAAGTTTCTATTTGAACACACATTTTTGCTGAAGATTAAGGGATTTATGAAATAAATGGCTTTAGTTTTAGTGAAATCACTAAAATGTGGAAAAGGAGACACTTTTTAATTTTTAATTAAAATTTTATTTTAGGCCAGACTAAGGCTTATGGTGGATCCGTGTGCTCCTTCAATTTTATCTTGGAAAGTTGGAATGTTAATATTGTCGTTTACATACAGTTATTGGTTAGTAATGTTAGCATTTAACAGGCCTTAGTCAAATTCAGCAGCAGCTAATGCACTATCTATTATTATGTGATCTTATATCTATTACGTGATCTTATGTTACTCATAATAATCACACCATTACATTCAGGCAGTCAATGTGCAAGATGGAAATGTACAAAAGTTTGTCAGTGATCCATATGATGTCAAGCCAGAAAGTTGGGCAACAATTTAAATTTATTAATTTAATTTAAATTGTACAGCCCTTTTCCTGACTTGAGCAAGCATTCTTTTTTTATGTACCAATATAAGGCTTTGGGAATCTGATTTAGTACTATTTCAGTCAGACTAAGTTTTTAGACAAACATTGATTGTAACACTATGTAAACCTGGTGAGTGACATTGCAAAGTCAAACAGAGTCAAGCGAGACCTCTGAAAATGCTGAGTCACTGTCCTGGTGAGAGTTCACTGCGGCGGCCTGACCCAGCTGGCTGTTGACTCCCGAGAGAACAGCAGCGATGAGGCCAGTGATAACAACAACACCAAGCGAAGAATACACCCTGTGTGCATGATAAACACATGACTCGGACTGGGGTTTCGGTCTCGTAGCTGACTAAAGCCTGAGTACAGTGTGCAGTGAAGCCATTCGGGGAAGAGAAGAATGAGTAAGTGGTGCACCTGCCTCTCTGTCAGGATAACACACTGACAGGAGGGAAGGCAGGCATGAAAAAAAGGAATTTCCAAGGACAGTGAAGAAGTTGTGAAATCATAGTGCGCATGTGGCCGACACAGCTGTGCTGGGAGTGCATGGCTCCATGTGTAACAGGATGAATCACCAGAGGAGTTCTTCAGAAGTCACATCACACTTTCTGCCTCTCCCCTCTCCAGTTTTGTTTTCCATACCTCGCCTTTTTTTTTTTTTCTTCACAGGTGCAAGCATGAAGTAAGCTGACTAGATTATTCGCAGATGCTATACATTTCCTACTCCCCTAGTCCTGCACACAGATGGACACAATTCAGCATTACAATGAACAATGCTGGAGCCATCCAGTCGCTTCATCAGCATGAGATCATGTGGCACATATAACACACTTCCTGTTGGTAGTTGTTCCACTACGGCGCAGGTGGCGGAGTGTTGCATTCCCGCTGGGCTGTTAAGTGACATCTCCTCTGCACTAGTGTCCTCAGCCCAGTCCAGGAAGATCACATGACTCACAGGGTTATTTACCACAGTGGTTCACATTGGGGTTTGTATGTCACTGTTAATGTATTGTCAGTGAAATGCTTCCATGGGGCTGTTATAGTGGTTAGGACACCTGCACTTTACTGTAAGCATTAGAGGAGTGGGCTTAGGTTGTTAGTATGTATAAAGTGATATATTAGCCACTTACATTTATTTATTTATTTATTTATTCATTCATTCATTTACTTACTTACACAGGTAACAGCCCAAATAAATGACTGTATGACTGACTGCATAGCACCAATTGCTACCACAGGTGCTAGCTTCAAACACAGACCTCTAAAGCTTGTTTTAAAAAAACAGTACATTGCTGCTGCTATAGTTAATATGTAAGGTGTCAGGGATTAATAAAATTAAATAAAATTTATAGATAATTTTTACACAAAGTTCTTTGTATTGTACTTTACTGGCCTGCCATGTTACTATCAGTAGCCTACCTGGAAGAAAACTTGGTAACATGACGGCTTTTTTAGTCTCTTATACATATTTTGTGTGTATTTCTTTTGATTGATTCTTTGTGGTCTGCATTGGCTATTTATTTCTCTTTTCAGCTTAAATTTAGATCAAACTTTCCTTGCTAGCAGTAACTGTAAGTAGAACATTTTTGCATTTTGTTTTTGAGTTTAAAATGGGGCCAGTAAGGTCGGTTGCCATTTTACCTTCTCCGCCACATAGTTTTTGTACTTCACTTTCACTACGCTTTATGACTCATGATTCCCATGAAGTCCCAAATGTATTTTTATTGGTTGCAGGTATAAAAGTTTTTCAAATATGAGGTACTGCACATCTCCTCAGTGCTGTTCTCCTGTTAGCTGCCTGTACTGATGCATTACAAATACAGATGTATATAGGCCTTTTATTGTGAGAACATTATAGCCAGCAGCGCTAACATAAGGCCCTCACAGCAACAGTTAATTGACCACATTTGACAGAAGCCTTCAATCAGTGTGCTCTCTTTCATGGGCAAAGTAAAAGGCTGTAAACACATGCACAACAAGGCCTTACCGCTTTAATTAGGTGACTGCAGCTGATGGTAAAACTGTTCATTTGTCCCACTGCAAACAAGCTAAGCAAACCAGCAATGTAGGCGGTTCATTCAAAAATGTTTAAGATAACACAAATCATGAGTCAGCAATTTTGCAATGTCCTATTCTGGAGTATTTCTTGTGCAACACTCAATAAAGACTGATGTCTACAAAACAGACAGACTGCAGCTTGCACTTTGTTATGAAATCATGAAACACTATATTATTAAAAATTGTTGTGTAATTGAAAAAAAGTCATGGAAAAGTGGCAAGGTGGTCTATTCTTACAATCAAACAACCAATATTGCATCACTGTACGCCTGCATTTTAAAGGGAGGTGTGTGTATGTCTGCATTTCTGTGGGTTCTCCCCTTCCATCGAAACTTCCACGGGTGAATCTAATCTGCCCATAGGCCGGGATGTAGCCAAGGTTTATACATCAATGAGCTTCACAATATATGTTCTTAAAGTATAATGCATCATACTAAATGCATTTTCTGGTGATAAAACCACTAGTAAAGTTCATCCATTCTTCAAATGATGTGCCATTTTAAACATTCATCTACTGCTTCTATGCATATTTTTTCATGAAATTTGTGGTATGCTTTTTGCAGACCACTAGTTTCTATTTATATCTTTTACTAGAACATAACATTTCTAAATGCATCTGTTATGAAGTAACAAAAGGTTCATGGTTCATTGTTAAAACAAATACTCACTCTTTTGCCTCTTTCCTGCCTCATACTTACACAAAATACATTTTATTATTGGGTTTCTGTAAGGCTACAACCATGCCCATAGTGAATGAATGTAAGTATGAATGGTTGTCAGTGTGTAAAAGTCATTACTATAGTATTACTATATATATTCAATCAGTACTATACATACATGTGCAATAATCATGTCTTTATTCAGCATTTAGTCATCCCAGGTGCAGGTGGATGAAGGATCTCAACAGAGCTCAGTGCTCACTAATATAAAACATTTGTGAACCAAATTTGAGAGACATAAGCCCTCTGTTTGCATACAGTAAATCCTGTACTTTTTCCTGAGGCAGCCTTGTCCACAGCTGGAAAAACTGCCTCGTACAAAGTGCAGAGGTGGTCGACAGCTCTATCTGTCAGGGCTCAGGCTGATGTGAGATTGACAGCCAATGAATGTGTCTTTAATGCTAATTGAATGTCTAAATCCACTGTGAGTGGGGCTATCTGGGGGTGCTCTGTGGGGCAGTGGTGTTATCCTTCTGCAGGTCCCTAAGGACTGTCCACCGCTGCCCTGTGTGGTCCGGGACCCCCCCCAAAGGAATGGACCACGGCTAAAGTTGAGGGAGGGGGCGGCTCCTTCTAAACTCCTTGTCGTCCTTTGATATGAGTAGTGCTGGAAAGAAGAGGGGACAGAGTGAGTTAGGGCTGGGTGGGGTGAGGAATGGTGAGGTGGTGGGGGGGCCGCTCTCACTAGTTGCCAAGCGAACGCCATATGGGCAGCTCACTGGTGTTACTGGGGGCCCGGGGCAGTTCCCAGAATTCACATGATAATGAAGCCTGAGGCCATTCAGAGCGCTGGCCTAAAGCTGGGTCTAAGAGCTTTTGATAGCCCCCAGCAGCCTGTAGGCCTGCCCACCCTGGACTCGGCCAGCTTTCCTGCCAGGCCCGAACCACCTGTTTGATTTTCCCAGGGCCTGGCCATAGCAGAGGCACACAGCGCTTATAAAAAAAAAAAAAAAAAAGGGACAGGGAGGGGCCGCAAAGGAATGTCTCCCTGAGTGTGTACTTCCCATTCACTTCCTCTTTATAATCCTCCGACCCTCCCCTCACGTGCACACTCATATACACATCACCCCAAACCTAGACGCGCACTCTCCTGTTGACCTGTCCCCCTTTTGTTAGCGCTCCCTGAAACAATTCCAGGCAGAAGAATGAAGTTGAAAAAGTAGGGCACCTTCTGCTGCCTCAAAGTTTCACACAAGCAGATTCCTGGAAGTGGGCCCTGGCTGAGAAAAAAAAAAAGAAGGGTGCTTGTCTTAACCGGGTGTCTCCCAGTTTCGATGTGGGAACCAGTGGAGGGTCTGTCTATGGGCAGGGTGGCATCAGAAGGGAGGGTTGGTTGGTGGGTGACGGAGGGGACACCCCGGCCCGTGAGAGAACGCAGCTAGTGACACTGTGCGGGGGGTCGATGTATGTTTACAAGGAGAGCGCATTCCTTTATCGTGAGAATGGCCGCTCGATGCACAGGAATAACAGAAGTACAGACAGGGCAGATGGCAGATGGCCTCCTGTGTTACAGTAAGCAACAGTCAGACCTTGAGTGTGGTTTTGAAAAATGCACGTGGAACCTGCAGCAGGAAAACAATTAGGGATGCACTATATGACACATGAACTGCTTCTTATGGGACATACAAATGCCTAATTATAAGTTCACGGTATTATTTTTACTAAAAGATCTTAACCTTCACAAGTCTCTGGACATTTTTTTGTGTTGATTTTTAATTTTTGCATAACTTTGGCTGTGTTGATGAAAATGGCTTAAAATTTGGTCAGGATGAATATTTTGGTGAAAAGTCTTTCATATGCCCTCTAAACCTAATATAGTCCCTATAGCATTTTTGTGTGCCATTGACTCCCAATTAAAATGCATTTTAAATACACTACCATTGCAATTATATTTATAACAATTGCAATGGTAGTATATATATATATTTTTTTTTTTTTGTTACTTGTGTTGAAATCCCTTAATGTTTCTATAGCACCCTTTAAAAACATATTTTTGGTGTCCTAGGGTAGAGCAAATTATTTACAAACGACTTTGCACAAAAAATTAAAATTGATCAGAATCAGTGTTGTTGCCACTTTTTGATACTCCCCAAAAAAAGATGTGACACATAATACTATTTAAATGGCAATCTGTAAAAAAGCATTTTTTTGGGTGTCCAAGGGACGCTACTTTAAAAAAAGGAAACAACATGGATGCAATAGTTAAAGATTATAGACATGGCTCTTCAAATTTGCATTTATTTTTGTGACAATCCATTGTTGGTTTCACTGATTCTTAAATCTTTCACATTGAGTACCACCATGTAAAATATTATCAAGGTACATCTGGAGTATTATACTTCTGAACATAACTGCATATGTTTTAATACTACTTTCATTTAGTAATATAGAGTGGCTACATTTTTCCCTATATTTTTATTATTCTTTGTTATACACACTAAAAAACTGTACTTGATTTGTAACATTCGTCAAGTAACAATTCTACTAAGAGTTCACTATTGGTTAAATTTCATACAAAATGATTAAAACAAAATAGCCCAGTATTTAAGTGTTGTTCAATGAGTTAATTATTGACTGAAATTGCTCTAGTCAGTAGCTTACACCAGTTCGGAGATGCAAACAGGGGTAATTACACCGAAGCTAAATGCACTGTTGTAGAGGTCAGCAGTTAAATCCATTTCAGACACTAAAAACATCAGTGGTATTTACTATTTACTAAATCAAATGATTTAGTGGATGATTAAGAAAATGGGCCGACAATAATTAAAAGGAGCAATGGGACTGTTAAAGCTGTCGAATCACAATAGGAGTAATTGATAATCAATGGTTACAACAAACCTACAGTTTATACTGGAAACAAAAAGAGGTGTTTCTAAAGACTCCAGGGGCCCCACGCAGGAGGCACCAGCAGGACCCCCTCACATTCACAATCCATTAATCACAGATTGTTCCAGATATCTAAAATATCAAAATGCACATAACAACAACACATAACGTAATATAACATTAACATGACAACATACTATATATATGTCTCATCAACATAAAGTAAAAAACAATATGTTGTGAAAATGCAAATATCTGTGTCTACACTAAATCAAAAATATAATCAGCCAATCTTGAGGTGTCCCATCCAACTCCCCGAGTTACCCACTCCATCTCAGCCCCTCTTGGAACTAATATACCCAATGCTATGATTTAAAACCTTTTAGATTTTTGAACAGCAGCCTATTATTATAATAATTTCACTTTGTTTATTTCTATTTTGAGCATATAAAGAGCTTAAACATTAGTAAATGATTATACGATGTGATGATGATCTATCCATTTGTCATTTACAGTATATAGACTGTTTATTATTACATTCTTTCTTACATACGTTTTCATGCATTCACATTTAATTAAATTTGTCTTAATTAAGTCCACAATGAATCCACAATTATAAAGCAAATGATTAGATTCAGACTTTTGTGGTCTTATTACAGTCTGTCCTGGAGCTCACTGATCTCAGATGTCCACTGGCTGTTCACTGTTGATGTTTCAGGCAGTTTCTGGTACAACTTTTTTACAACAACAAAAAGTGAGAACTCTATTGGGATATAGTATGGTCTCAGTCCCACTGCCAATAGCTTCACATTCTGATGACAGATGTCTCTTTTATATAAATATGACCATTAAGGCCCACACGCACATACATTACAAAAACCCCTCTTCATTCTTTAGTAAAAAATATGAATATTTTCCATGTTACACTTATAACACTATAACTCTATGTAACTAATATTAGCTACAGTCTTTGACCCCATGTACAGCAATGCTTGTTGCTTGTTGTCTACTTCTCACTGAGGACATGCTGACGACTATCTATTGCAAGTAATAGAATAGCATAATAACCCTATTTAAGCTATCCATAACTAATGAATGTAAGTGTTTCAAGTTAGTGAATCTACAGGAGTGCCACCTTACAGTAAAATAAATCCAGACGATACTGGTTACACACTGGAAAGTTTGTTTTATTACATCAAGCAGATATTTGCCTCCAGCGAGATCCAGTTTTGGGATATTTCCTGTTGTGCAACGATCATATGATCCTCTTATCACAACAAACAACACAGGCAGTGGCAGCGCAGGTGTGCAGGTGTGACACTACTGTTGCTGCTGCTGCTGCTGTGAGCTCCGAGGCCACCTCCAGTTCCCGCAGCAAAGGGCGGGGCGGCGTTCCTACTATTTAACCTGAAATTCTGCCTTGCTGGGGGCTAAACACCTGCGTGGCTCTCGCACGGTTCCACCCGCCTCCCTGCCGCTCTCAGCCACCTTTACCTCACAGGGTCTCTGGTTACTGTGGTGCCCTGGCTCCTGCTGCTTCTTTTAACACATTATTCAGGTCAGGCGTTCAGGGGGACATCTGCATAGAAAACATTAACAATAACTCTGCTGTAGCGCTATTGACCGTGACACGAACACACACACCTACACCTGTTGCACCTGCGCTGCCTTCTGTGGCACACAAGAATAGACAGAGAGAGATTCCCACACCCAACTAAATTAACTTCCTCTTCACTGTTGTGCCCTCTATACAGCTCCGACAAACAAGAGGTGGAAACTTGAGCACGCTCAGATCACAGCCTGCGACTGTTAAGGTGGGACTTTAATGTCAAGAGTGTCAGGAAAGAGAAACAAAAACTCTCCCTGGCCCCGAATAACTTGATTATACCCGCTCCACAATCAAAACAAAAGTGTCAAGCGCAATCTGTTCACTGTCAATGGGCCGCGCTCATTTGTCAAGGCCCATCCAGGACGTTGGTTCTCAGGCGACTCGCACAATGCCCAGTGACAAACAGGAGCGCTCGTTCCTTTTAGCCCTGCCTGCCACCGGGAAGCCCAACTGAAGTATTAATCTTGGGGTGGAAGAGTGGAGGAGAGCGCTCAGCCTGGCCCGAGCCATTGTCCCCAGGCCTGGGCCGTCTGAATAGGGCTTTGTCAGTCCCCCAGCTGCCACTGTCCGCGCTCCGTCTTTGGGGGGCTTTGGCTCCCGTGTCCCCTGGCCGTGCTGACTGGACGCCTCTGTGCAGCTGTGGGGATGTGCGCAGGGAGAGAAAGGTCAGGTGACGGACCATTTGTCTGGCACATACAGGGATTCGCTTGTCATTTCAAAAGTGCTGCGTTCAGTTGCCATGGAATCAGGAAAACACCGAAATAAGTTGCTATCTTGTGTGGGATACTTGAGAGTGATCTTAAGACCACTTTTTAGAGGGATCAGTGACATCTTGGACATGCAGATTTTTTAACTGCCAAGGTCACAGCTGGTTTATTTCTCCATATCATTTAACTTCTTATTATTTATATATCTATTACATATCTCTAACTCCCTTCTCCTTCCTTAAATGCTAAGCTCTCTATGACTCAGAACTTGGAGACTAAGTGCAGACTTGTAACCATGGCTCTGTGCAAAATGGTATAAATACTGAGGCCCATTTAATAACTACACACTATTAAGCAATAGTAGAACATTAAAGAATACGTAATTAACAGTGACAGAGAGTAAACAAGTCATAATAAATAAAATAATCAATTAAGTAGTTACTTTTGCTATACTATTGCTTTATTGAATATTTATATAGTATTATGTACTTACCATGAGTTTCGAACGAATTCTTGAGGAATCAAAATTAGGTTGAAACAAAATGTCAATTTACATCCAGATTTTGGAGAAAGTTAAAGGTTTTTTGACACGGAGTCCTACCTTAACGAAACTACACTACAATATTTGTGTCATTGTGCGAGGGAAGTTTGATACCCACAGATTTTTAGATGGATAAACGGCCTCTGAGATTAAGAGCTCATGGACTTCAGTGCTACACAACTCTTTTTATGCTCTCAGTAACGACTTGGTCTTGGTTCGTGACCTCTTTACTACGCCACCTATTTCCAAACACTGCTTAAGTTTGTTAGACCAAAGTATTATCTTATCCTATTAAAAACGCGCAATAAAATGTTGTCCTCCCAGTTTGCAGCTCTGCCTGTGTTACCTGCTGGAGGAATGTAGCCACCTGTGTTTAACCTCTTGACTGTTGGCTGTCCATTGACAAAAACAGTGTGACATAACCTGTTGCGTCAAGCAGAGAACCTTCAGAATTTTTGTCACCATGTTGACCCCATCAATTCAGAAGTGGCCATTTTGAAATAAAGCCAATGATGTTAAACATTTGTAGTTTCCTTGTCAACATAGAACAGCTTTAAATGATCAACACTAAATCATCTATTACTTTGTAAATACATGACAACATTAGCTTATCTAAGTCTTCATGCAGGTGTGCTGGAAAGTTCCCACGCTCCAGCATAATTTATCAAAAGTGTTTATTACTGAAAAAGGCCCTGTGCATGGAGCTGGAAGGTTAACATGATCAAATATTCAGTCAGTTATGATGCAGAGAAAAACCATGTGTTGTCTCTGTGATTCAGGGATGAACTCTTTTGAACTTGGAGATAAAATCCAGCCCAGCACAAGCACAGTAAGGTGTTCCTCTCTGTAAAAGTTAGAGCCTGACATGACTCTGTTCTTTAATCTACTTTATATGAGGTGACTGAAAACTGAGAGCTTGTTAAGAATGCAGTGTAACTGAATGGACAACTTTAGCAAAAACACATTACATAGATTCTGATGGGTAATGCTGCTTGATTTAATTTTATAACACAAGAAAACAATATCCCCTCTTTAGTGTGTGAGCTACTCATTCATTTTGGCAGGAAAATTCTGCACAAACAGGGTGATTATGGTAAATGACTGATGTGCGTGCTGTCAGTGAGTGGGAAGACAATTTTAGCGAGCAGGTCGATCAGCTGCTCAACCTATATGAGCATTTTGGCTGCAGCAGCTACAGGCTACAAGCCACAAGTGCTACTGTGTTATGCTGGTAATTATGGACATGTACGGTTGGGACATGTGGCTTCTGAGCAATACTATGCATTTGTTGCTGTAGTGGACATGTGTCTTGATAATTCCCATTTAAAAGGGTCTTTTATTAACATCTGGTAGATTGTTAACTGTAAATACATGTTCTAGTTATTCATACCATTTTAAACACAGCGGCCAGTGAAGGACAGAGTGACCACTGAACAAAGTGAGTATTATATCTGCCTGTTTCCCAGAAGCAGTGGTGGCAGTTATTTGTTTGTTCTCCAGCTCTGAGCAGCAGCAGTGGGGGGCAGCTGGCCAGCAGCACTCAGGCCTGTCCCCCATAGACATCTAGTGGCAACCAGCTGAGAACAGCTGGTCCGCCCTTCTGCTACCAGAGAGCAGGGGCCCGGCTGGAAGTCCCCTCCAAGAGAAGGCCCTAAGGATGAGACAAACAGGCTACAATGTGACATTGACAGGTTCTCTTAACGAAGAGGCCTCATTAGGCTCCATTTACAGTTTCTATTGAGGAGTGGCCATTGTCTGGTCCAAGAGGGGACTACAGCCAGAGGGCTCATCGGGACAAAGAGCACCTCAACAGGTTGTGTTGCTAGTTTGAGTGGAAAGTCTGAGTTAACTCATCTGACATGTGAACATGTCAAGTCAAAGCCTGTTGGGACAGAGACTGTGCCAGAAAAAATGATGGCTTACTTACTAGTGTTAATATTGTTACTGATCACATTCAGCCAGTTGCAAATATGATCAGCTGGGCAAAACATCAAGAACTTTTCACATAGTTTCATTGTTCCACCTTTGAGACAGGCTGTCCTCATGTTGGTACATAGAGGTGCTTTTGGGACAGTAAGTTCTAGGATGTACTAATAGAAGGTGAGGTAAACAGTACATTCCTTTCTATGCAACAAAATATTGAAGTTATCGTTCTTTTCAGGTGAATATTTTGTTTCATTTTGTGGCTTCTTGACAGCACCTGTTCTTATTCCTGAAGTACAGATAATATATTAATCAAAATACAAAAGACTGAACAGTCCCCTTAAGATGATCTAGTAAAGAAAGTAAGGAAAGACTCTGAGTGGCCTTTGTGCTGTCAGAGAGGGGACTGGAGTCAGGGGGCTTGTTGGGACAATGTGCATCTCATCAGGTTGTATTACTCTAGTTTAGTTTGAGCGGGAAGTGCCTGACCATCCAGTGTGTGAAGTCACAGCTGAACTGTTGCTAGTGACAGTCGAGGGAGGGGTGAGGCGGGCTTGAGAAATAGTTTCTTCTGCTGCTGTTGGTGGCTCTGCTGGCGGTGAGGGGGGGTGATGACCAGCGGACGGAAAAGGGACTTGGGCGTTATTAGATTTGCAACAAGCCGTAACACTGTCTCCCATTGTGTATGCCTCTCCCCGTGCCCTCCCCCAAACCCCTGACTGTAGAAAACACTGGCCGGCCCTCACCCCTCCTCACCCAGCTCCACCTCGGACCCCCCTCTCCCCACATCACCACCATACCCCGCAACTAAAGCTCTCTCTCCAGGCAATTGCCACTGGAGTGGAAAGTATTCCAGCGCACAATGCCGACGCTCTCAATGGGTGCTTTAGCATGCCACCAGTGCGCTGTCACCAGCAGATGGGGAGCTAATTAGAAGCCATTAAAGGGCTTTGATAGTGTGTGTGGGAACCAGGCAGAGGGAGATGGTTACAGGGACGGAGAGGGGGGTGAGTCCGGTCAATGAACACAGATATACCAAGCAGGGCACTCTTGGAGGATTTTCTTCAAGAGCACTGTAGCACTACCACAATTTTGCTTATTGGCATGTGGGCAGCCTCCAAGAGAGAAAAAACTTCAATTTCCATCCTAAAGTTGGCTCTCTGATGAGCTCTACAGAAAAGTTTTGTGTTACATTAAATGCTGCATGTGGTGACTTTGATTGACAGGTGTAATCCAAATCCAAACTGTGCTTTTTGAGGATGCTATTCCCCAAGGACCAAAAGCAGAGGACACCTGTGGGGTTCTGTGAAAAGTCTTCTGTTAATTCTGTTATGCTCACATCATTTCAGTGTACCAAATGTAGACCTATATTAAATTAGTTACACCGTGCTTTGAGGGCAGACTACATCATATCTTCCAGACTGGACATGGTGAAATCTATGTAAAGATGATTCTCTTTGGACCAATCAGTGAACTGCAAACTTCAGCCCACTGCACCACCATCTGTAATATTAACCATAAAATACAGTCAACAATAGGAACAGCATAAAAGCAATTCGTATATGACCATCTATCACACTGACAACTCCAAAATGCAAACTTGAAAACTGAAATCCCCAAGGCTCTAAGGAGGAATAGGAGTGGCTGCAGAGATCAGTATTATCCTTCATAACTACCCACTGTCTGAATGGATAAACTGTGGCAAATGTGAAACTCGTTTTGCCACACTTTAATCGTTTAGCTGGAAAGTGCTTCAGGTTATTTGTGCCAACGGCTGTAAAACTGTGCAATGAAATCCTGCTGTGACAAGCAAATTTTACCCCTGGGAATAAATAAGGTATACCTTTCACCAAGCACAGTGTTTTCTATGCTGAATAACTTGCAACCACCTGCTTGTTTTTTGGACAGTTGTTTTGGTACCTTTCAGCACATAAACAGAAAACAAACACAGAGAATTTAGCCTGACTATATGTCTTTAAATGAGGCATTAGACCACACGTCACATATCAGACAGACCTAGAGTTCCTTCAATCTGGCCCTGACTCTGAGCAGAGGGCAACCGTCCACAAGTCTGCTGCCCGTCTGCCTGCACACAAAAAACAACAGCCACAGGCGGCCCGGCTCCAGCCAGTCTGCGCTTCTGATGACACATCACTGAACCAGGATTCCCACAGGAAGTGACTCCCAACCACGGGCCCTCAGTCATTACAGAGGACCGGGCTGCCCAGGGAGGTGCCAGGCCGCGCCGGGGCACACCGTAAACGCAACACAGACACAAACACAGACACAAAATCAACATATTTCAAAATACTCCCCAGAAGCATTCCTGAGGGGAACACCAAAAAAGTAAAGCTGTCACTCAAACAGCCCGTCAGCCGAGGCATTGTGCTGCCAGCGTCTGTCACTGACTCTGACTGCTGCTGCCTGACTGTATGTAGCTGTAAAACTCCAATCACTGCTGGTGGAGGACGTGTTCTAAATCATTCCCTCACTGTCACCCACTGCAATCAGGAGTTTACTTAGTCGTGAAGCACTTACTTAATATCTATTCATCGCTGCCGTTCAGCGTCAACTGACAGCTGCAGAGTCATCTGGTGAAAACCTTGTGCCAAGACTTTCCCAGAACAGTTTGAAGGCTGCGTGATTCATGTGACGAGCAAGAATTTTAAACTTTACCTGATGCAACTGTCTGTGTATAGCACTGGAACAGGCTGAAGATAAGATGAAACATGTTGTATTTTGTTGCATTTTATGTTACAATATCTTTTGTATAATTTATAGAACAATGTATGGCCATAGATCTTGTCATACAGTCTGTAAAGAAAATGGCATACTCACTATAAGAAATAATGGTTAGCATCTGGTGAAAGTGATGAAAATGATCACCGGTGATGATTATGTCTTGGATTGGAGAGTAAAGTTGCAAATGACCTGCAAAGTTAAGCAAGTCAGCAAAGTTAACCAGTTGTAACTACAGCTGATGTAGCCGTAGATGCTAACAGCCAGCTTTAATCACCATTTTCCTAAACTTTTAGTGAAAGACTTTGATTTAATTGCAGCTGCCCTGCCTGTACTGTCCCTTTCATCAGTGAAAACAATGAAGTTCCAGCTGACTCCCAGACAGCTATTGGCTGCTGGCGACATACAGCTAGTAGAACAGGAAAGTCAAAATGTAATGTTTTTGTGATTCAGAAAGTCATGTTCTGAGAATACATAGTTAATAGTACATGTATAAATCCATACTTAGGCTTTGGAGTTTATCAGTACTCTTTCAGTAGACACAAGGTTTAAATATGTAAATGGTTTGAAGTTTGAAGTGATTTTGATTATGCTACTGGCTAGTGGTTGCAAATTGGTTTTATCTAAAATGTTCTGACCTGGAACATGGAAGTGGCTGAATATAAGAAAGTACATGTTGCATTGTGTTGCATTTTACAATACACTATATTTGGAATAATTTTTAATGATGTATGGCCATAGTTTTCGCCATACAGTCTCTAAATAAAATCGCAAACTTACTTGCAAAATATACCTTATGACCACAGAAAAGTTCCTACTTTACTAATTTTGTTCTTATAAGAATATATACATAATGTTATCTGCTTTGTATGGTCATATGATATTAAGATAAAACCTAATATTAGTCTAATATTAGCACAGCTTGAAAAAAGGACATAATTGGGCTAACATTATTCCTTGTTCTGTAAATAGAAAATTGAGAGAAAATTATTATTATTTTATATAATATTACATTTTTTTTTGGCTTTTTGCCTTCATTTGATATCCCAGAGAGAAAATTATTTTAAATTCGACAGTGGTCACAGTCTTTATAGGTAGTGTCCCAAGTGCCTAGAGGCCAGCCCCTAAAACCTGGTCTGTTGTTTTCTACTCATTTAACCCCATTAAACTAACAGTGATACTGACGGATCCACACATTCAGGATATCACAAGCAGCACTACGACGGCGAGTGCCAGCAGTCAATCATCAGGAGACAGCTGCGGAGAGATGTGACATTGTGGTTTTGTTTAAATGCTTCTGTAGCTGACACCACACCCCCCTCCCCCCTCCCCCCGGTGCTCTCTCACTCACACACCTGCGCACAGGTGTGATCATTATCAAGCAAACAGGAAGAGCCTGACTGGGAACTGGAAACTAATCCCACAGATGGCCCATGTGTTTGTGCGTGTCTGTGTGTGTATGAGAGAGTAAAAAATTGTCAAATGTTGAAATGTAAAGCTCTCCAAGTCTTAATCAGATCCCCTCCTTCGTTTCTTTTCATCAGCCATAATCGCACAGTGGTGGCCTCTGTCTAAGAACACATTTTAATCTGCTATTATTGTATTTTTTTTTTTTCTCTCGCTGACTTTCATGTTTCAGGAAGTAGTACGGGGCGCTGCTCATTGTCCCCGCAGCCGTAACAGCAGCACAAGTGTGAAAGCATTGCTGGAATGTCCTATTTCCTCCAAAATGAATGTGTGCACCAACTTTTCCCCCTGTGGCTTCCTGTACTTTGCTCTGGTGAGTTATTTTTTGTGGAGATAAAGAGGGCGTATTAGCTGATCCGTTTCCACTTGGACAAATGGAACAATTTATTCTGTAAAAAAAAAAAAGAGCTACTGGGGGAACAGTTGCTGCAGTGGATACAGATGAGACACACTGTTCTGTGATAAATGTTGCCTTGTGATTGTAATATACTTCAAGAGGTATTCAACTGTGTGAACAAGTGCAGCTGCTGTTTACAGATACGGTGACATTGCTATCCTAATAACATGCTCAATATCATTAAACTTTATTAAATCTAACTAAATGAACAGTGGAATTTAAACAACCAGACACTTGTGAAAGAGGACATAATTTAAGATGTGCATCTGGATTAAACTAGGACTAAACCTAAAACTAAACCTGTGCCTATTATACTGGTCCTAAACCAGGACTAGACCAGGATTAAACAAAGCACCAAGCTAGGCCTGAGCTAGTACTGAACTGCAAAATCCAGAGGTAAAAAGCCTTGTTTCCACTGGAATGGTAAGGGTCGGGGCACTATGGGTAAGTTTCAATTACCAAAGTGGCTCTGAAGCATCCCCAAAAACACTGTGCAGTACCACGCTTTGGCCTGTGCCCAAATGTGTGGTCTGCTTTGGAAAGGGTGGAGCTAAACTCTGGTGTGTGCTAATTAGACGATATAGTCTCAGTAAGCCTAATCGGTTTAAGTAATTGAGTGAAAAAAGAGGAGCAAAAGTGAGAAAAATAAAATGTTTTTTTTAAATGAGGTATATCTTGTTCTAATGTAACTTATACATCAGTCATAACAGAGAAAACTGGCTAAACGTTGTACTAAAAAAAATCTTAAACCATGCTATTTTCGATTATAAACTGAGTTACCATTGTATGGATCCCACTTTGAGAATTACAACATTGAATTCGATTTACACTCTTTATATTAACTATAGGCAACTCATCAAAGTTTATTCAAGTCTGCTTCAAAAGCAAATAATATCTCTGGACACAGCTCAGTGGAAACACAAGCCTTACTGGAGTTCCTGAACCAAACTGTGCCGTGTTGAGCAAAGCTGAACCGTACCACTACAGTGGAAATAAACCAGGACTAAACCAATAATTGTTGGACTAAATCAGATTTAATCTCAGCTCTAATGATAATATGGCTTATCTCTGGACTAAACTAGGACAAAACCATGAACTAAATCCAGGACCAAACCCAAAAGTGATCCTATAAGACTAAAACAGGAGTAAAACAGCAGAATAAACTATTACTGAAGAGGCACTAGACGTAAACTAACTCTACAACTCCTTATCCAGGGCTAAACTCATTCATACCTACATTAAACCCAGTGCTAAGCAGGGGCTCACCTGGGACTGGGACTAATCCCAGGACTAACCCCCAGAGCTACAGTGCTTTACATATCAGAGCACTTGTATCAGTGCTGTTTGATGCAGCGTGTTGCTAACCCCAGCAGCCTGTCCCACACTAACTACTGGGTGCTAATCTGCCCTGTATGTATATGTACATGTCCTGTGGGAAATGGGTCCTGTGGCTGCGTTTAGAAGAGGGCAATGGCTCTGGGAAAGGCCACCGGCTCTGTGTCAGCTCCAATCAGGAGCTAATATGTTTCACTTTTCTTTCCCCTCCTCTGCATCTCCTTGCCCGTGTCTCCTCTCTCCCGTCGCCTTGATGTGCTGTAAACAGGCTAAAAAAGGGCCCAGCTGTGTGGAGTTATTGTTGGTGTCAGTAGGAAGTGCTGATAGCTTTTGCAGCGGAACAAAAGCTGGATGAGGGGAGTGGAGGGGCGCTCCAGACACTGTGGCTCCAGCCTAGATTCTCTCCCACAATCCCAGCACCGCACTCCCATTGTTCTGCCCACCGGCCCTCCCTCCTCCCTCCCTCCTTCCCTCCCTCCGCCCCGTCAGCTGCGACCTAGGACACAGGGCAGAAAAAGAAAAGGGGGAAAAAAGAAAGTTTAGGAGAAGGAAAAAAAACTTTTACAGGCTACTGCAACAGCGAGAAGAAACAGTCCTGGTGCTTGTTAACTTTGTGACAAGACTGCACCACTGATGTTCTCTGCACACATAGACACTCAGCACCGACATGTCTTTACAATGACGCAGATGAAAAATAATCAGTGCATGACTAAATGAAAGTGGCCAAATCTCTGCAGCTTAATTTATTTGCAACATTTCATTGTGCAGACAAGAATACTTAACATACCCCTTTTAAAATACACATACATCACAACAAAAGTTACATAAATCACTACTCATAAATAAAAAACAAAATACATACATGCATCTAAAACCTGACCTAAAACAACAGTGCAAAAGTTTAGATATAGTCATTATATATTAGCTCTTTGAAATTACATTGAAAAAATGTGTGAAATATATTTGTAGCATTAGTTACATTATTATTAGGGTGGACTAAACCTATCTTGATATGGAATGATGCAAATGAGAACAAATAAATTAGATGTTGTTTATATACGTTTTTAAGGCACAAAATGTTTTAGTTATAGAGCAGGTCTTTGCAGCTTACTTTATTAGCAATGATAGATGCATTATTATAGTGTAAATAGATGTTGCTCCAGCAAATAAGCAAACATTTTTAAAATGTATTAAAAGAAGTGTTAATATGCATCATTGTGTCATTTTAAAGACAGGGGTATGTGTGTGTCTATAAAAACACTTTAGTTAAAGTGACTGATAAAACCACAACATTTTAATGAGTTAATTAGATGCTGGTATGCAGTGAATGCTACTTGTTGACATGTACACTTAAACATGGCGACTACATGTTCAAGAGCCTTTGCAGAATAAAGAGAAACAAATCAAAGCAACAGGGTTGAATTTGGATGGAGCTGCTCTAGAGGTGACCGCGGGGACATCTGTGACAGAGGCTTTGTGAAGGAATGCGTCGTTATTGCAGTTAAAAGGCTCTGACTGTGATTGTGTTTGTGCTCGTGTTTGTGTGTGCGCGCGCGCGCGTGTGTCTCGTGCGCTGTGCAGGTGCGCGGGGCTCGCTCTCAGGGCTCCTCGCGCGGTGCAGGTGAATGGGGAGGGAGTGTTTGACGTCTCCATGGAGACCGCCCGAGCGGCGCCAGGCTGACAGGCGTCAAGGCTCGGATGAATGGGTGACGTCACCGCGCTGGCGCCTGCCAGTCTGCTCGGGCTTGTTTGGACAATCTGGGGGAAGATTCAGAGCAGAGCGCTGTGATGTGAGCACACAAGGCTGAGCACACACTGCGAAAACATGTGAAGGAATCCGTGAAGCGGGGAGAGCGAGAAAAAGAAGTTTATAAAGTCGACATTTGTAGCGAAGTGGAAGAGGCCGCTGAGAAGAACTGGCGTCTGACCAAAAATACGAACATATCTGAGCTGGAATATGTTTGATATGTTTATATCAGAGTTTAACAGTGCTGCATTCCTCCCAACAACCTAAAAATAAAGTTCACTTCCTGCTCATAACATCCTACAGTAAAGTTAACTCAGCATTGTTATTTTAATGGTTGGCTATTTTTACTCTTTTTTTTTTTTTTACTTTTGATTTTGAGATGACAATGTGAGTGATAATTATTGTTGCACGTCTCATGTCCTCTATATTTTATAATAACATTTCTTATGACACAATTGTTGTCCACATTAGATTGATATTAAATCAATCATTCACACATTTTAAAACTCTTTGTGATAAAACCTTTTTTGCAACACAATATCCACATTAAAAACCATATGCACTGTTTTTTATAGAATCAAAGTAAACACCTTAAGACCAGATGTTAACATTCAAATGTAAATCCTAAATGTCTGTAAAGCCATGATTTCACTCCGCATCTGACCATCTTTGATTGTGCATGCACCTTTCCAAAAGTGAAGCACAATTGTTGCCTGATGTTTGTTTAAACACTTTTACTTCTCCCTTGTCCCTACGTGAGTTATCTCATTTCTGTCATGCACATCTGCAGTGGCATTAACTCCGGTGAGAGGGGCAGGAGAGGGGGGTATGTAGGGCACTGTGGTAGTCTAATTATCATCAGCCATTCATCCTATTCACTCTGTCCCATCCCACACACATTCTCGCGGTGCACAGGCAGGCATTCAGCAGCCCCTCCACTGTCCCCGGGCCATCTACACCTGCAGAGTCCCCAAGCCACGGACAGCTGGATTCCCACATATTACCCATAAAAGACACACATTTGTTTCCATTTGTAACGCCATCCCTCAAACAGATTGTAAATCCCGATAACCAGGCGAGGGGCTGCGGTTGGCTGGGAGCGCTGTCGTAGCCCGGCCCACTCACACAAACCCGGGCGTCTTATTGGCTCTGCGTCTTCAAACGGGACAGCTCCGGCACGCCCCCTGCGCCGCGCCGCTATAAAACAAGGAGGTTCACCCATGTGGACTTCACGAACTGTCAACATTGCCTCAGCAGCATCTCAAAAGACAAGGAACTGCCTTACTTTTATCCGCCTCTTGGAAACTAAATCTAACCAGCAACAGTATGAAGGTTGTCGGATCTACCTGCGCCCTGAAGAGCAAGGTCGGAGGCGAGGACGTGGTGCGCTGCCTCTCAGACCAGAGCCTGACCATCTCCAAGTGTAAGATCCCGCTGCTGGATGAGCAGATGAGTGCCTTCCTTCAGGACATGAACAGCTGCTACAGCAAACTGAAGGAGCTGGTGCCCACGCTGCCCACCAACAAGAAAGCCAGCAAAGTGGAGATCCTGCAGCACGTCATCGACTACATCTGGGACCTGCAGGTGGAGCTGGACGAGCCCGAGAGGAGCCGTCAGCACTCTGCGGGCAGCGTCCCTCGCACGCCCCTAACCACCCTGAACGCGGAGCTGGCCAGCATCTCAGTAGAGGTAAATATCAGTCTGTTTTATGCGTAAAAGCCTGTGCGTAACGGTGATTCTCGCGTGTGCGTAAAAGTGCATTTGTACTCATGACTGTCCCGTCTCTCTCCATAGAACGGATGCTCGGATGACAGGATCATGTGCCGCTAAAGCCGTGGAGGAGCATCAGCCCGTCACCACCCCCCAACACCACCTCCACATGAAGCGAGCACCGCGTAGAAGAAGAACAAACAAGGCTGACGTGATGTGCGCTCTCGACGCATCCACCAAAAAAACCTTGAACTGTGTAAGGGACGTTTCCAACTCCCAAAAACAAAAAGACAACAAAGCTAGTATCAAAAGACGTGTGTGGACATCCTCCAGCGTGGACTCTCGATTGATCCGAGGGTCGCCTGCGCAGACCACCACGGGGAGAAGAAGAAGAAGAAGGAGGACTTAGATGGACCAGTAGTGTCCAGATCTAGACTGGGTTAGCCCGGGGACCAAGACAGATCAGTGCGAACAGCGTCGTCTGTTTAGAGTTTTAAAGAAAGCTAATGTTTCTGTTACGCTCTTGTATCACTTGTAAAACATATAGAGAAGTTTTGTCAAAGATTTTTAGTACATTTTTTCTCAGAGTTCTGAGCGACAAACTGTATTGTATATTACAATGCCACATTATTGTGAACATATTGTTTTCTTACAATGTATTGGTGTTTTTATTAAAACAAGACAATTATTTTTGAACATGAATACCTGTGTCACCTCATTCCTCAATCTGACAAAGGGTGGTGGTTCCTATAAGCTGTTAAGGCCTTATTATGGCCGTGATTAATGCGGCTCTGGTCATCTCGTGTTGTCAGGGGAGTGTAAAGTTGTTGTCACCTCAGAGTGTTACACCTAGAAGGAGCTGTTAAGTCGCTCACTGTTACTAGAGGTAACATAAAACCAGAGCTGGTGGTCGACATAATGGCTCGGAGCCAGTTAAATTGGTCATTTGCTTCTCTATGGGTCATTAACGTATCGCATTACACGAGGAAGTCCCACTTTAGCTCTTCTTCTACAGTGATCTCATACTTCGAACGACTCATAAAGAACTTCATAATGAATTCAACGTTTACATCTCTATCCACTTCTCTTCTGACGTGTTGCTTTTGCAAAACTCAGCATTTCTTTTTCTCCTCCTCTCCGGCGCAGTAGGAGTTAAAAAAAGTGGCTTTGGCGATTCGTTCTAAGATTTATTCTGTCTCCCTGGTGCAATGTTTTTCCCATTTCCCTGCGGTGCGATGCGCGCAGCTGCAGCCCCGGCGTGGCCAGTGTGTGTGATTGTGTTTGTGTGATAGCTTTGTGCCAAGGGCAGGGGAGGGCGGCGGGGCCCAGACTGAGCGGCGCCTCGGCACACCTGGGGAAGTTCAGGTTAAATAGCTCCACATTCCTCAACACACAGCTGATTGAAACATTAACAAACAGTAATCCACGGGCCAGGCCGCAGATGGGCCGGGAACCACGCCAGCCCTGGGAGCGAGAGAGAAAGAGTCAGAGGCAGAGAGGCAGAGACGCGCTGGCGGACACATTCCCACAGAGAACTTTTAGACTACAACTTTACTATTAATGTGTTTATTTCTTTTGAAGGAAACAATCTGAGCTGTTAAAAAAGTGAGCACACGAAGTCAAAGAGAGTCACTTGGAGCTGCACCTTTTTACGCACCAGTTTACTGATTAATGTTTCCCTGAATGTTTAATCGGATTTATTATTTATAAGGCACATACACGTCCCTCTTACGTAATACGTGCTGGAGCTGAATAAATCAGACCATTGTGGCCCCGAGCAGTCCGTGCGTAATGCGCCACACAGCATTACACCGAATTAACGCTCATTTGGACCAACTTTATTATTCTCAATCATGGGTTATTACAATTGAACTTTCATGGATGTTTAATATGAAGTACAACCTGGCGTCTCTGCTGCTGAATGGCTACAGTGAGAGCGCCCTCTTGTGA
The DNA here is from genome assembly GCA_036850595.1 of Rhyacichthys aspro. NCBI lineage: Eukaryota > Metazoa > Chordata > Actinopteri > Gobiiformes > Rhyacichthyidae > Rhyacichthys > Rhyacichthys aspro. The sequence goes on from CM072152.1 coordinate 5,559,167, forward strand.
CCAATGAGTGTACAGCAGAAGGCCGAGAGCGGTTCTGGTGTTGGAAGCGTAGAAGTAAGACAGTAGCGCCCTCTGGTGTTCTGAAAGAAGAAAATTATGATCATAGGAGCTCTATATAGGCTATTAGAAGGTAAATTAAAAGTATAATATGGGAGATTTTTATTTACACTCTTGTATTATAGTGTACAGTTTCCAGAAGACAAGAATCTGATGCATTTGACTTTTACTCACCTATGAGCCCCAAAAGAGTTGGGCTAGGTTTGTTTACGCGCATTCACCTGGAAATCCTGCGTATTACTGTATGTCTTTGAAATTGAATATAACACTGCTGGTCTAGTCCTACATTATTGACATGATTTAAAGATATTTCTGTTTGTTTTCGATGTATTTCTTTGGGGCAACTTTTAATCATAATAATCCAGGGAGAAAGAAAAGATGGATAACAAAAGCCATTTAAAATACACAATAACAACAACTATTAAAACAGGAGAGTTCACTGATTTAATCTGCTATGTCCAGTTTACTTTTGGGAATGTAAAGACCTGTTCCACTGAAGAGGAGCCAGAGGGAATAGTCAAATACCCCAGAAGCAGCCAAATCACGTGCACATTAACTTTGAAGATTAAAGGGTCTTAAAAAAGAAAACACAACAGGTAACTATAAGGCAATTATGTATGTTTGCACATCAGGGCACATTTGCACACTATAAATCCACAACTAGCCCTATTCTGGGGGATTTTTAAAAAGGTCTGGGTTAAACTGCTGTAGGTCATGTGCTTCCATTTAGGTGCTACCTAATCAGAACAAAGTGGAGCTGTATACGCAGTGGCACACAGACCAAAACATGGGGGGCAAAACATGAAAAAGATATGAAGAAGAAGTTTGGCCCATGGTCTATTAATACATTTAGGTTATGACCCTCCAAGAAAAAAGTTTGGGCACCCCTGTATTAAAACATAAAACACACAATTTCAAATATTAGATAAAAATAAACAAACTGAAAAAGATTTTTCTTTAAGACTGAAGTTGTATAGTTGTCCGGGACAACATTGTAACAAGAACAACATTGAAACAAATAGGCCCAGAAGTGTAAGCATTTTTCATGAAATTTAACAAAAAAAGTTTAAAAACCAAACCATCAAAACCCTTTGCAAAGCATAGAAATATTGCATGTAATAAGTGTATGTCTGATTCATTTATTATTACAGTATTACAGCTTAATGTGTACTGACTTTTAGTTGGCTGTTCCTACTCCAGCACCCCACAGTGTGAGACTGACATAGCTATTACTCAAATTAAGTTTGGGGGACTAAAAATGTAGACATTGCAAGAAACTTGGGATGTATTGTTTGTGTGTAGTGGCCCAAACTTAGATCTGTTGCCAAAAAGTAATCCAATGCTGTAATACCAGATTATCAAGTATTATTGGCAAAAATAAGATATCTCTTCTGTTGGGTCCAAACTTCCTAATATTTAATGAAATGAAAGGTAGTGTGTAAGGAATCTGATTAAAAAAAGTTGACAATAGAATTAAAAGAGCAATGATTAAAGAGATTTTGGAGATATGGAGTCCTGATAGGAGTGGTATCGCTCATTTATTCCCTGGGCATTATGATCAAACTTCCATTTTCATCAGAGGAGTACCTTTCCCATACACCAGTGATATGAGACATTAAATAAAGGAAACTGAAAACAAGAGCCAAGATTGTTTAAATAGAAATTTGTATTTACATTAATATCAACAACAGAAAAATCTGTAATATACATCCTGTAAAATGACAGCTTATCTTTCCTCCAGAGAAAAACAAAACAACCGCATTATCTTCTGCCTGTTTGCTTTACAAACGTAATATTCCTAAAGTTACAAAATGTGGACATTGTTTGTTGTAAAAGGGATTTTCATTCCATTGGTATCTCTTAATTTTTCCTCAATGTAAAAACCTCTTGTAGTGGGGTTGAGTTGTCTTTGCACTGCACTGATGGCTTTTCAACGGCACAATCCAGGCCATCTAACCGTAATACTCCTCTGCAGACATGATCTGCACCCATTTCCCATCTGCATAATATAATACCCCATCGATAAAAATGTACACCAGAAACCTCAGAAACTGTACAAAGATGTGGAAAAATATCTTTGGATTGAGCGTGTGGAAAAGGTAGATTCAGCGAGTAGAGAATAACAGTCAAAAGAAGATGTTCTGAAGAAAAACAGACTGGACAGAGAGCGGTAGAGTGGAGAAAAACGCTGCGAGGACCGGGCGTGCTGGTGAACTCAGGACTGTGTGTGTGCGCTCGTACTGCAGACACCACACAAAACATCACACAAGAACGCACACCGCTGTTAGAGTTGTCCTGAAGAACTCGCTCCCGCCACATTCAAATGAAACATTAAAACATCTGATAGTGTATAAAGATTAAACCTTTAACTTATCAGATACTCATCACAAGTAAAAGTGCCTTGCTAAAACATGTAATACATGACAAAATAAAAAAAAATAATACAGCATTCAGAAAAAATGTCAAACAAGGGGAAAAACCCAGACACACTCGCCATAACTGCAAAGGCATAAAAAACAACCAAATGAACCAAATCAGTATTGACCTATGGGTGACAAAAATACATCCAGGTCACATACTTTGTGCAATAATGGGCCTTTAAAAAGCATGTAGGATATACTTTGTAGAATATTTACAATTCATATTCACAACACTTAATACTGCAGTACCATTCGTTTGCTTTAAACAGGGGTTACAATGCTCAGTTACAGTCTAAAGCGTGGAGGCCAGAGTTATTGCTCCAATCTGCATAAAGTCGTAAACTGTGTGCTTATAGCTTCCAATGACTTTTAAAGATTGACTCACCCAAAGGATTAAAAAGAAAACAAAAAAAAGAGCCCATTGTTGCAAAGGCATTGAATCTCTAGTAAGGCTGTAATGATGAAGACATATTGCATCAATCCTTTTTCCATACAGAAGCCTTCAGGTAAAGTGCAGCCACAGCCAGATGTACCGTAGTCCTCTGCAGCCTGGTTGTGAAGCTGAATACTGCCGACAGCCTGGGGTCACTCATCTGAACATCACTGAAACATGATTACAGTTGTCAATGCAAGTCCTCGTCGCTAATATGTCCGAGGACAGGTTGTGTGTAGCATTGAGCCCCAAAGTGTCAGGCTGTAGGTCCAAATGCTGCAGTCAGCCACAGGCCCTCAGCAATATTTCTGCAGACAGACAGTAGACAGTGAGTGACATGTGCTTACAGTAGTTCATATTCAAATCCTAAATGCATGCAAATTAAATTTTCAAGAGGTAAGTTACCTGGTCAGGTCCCATTGGCATTCTACCCATTCCCATTGGGTTCATGCCCATTTGGCCCTGCATCTGTCCAGGCATCTGTCCAGGCATCTGTCCCATTTGACCGCCACCAGGCCCGCTAACGGGACCAGGCCCACCCATGGAGTTGTTCATCATCATGGCTCCAAACTGGCCCTGGTTACCCTGCTGCGGGAACTGCTGCTGTGGGTACGAGCTGTGAGTAAAAAGCATAAGTTGATATGATATTAAAATGAAAATACGAGATATCAAGTGAGTTTTTATGGTATAGCACATAACAGCCAATGTTGTGTTAAAGAAGCCCAACATACTTGTTGCGAGGCATGCCGCCCTGTGGCCAGCCCTTCATGTCTACAGAGGAGTACATGGGCCCACCCTGGGGGTTTCCCTGCATCCCAGCCATCATGTTGTTTTGAGGAGGGCCTCCCATTCGCCCAGGCATCATGTTTCCTGGAGGGCTGCTCACTGGAGCCATGAATGATGGGTCCCCCTGTTGGTTCATACCTGAATTGCAACAGAGGAACAGTCATTCAGTAAGTGTATTTGTATTTGGTTGGTACAATGCAAACCCAAACTCAAACAGTTGATCTTCACTACAGACCATAGTTGGCTCCATAGTTGAAGCTCTGCTGGCCCGGCTGGTTCATAGGGGGGCCTCCCATGGTGTTGTCCATCCCTCCTGGTGCAGTCACATTTGGAGGTGGACTGAAGCCTCCTGCTGGCCCCTGGCCCTGCTGCTGCTGCTGCTGTTGCTGCATTAGCATCATCATCCTCTGCCTCTTCATCATCATCTCTCTGCTGCGCTGCGCCATCATCTGTGCATTCAGGAAACCCGGCTGCTGTGAAAACATCAACACTTTTATTCTCCTGAACTATACAATGACAAAAAAATAGAGATTTGGAGTTTGGAGTTTGGAGGAGCTGACCACCCACCTGATTACCCATGCCTCCAGGAGCCATACCCGGCTGCATACCCGGACGCATGGCAGGGGGTCCTCCAGGGGCACTGTCCATCTTCATGCCTTGTCTGGTCTGGTTCATAAACTGTTCAGTGATACAAAATGATACATTTTGACAAAGATTAGTTTGCAAATAGCAGAAACCAAACAGGCGTGGTTTCTATTTTTCACACTCAGATAATATTCATGTTAGCATGCAGACCTGCTGTCCTTGCAGTCTCTGCTGTAGCTGCAGTCTCAGGGGCTTTGTGGCATTCATCATGCGGGGTCTCATCATGTTTGCACGCGGGTTCCCCATGTTGCCCATCCCTGTCATGCCCGGGAAGCCCCCCGTGTGGTTCATCTGATTCATCATTGGGTTGAAGCCTCCAGCTGACTGGCCCTGCATTGTGTTGCCCCCGTACCCAGGCTGCATGTTCATGGAGGGCGGCCCTGGGGGGCCAGGGTAGCCCTGGTTGTACACTGGTTTTTGGTCCATCCCCATAGAGGAGTCCGGCCCAGGGAATGGCTCAGATGGTGGGCATGGGCCCTGGCTCTGGTCCTGGCCTTGTGGGTGGCCCTCTGGTCCATGGGACTGGAAATAAAAGTGGGCATAGATTATGATTCAGTCAAATCACATTCAAAATGATATTGGTTCAAGATGAAAATTAACCTGAAAACAATGAAACATAGTGTTGTAACATGTGTTATTACATCTTGATTAAACGATATTACATCACACCTGGCCTACAATTTCAGGGATTCCCAGAGCTCGATCTATCTCCTGCAAAGCCATGACATCAGCAGTGTTGAGCAGAGAGTCCAGCTGGTCTAAAAGTGCCCGTTCATCATTCGGGCCATCATTGGCAGCCAGGGGTCCCAACAGCTCATCTAAAGGAAGTCCAAACGGTTCCCTAAAAGGTAAACCATTCAAGCATTTAGAGACATTATCATCATTTTTGGATGTAAAAAACTTTGACACATTATTTACATGTTCTCACTAGTGACCTTTGCAAGAAGTTACCTGTTTGTGGTCTGTGGTCTGTCCATTCCCATAGCAGAGTCTGGCCAGGAGGGGGACTGTGGTGTGGGACCACCAAACGGGCTCATACCCATATTGGATTCATTGGTACCTACAGAGGAAAATACATAACAGTAATAAGAATCATGTTAATAATTACATAACTGTTTTAAAACCAAGAAAAAATACTACATTTATTGTTTATCTTTGTCCCTGAAAAAGTACATGCAGCGTTCATCATGTAACCAGTAACTCACCCATATCCATGAGCTGCTGCTGAAGCATGGACCTTGTGGCTCCTGGGACACTGTTTGAACGGTTGATCATAGGACCTCCCATTGGGCCAGAGCGGCCCATCCCTGGATGTCCTGGGCCACTCACAGGATTAGTGTTGGACCTTGGCATGCCCCAGTCTCCTGGTCCTGCCATGGCAGATCTCTGTGGCATCCCCATACCTCGGCCCATAGCTCCTATATGACATGAAAAGTTTGTAAGTTAGCTTTGCCAACAGTAAATAAAAAAATAAACAGTTTTGTTTTTAAAGTAATTCTGTCCTAGTGTTAATGAAACTTGAAGTAAAAAGTTGAAGTTACTTGTTGGATTGCCTTGTGGTGGACACAGACCCATGCTTCCTGGAAAGCCATTGGGCACACCCCCAGGTCGGATTGGAGCGTTCATGTTCTCCTGGTTCATCAGTGTCGGACAGGGGACATTCCTCCTGCCAGCCAGGCCTCCTACTGAAGGATCTCCACTCATGGGCTTAGCATCCACAGACAAGGCTCTTTGATAGGCACCACGCTGGCCTGGAGGCATGGGGCCTCGCTCCACATCTGAATTAAACACAACATTCAATCGGATTCAGTAGGATATAGTCCAAAAAACGCACTCCTAAATACAACACAGAGTGTTAAATTACACTGTAAAATTATGGATAGCTAAAACTCAAAATTATTTCTAAAGTTATGTTTAGGCCAAACAATGTATGACTCACGGAAGCTATCAGGGCTCATAGAAATACAAAATAAAATTATGTAAATTAAATTAAAATTATTTTTTTTAACACCTCTTTGTTTAAACTAAAGACACTCTTGTTGCCTGAACCAAATAAACATTAATTAATCTGTGCACTTGGTGTGAAAAGCAGAAACTATATTTTTGACATGTACCATATTCATATTTCATCATCATATGATAAATGTACAACGGACTCACCATGCAAACTGTCCGGCATGTTTCCTGGTTTGTTTCCCACTTCTTTTCCTGCTCTTGAGTCAGGTTCAGGAAAGAAGCTGGAGGTATTTCTAGGGACCCCCAGAATTGTTTCTAGGGTCTCAGTCTAAAACAAACAGACACAAAATTATTGTCACTTGAATATACACCTGTGCTGAGTGGATTCATTGACTTATTTGATCTGAAATCCTTACATCATCTGATGGCTCCAACTTGACCTTGCTGTCCAGGGAGTGGGGGTCAGAACTGCTGACCCCTGGCCCCTGAGGTCCCCTTCCTTCCAGCTCTTCCAGCTTTGGCTTGATGTCTCCACTGTCACCACTGTTCGAGTCGTCTTTATTGAGGAGGTAGTGCAGGAGGGCGTGGGACTTCTCCTTCTTAGGGCTGTGCTGTTCTGGCTTAGATTCTGGTCCACGACCACCTCCAGGTCCTGGTGGTCCGATCTCTGGGCCTCCAGATTCTAAGCTGCTCTTCCCAGTGGCCTCTGCTGTGATGCGGGCCACCTCGTCGGGGGTGTTACCGTTCTGTAAGAGCTTGTGCAGGATCTTGTGTTTCTCTTGCAATGATTGACTTGACAAGTGCCCTGCCGAGGAGGAAACAGGCCCAGTAGAAGAGGACACTCCTGTTGAGGACGAGGGGCTGGTGACACCTCCTGTTCCGTCTTTACTGTCAGCTGTGGAGCTGGGGCCAGAGCCGGGGGTGTGATTTGGAGGCACCAGCTCATCAGTGGGAGACGTGAGCAGCTGGAGAAGCTTCTTGTGGCACTTGGTGTCAGGGACCCGTCTGGTGGGCTCTCCACCCGGTTGGGCCTGGCTGTCGGGTTTGTCAGCAGGACCCTCACCTGTGGGTGTGTGCTGCTGAGACTGCTCACCTCCTGCTCCGAGAGAAGCACCTGGGCTCTTAGAGTCAGAATGTGGCGGGAGGCCGGGCTTACAGGCTCCACTGGACCCCTGGTTGGTGGAGTTGATGCTGGGGGAGCTGTCTGGCTTGTGTGGAAGAGGTGAGGTGAGTGGAGAGGGCATTGGGTTGCCCACCCCTTCACTTATGGCCTGGAGGGCGTTTAAAGAACTGCTGGAAAAAGTGGTCCCTCCTCCAGTTCCAGAGCCTCCAACGTGAGTGGAGCTCATGGGAGAACTCATACCTGAGAGACAGCACAGTGACCAAATCAATGAAATGTTGGATATGAGTATCAGCTGGTGACAGTATTAAGGAATGGACAAATGAAAATCATTCATGCCTCAGGAGCTCATAATTTTTGTTTGCCATGACAAGTTTGTGAAGCCAGAAGTTTCCATATTTATAAAAAGCTCAGAGTTGGGGGACCACAAAGCATGACAGTTGCAAAGTAAGCTTTTTACCTTGTAATGATAACGGCCAGTAAAGTATGTAAGTTTTAATAAATAAGTCATTAGGTTAATCAAGCATTAGTGAAACAGATGATGGTCTGACTCAGTGCCGCTGTACAATATTCTTTCAGGTCGATGATTATTCCCAAGTGTCCTAACTGGTGTAATGTCTCTTACTGTGTCTTGAAATGTATTTATTTTTATTAAATAATGTGAAAAGGTGTAGCATCTAGAAAAGAGCATCATTTGGTTTTTCTTTGAATGTTTTATGGAATTAACCAAATTCCAGCATCATTTTAACCACTTTAACCATCAAGTTAACCACAGTTAACTGTGTCAGTGTCAAATTAACTTTCATACAGTTATTAGTGCAGTTAAAAATGGTTCTTACCGCCTGGGGAAAAAGGGCTGGCACCCATTTTTGGGCTTCCCCGGACCCTGGGTGAACCCATGACATTGTGTGGTGGGCCATTAATCCCTGGGCTGGCCTGAGGGGGGCTGGTCATTCCCATTCCATATCCTCCACCACCAGATCCTCCGCCGGCACCACCATGAAACTGACCCATCTGCTGATGCATGCCATGGTGGCCCATCTGATTCATCTGGCTCATCTGATTCATGGAGTTCATGGGGGAGTTCATTGAGGAGTTCATTGGATGCATGGAGTTCATTTGACTCATCTGATTCATTTGGCCCATGTTGTTCATCTGATGCATGGAGTTCATTTGATTCATGGGATTCATTTGATTCATGCGGTTGCCCCCTGAGTATGGAGGCAATCCTCTTTGGGGCATGTTGCTCTGCTCAGCCATGCTGTATCCTCTGTTCATGCCCATGCCCGCTCCTGGGCCCATGTTCATCTGCTGATTCTGACTGTTCACAACATTTGGAGGCCTCATGGCTCCACCTTGATTTCCACGATAACTATTCTGCTCCCTGTAATGGAAAAAAATTCCTTAGCTTTTTGACAAGAAGAAATACAGAGGATTACAGGTGTACATGTTTTAGTTCTGGCTGTTAAAGCATTTGCACCTTTGCAGCAAGTGTGTGGAGAGAAAAGTAGGCGGTTCATTGGAGTTTGGATTCCGGCAGAGGTCACTCCTGGTTTGGGCTGTGACTGGGGTGCCATCAGAGAGTGAGAAGCGGTATAGAGGTGTCTCTGCATGGCCATTAAGCAAAGCTGGAGCGAACAAAAAAGGAGGATTAATAAAGCAAATAAAGGCCTGTCTACTATGTGCACTAAAAACTGTGGCCACTCCAAATCAAAGCAGATAATTAGGTACTACACACCATCTTGGTAGTGGCGTTTGTATGACCAGGGCTGTCCCTCACTGCGATGGAGGAACATCTGCATACAGCGTCTTACCAAGTCCTCCCAGCCTGGACGCATGGTAGTGTGAAGAGAGGCCTGCTGTTCTATTTCAATGAGTTTACCTACATACAAATATGGACAGTTAGATTGAAACCCAGAATATATTGGTTTGTCATTACAGAAAAGATTTACTGTTCTAGTGTAAAGTATTGTTATTCACCACAACGCCACATACCAGACAGTTCATGGCGAGTGCTAAATCTTTCTGTTCTCTCTACTGCTGTGATTCGTCTTGCTACGCAGATCATACAAGACTGCAAATCTATGGAAATTAAGAACACAATGTTAAGTCTTCAATGGATATAATGTCAGGTGTGACTTAACTAGATATTATATTTTTACAATACATACCTTCCCCTTCTTCCATCATGGCTCGTGGCTGAGTGAGGGCAAAACACTGCATAGTTTCATAGCGTTGGCCCCCAGCTCTTTCTTCTGACAGACCATGGCCCTGGCCATGAACAAAGTTCATGAGCATACGACAGTTGAAAGTGTGACTCTTCTGCCGCAGTGTCTCTCCACCCCATGGCGCTCCGTTTGGTGCTGTCAGAAAAAAAGAAGCATTTCCATAAATTAGCATAGTGCTGTTGTACAACAATAGGTTTATTTAAGAGTTTGTTGGTAAGTATTCACTCATTAACAGATCAACTATGTCTCACCGTTGGCTTTGGGTAGATTCTTGTGAAACTCTTCCCTGTCCTCCTCATGAATAATGTTGTAAACACTTGTGTTTATTAGCTCCTCCTGCTTGTACTGCAGGTACTGAGTCACATTATCTGATACAAACACAATGCTGCCCTCACGGTTTACCACAAAGAGAAAGCCGTCCAGGGCCTAAGACAGATCAAAAAAGAGAGAAAAGGGAAAATCGTCATATGTGATAGATAGGTCTATTCAACCTTAAGTTGTTTTTCCAAGCGTTAGCAAGACAACAGTGTCCAACATAAACAGCTAATTAGTGCAAGTCTGTGGCCCCACATTGCTTGTCCCTATTCTGACCTGTAGGAGCAATGGGCCCAGATGGTCCTTGTCAATGACCCCCTGACCGGTGGAGGAAACATCCGCCTTCTGGACATCATCATCACTGCAGGAACTTTTTCCTGAAGAGAAATTACAACAGTACATTTTCATGAACATTAGACACTGCAGATTGTAAAAGACAGAAAGTTTAAATCATTGTGACTGGACAGTAAAATACTGGAATTTGGTTTAATCCATTTTCTGTCTTAACATTGCTGTCCACCAGATGGCAGCATACCTCATAGGTACATGTTTGGCATGCCTTTCTATTTTTAATACCAGCATGTGTTGGAGGCTTTGTTAGGCACCACTCAATATCACAAGTTAACTTGTGGCTACATTTAATACGAAAGCTTTGAAATAATGCAACTTTTAGTTAACTGCTATCATTAATAACTATCTACATTAATAAATACATTAAAATGCAGGAGGTGACATGAAAAATACATGCCTGACAAACCATTAAAGAGAAATTATTTGTAAATAAAGAAGGAGAAATATGAAAAAGAACTGAAAATATGGCCCCTCCATCATTCTCATGCTGTAACTATAGCAACATAGCAGCACAATGTCAAGGCCAGCAGTAGCCAGCTGTGACCCTCTGGGTAGATTCCAGTATGATTGCACTCACTCTTCCTTACCCACTTAACCTCACAGATTTAATCACAAGCCAGCTAAAATGGGTGAAAGAAAATATCCTGCTTTGCGTATCCAATCATGTTAGATGCAAAAGGACTAGACATTTGCCTGGGGACAGTCTGATTTCTAAGTCACCAGTGCTATTAGTCCCCCAGAGTGAATGGTATGGCATTAACAGATACACACTGTCACTGACAGCCCTGAGCCATGACCACCTAGGATTGGTCTCAATTACTGGTGTTCATTTACCCCCAGCAACACAAACAGCCAAACTGGATGTCATTGTGGAGCAACCTGGCCATGAACCAAACCCACCACTTCATCACCGGCATCATCTATCCTTAGAGCAGGGCACTTGAGAGGATTTGTTTCAACTTTATTTTCTATCCAATCAAAAATACAACTGTAGAATACACTTCAGACATACTGCTTGAAGAGGGGTGCTACCTTGCTCTTTGATTTGCCTGATCTGCCTCACAGTTTCCTTGAGGATGGCACATTTGTCAGGCTTGACGTTGAAGCTGTCGATGTTGGAGAGGTTTGCAGAGATGAGCTCAGCCAGTTCCTCTATGTACTTGCTCTCCTGTTCCCTCCGACGTTTGTCACACCTGCCGGGGCACCAATGGGATTAGATGTGTTGCCATGACAACCTCACCTCCTCATACCCTGGCCGTATGGCCTGCATATGGACAAAGCTTAAGTGCTTCAGACAGCTGTTAGCAGCAGTAGTAAGAAAAGGTGTGGAGATGTTCAAATCAAATGGAAGATGGGGGTCAGGTGGGTTTGAAAGGAAAAAGTGACTTGAGGATAGCTCCTGTACATACCCTAAGCCTGGTGTATCACAGGTGGAGTGTCTTCGTTTGCGGTCGGAGCACAATGGCTCCAAAGAGTTGTCTGGAACACCACTCATCTTCAGCGCATATCAGCACCTAAAAACCAAAACAGATCATTCATGAGCATCAGTAAAAATGACAGAGGTCTGGTGGCACAAGCTGAAATATAATAAAAAATGTGACAGTGTGGTCCAATCATAAACAGCGCACAAACTTGCACCCCTTGAGAAATTACTGTGGGTCTGACAACAAAATTCACAAGATTGGTGTTTTAAACTGAAGCCCTAAATGAAATGACTTTGGGAGAAAGACCAGATTCATACAGATTTATGGGGCACTATTCAGTTAGTAAAACCTTAGTGCTTGGAGAGAGTGAAATCTCATCTGTTCCAGTGTGAGGAGCGACTGATGATGATGTAGTGATTTGGAGCCTCAAGGGAGATGGGTCATCCGGCGTTCAGCCAGCATGCCCGCAAGAAACACACCACTAGCTTGAAGCAGCAGCACGTACACATAATGTCCATAAACCTTTTCCAGTACAATTACAGGCTAAGGCATGTGTCTGCAGTCTATAAGTACTAGTCCCAGAAAATAACATTCACTAGTATGTCTAAATGCCCAAAAAGGTTCACATACAAACTCTCAGTCTGTTGGGACAACATGGAGAAGAATACAAACTAGGCTGTTTCCGTTCTTTCTTTCAGTGAATTTTTACTGCAGTTTCCTCCATACCATCCATGAACAACGCCTCCTTTAGCTCCCTCCCTTACTGGGCGTAGCTGCACTGGGCTGGGGACCCTGCCCTTGTTTTCCTGCTCTGGCACTGCCCTGTATTTGACCTCTTCAGAGTTCACGTTAAGGAAAGCTCTGCAGTCCACCGTTAAGGTCAAAGCTCCCCTCTCCATTTCCACACACAAGCACAAACAAATGTGTTTCTTTTTTAAAAAGCTGCTCTCTCTCATCGATCTTTCACTTTTTCTTCTGCATATGGGTTTGTGTAAACGCACAAACCCCAGCACACAGCACTTTCAAAACAGTGATCTCATTCCAGAGTGGAAAAGTGTAGAACGGATGGGAGCCATTATGCAACTGCAGCTCTGCATAGGCAGGCTAGGACATGCAGATCAGTCACCCACTACCACTAGTGCTGTTGCTAAAGAGCACCAAGTCGCAGACACGCTCTCTGCACCATAAATCTGCACGGCATGCTTCTTGTCTGTCTACCTTTCATCGCCCCCCACTCTAAATCTGCCAGTCTTGCTCTGGTTGTGATTCTCTGCCTCTTGCTGCCCCCCTTCTTCCTTCCTTCCTGGTTTCTGTCCTAAGGCTCACCTCTGCAGTGGAGAAAGATGACATCAGCTCCCAGTCAGCCTTACATCCTGAAACAGACAAACAGCAGAGCTGCCACTCTTTCTGTCAAATACCAGAGGACAGAAGTTTCATACTGGACTCTAAAATGAAGAACACTTCAATTCACCTCTAAATCTTAATCTTATGAATTTAAACTCCCGCATAATCAAACTATTTGTGACATGAAGAGGCTTTATGTTTTTATGTATATATCAGGTTTTTTAATTCATGAAATGCACCCAAACTCAAGTAGACAATACACTGAAAACTGAGAAATTAGCACCACCCCACTTCAACCACAGATGAGTCTCAACAGGCCTGGCAGGATGCCACTGCCCTGAATCAGCTTCATAAAATATGTTCAGTGACAAGGTAAGATTCACACAAAACTCCAAGTGCCTACAGCCTGAAAAATAAAAGACACTTCCTGATTCAGTGTAGTCTGTCTGTCTGTACCGTGTGTGTGCTTGTGTGTTTGTGTGTTTGTTTTTCAACACATGATAAGAGCTCACCTTGGCCAATACAATCCCCAGTCTAGCTCCATTCAGAGTCAGCGCCTCAACATCTCCTGAAACAACAGAGAGAAAATAAACGGTTATGATCCATCACTGTCTGAATAATGACACTTAATATCATCGGGGTTTGTTTTTCACAGATATTCATGGGAAAAGTGATTTCTAAAAGTGCACAGGAAGCCACAGTAGATAGCATCCTGTTTGTGTCCTCCCTCGGCCTTTTCCACTGCGTCATCACTTCCCTTTCCAGGAAATGTGGCCACTCATCCACCCTATTTTGCATATTCTGTTTATCAGCTGTGCCCTTGTCGTCGTGGTTCATTTGCACCTAACCACCGCTGCTCCTGGTCATTGTTCTAAAACAGGACTGTCTCAACACCTAGGAGCTGTTCAGACTATGCATTTAGATTTTTCTTGTTATGTGATCTGGCAATATTGCGCATTTTTGTGCCCAGATGGGATTGGATGTTTCTGTTAGGCGAAAACCATTTAAATATGCTATATGTTTGACAAACCTGAAGACTGTCCTCTAGAAGTGCACAATCCAATTCGCTCCTGTCCTTTTCACTCTTCACAGCAGAAAATCAAGTCCTAAGACATCTACCACAAACCACTGATCACATGAGCACTAAACACAGAACTGCTAGCGAGCTAATGCTGCAGCTGAATTATTCAAGACTGAGAAAGAGAGAAACGGTGCTGCTTTCTGTTAACTGCCCAAGGGAGCTTTTTATTAATTGGACTTCTAATGACACAAATTATTTAAAATAAATCTTTCGATCAGGCTTATATACTTAATGTTTAACATGCCTTCTCCCATAGCAAGCTCAAACTGATAGAACTGCTAATATCTGACAGTCGTAGCAGTGACTGAAATGTGCTTACATTTGTTGTACCAAAATGAAATAATCTCTGAAATGCAACAAAAACATTGAGCTAAGTGAAAGCACATTTAGTTGACAACACAACACGCAACTTCAAACCATCCGATTGGTTTCCGCTCCAGCCTCAGAAGAAATGCAAACCACAAATGGTCAAAATAAACTGGGAATAAAAGTTATAAAAGCGTCATTCAACCTAGTTGTGTGTTGGGACAAATGGTGACTGAGACAAAGCAGTAAGAAAATCTACACAAAAACAGATTAAGAAAACTGGCAGTATTATTCAATCTTCAGTCATGTCACGCAGACTTCATCTTCCATAAACTGATACAATCGTACAGTCTTATTGCAGACGGAAAGGAGGAGTTCTTGAGGCGTTCTGTCCTGCAGCTCACTGATTTCAGACGTCCACTGGATGTTGTTTAAAAGCCCAATGCAGGGGATGGTCCCTTTTACTCAGTATGTCATCCATCCTGTTGTGTTGCTCTACAACTTCAACCAGTCTCCAAACTGATCCTCATTGACTGAGCCCTCTCTTTTAGCCATTGATAAAACATTTGCAGCAGTGTTGAGTCCATTTAAAGACCTTAGCTTTCTTGGATTTGGCCTTTCCTGTACATCTGTATTTATGGAACAGTCCAGCTTGTTGTCCAGGTGAACTCCCAGGTGAACTACTTAAATTTCTTTTCCACTGATGGTCACAGTTTGGATTTTCAATTCAGTTTATTACAGCATAAAACATATAAAGAAAAATACAATAACACAATGTGCAAAAAGGAGTTGGACGAAAAGGACCGTAAAGAACAAAAAAGTAATGAGTAAATCATTGTGAGTATTTGTGTGGGAGGCTGGAGGTATAGCCATAAACTGTTGCAACAAACAACAAGAAGTTGTTTCTGGTTTATTCCCACCTTCCTAAACATAAAAATACCATACGGTTGTAACTAGTTACAACCGTATGGTATGGTTACCAAACACAGAGAATCCTTTGGCGTGAATGAGATTTGATTTTTTTTTTTTTTATGTTTAGGAAGGTGGTCTGATCTGCCTTTTTGGACATTTTGTACCCCTTTTGACACTGGAAGCCCCTCTAAAAGCGTGTCGTACTGACCTGTACTGCTCCAGAGGGAATGTGCAAAGCTTGTCTCACAGAAAAAAAAGGAGGAGGTTGCACTCCAGCTGTAAGATAAGGCTGGCCTCACCTGAGCAGCTTATGGTTGCCTACCAAGAAATCAATCACTTTAATGTGTGCTAATAATACCTACCAAATGAGTACAGTTGATATAAAGAGAGCCACAAGAACCAAGCCATACTGTATATTCCATGATGAAAATAGTTTGACACACAGACATTTGGTTATAAGCCAAAACAGCAGCAGTGTCAGTCAGTCAGAACCAAAATAGTGAGGGGTACATTCCAACTTGGCCTGAAAATAAAAAGCCTGCAATTTGAGCTCCCTGAGACAATGACTAGCAGACCTAACAATAAACACTGACCCACCCAAAACAAAGATCACGCTAACTACAGCACACTCATGCTAGCACTCACCACCAAAACCAAAGCTGACATATAGAGTGTCTTATAATACTAGCTGACAGGTTAGTTACAATTTAGAGTTATAAAAAAACTACCACAAAAAACACACTGCTTTTTCTTTAAACCCTGCCAAATGTGACTTCTCACACTCAGACAGGACGCAAGGTAATAAAGCAACAAAAGGTGTCCACTAGAGTTTAAAGACATCAAGTGCAAAAAGGAAACAAAGGGAATGAATGACTTCCTGTTTTGCTTCAAAGAACGTCTCCACCTCCTGCCAAGCATACAACCAGCTGCACACTGGCCTCGCTGCAATAAGGGCCCGCACCAATTGGAGCGGCGACGGTGACACTTTCTCCGACCTGAAACAAAGACGCACCCTGAGTCATTGTGGAGTACATTTTGAATGAACGCCAGATCCGCCATCGCACAAACCAAAAGGCTCTCGGCTAAACCGGACAGGAACTGGTTTACAGTGAGATGAATTGTGTAAGAAAGAAAAGGGAAGGATGACATTTACATTGGGGTTAAATGTGTTGCAAAATAAAGATGTAACTCTATTTTTATTAACAGAATACGTAAAAGTGCATACAACAAAAGAGAACACAGATACTTTAATCAGAAGTGATTTGCTGTGAAATATAGCTCTATATTCCAATAAACATCGTTGTTATAAAATGTTTAGTCAGTGAAATGCATGTTCTGGCCTGTCTGCCAGGTCCATGTGAAATCAACAAAGGCCTTCCTCTTAACCATCTCCGATTAGCTTTAAACTCCAACAAAAAATTGACAACTTCAAATTTTGCAAAATGCGACTGTGATTATTGATCACACCAAGTCTGAAGCAAATTCAAAGTGGTAATGCAGGAATTTATTTTTTAAACCTGTTTATTTCAAATGGAAAGATCCTGCTTTGAAATAGTCAGAAAAACATTTCTGGAATCTTGTCCCCTTTTAACCAATCAGGAGCAAGATTACAGCACTCATTACAGAACTCTTGGTAGGTAAGGTTTTGTTGTTTGATTTTTGTTCTACTTTGAGGTAAATGAGCTTCTGCTGTCCATTACTGCTCTGGTTAACTGCAAACAGTAAGTTAGCCAAAATGAGATTACTGAGAAGCCAAGTTGAGGGAGATAAAACCAGAAAGTCACAAACTTTTTGCATATGTAATTGTCAATGATCAACCTCTCACTGAAAAGATACTGTGGCCACATTTGTCTGGGGGCTGGGTTGAATCATAGATCTACAAATGATAGCAAAAAGTTGTATGTTTTGTTACATTTCTCTACTTTAAGACAGGGAATTAAGACAAGTGAGCAGAGGTGAACTTGCTATAATTGCAAGTATTTTCATTACATTTCGTTCAGTATCCATCCATCATGGTGACATTTTGTGGATTTCCCAGTCACTTTTGGGAGAAGATAACTTCCAGCAAGAGTTTTGTGGAGCCTTGTTGAATGTGAACTGCTGATCAGATGTTTCGAGGCCAACGTTAGACATGATTTTGACGAAACATGAGCCCGAGAGGTTGATGGCAATATGCGGAGTGACGCCTCACAATGAAATACGACGATGAAGGGGACATATGTCAAGCATGTGTTGCAAGTGTGGATTTTCAGAAAGTGAAGCTGTAAATCGTAAAAGCTACAGAGGCAGCTGTGAAATTCCAGCAAAGTTCAAAAACCAGACTGAGACCCTTGGTTTGCCTTTCTCATAGTGGAGCAAATGCCAACTGTCCCTCATCCCATTTGCATAATGTTAAACCATTTTAAAAGGGGCTATATGTATTTGCTATTTTGAAATGTTAAAAGAAATTCCAATCATCACCAGCAGGGGAAGTAAAGAGCAGAAAATACAGGCAGTTGACCAAAAACAGGTGTGTTCATGTTTTTAGTGCTGGTCAGCTGATAATAAACCACAACTTTTTTATTTCGATGCACTAATTTGATTTGAAAATTTAGTTTCAACAATGATTTTGATGAGCAGAAAGTAAATGTTCATCACATGGAACGATATAACGTTATTTCGATAGTTGTGATATGTATATTAGAATAAATGATTCTACGATAAATTTAAGATACACTGTGCAGCCCTAATGCTAACTTCTAAAGTATACATATTCATGATTTGATTTTAAGATGTTTTTTTGCAGGAAGTGGCTTTGGTGTGACTGCAGCAGAAACTCATGACTCACCCTACTGGTCAACATGATATTTAAATAAAGATCTTGGCATTCAATTAATATCAATTGATACCAATATTATTGTAGGGCATCTTAGAAAAGAAAATACTATATAGATTATAAATCCACATCTGAATAATAGGATCAGATTAAAACATTTATATGGCAAATGCGAGTAATGTCACTTATTCCAATAAAAAGCCACATAAAACCTGTTAAAACAAACTGATGAATACTTCTATTACAGTCACACAAAAAACAGTTCACAGGGGAAATAAAGTGTGCCTTTCAAGAGCATGGCAGTGACGCAAACAAGTGGAAGAACTCAGAGGTGAAAAAAGCAGAAAAGAGCTTATTGTTCAGCCCAGAAAGCAGCAATACCTCTTTACAGTGACTTATTTATATATGTAGGCTAGAATGTAGATATTAAGTTATCCAATTGTATGCATATACATTTCAAGAACAATATACATTTTCTCCTGGAGATTTTGACAGTTTTGTCAATATCTGCGGCATTTCTAGGTTTTTCAGGATGTGTGGGAACTGTATTTAAGTATAAGAACGAAAACGATGGAAGAGCATAAAACACTTCTTTACTGGCTTAAAGCAGAGATTAATGCCTTCGTAGGGTTGCTTTTTCCTCTAGAAAACATCCCCCACCCTCACACACAACACGAGGAGGAGAGTGGCAGGGAGGCTGTGTGCATCTCCCCATTTTTTCTCACACAAACTGCAACGTGGAGAAAAACCAGAGGGAAATAAATGAAGGTGGAAACAAAGAGATGGCAGATTCCACGGCATGTGTGTGCCTTCTACCACTATTCATCATTAACGCAAACAAAGACTGGCGCGGAACAGGAGAGGTGCCACGCGGGTTCAGTGTTAACCAGCCAAACTTGAGGCATAGCTCTACTGTAATCCAACATCAGTGCGACAATCCCATTCCTTTCTCCGAGCTCGACATGTTGGTTTACAGCGGGCCGATAAGAGAATGGAGGTACATTATGGTTCGAGGATGAGAGCGTGGTGACCAAACAACGTGCAAGCAGCTGTGATCACACAAGGCTAATATTATGGAAATGAGTTCATTAATCAATGGCCCAGCAGCCTTTTATCTGCTGAGCCGAGGCGCCGCAGCCTGATCGGCCTCCACGCTGCCCGCTTCGATAACGTGTTTCTCCAGCTTCTGAATGCTCATGCGGTGAGGAGTGAATCTTGTGACGGCCACACATAATTCACCGTGAAGACGCACTAAACACAGGGATAGATTTAAAAAGAGTTGTGATGGAAAAGTCTGGTTTTATATGGTGAAAAAGGTAATAGGCTCAAGCTAGAAATCCCCAGATGACCGGGCCAGTCTAGAAAAGATTTTAGATTCACTGAAGGACAAAGAAGACCAGTTTTCAGACATTAAGAGCCCCTGTAAATTAACCTGAGTACAAGGATTTATCTTATATGATCTAGAAATTAAAAGACAGTATTAAAAACTGAACCAGGACTATATCAGGACAAATCAGGTCTAAACTAGGACTAAATGTATGTATTAACCAGGTCTAAACCTGGACTTTTTTATTTATTTAGACGCACCAGTTTGGTTTAATGCTAAAAGTCACACAGAAAACGGTTTTGGATACATCATTTTTTTGCGTTACAGATATTGCGATAATGACCATATAGCGATATACATTTGCAATTTATTTCATTATATCTCAAAATTCATATATATAAATGCTTTAATGTCAATACTAGTAGAAAACGGTTAAAAGTATTAGTTGTGTTAGAATTTTTCAAGAATCTATGCTGTCCCACAATGCCACTTGCTAACCAAAGGATCTAGTAAGGCCACACAATAGATCACAGATTTATCCCAACACCCACAATCTCATTATGGTATATACTATATAACTACTTTAATCTCAGTGATATTATGAGATATAGATTTTTACGACATTCACACTTTTTTTTTTTTTTTTTTTTAACGACATGACACTGTGGTGCAACCAAATTTAAAGGAACCATCTGGAACTGTATATGCACAAATTACTTGCTTATTTATTTTAATGCAAGCAATCAAGCAAGCAATTAATTTTAATTATTTGTTTTCATTTGGTGGTCTTTCGTATACCATCTTGGAAATTAATAAAAAGATTAACAGAAAAAGAAAAGATTAGTCTGAACTTTCAAAAGCAGTGTGTGTATTTATGGACATCTTTCAACAGTGCCACTCAGTGAAAAAGCAGATTCATTTTCTGACCGCAGCTCTGATTTTTTCCCTTCCCTTCCTCGTCCCCTCCCTCTCGCAGCGCTCCCTCCCCCTGCTCCCGTCCCTGCTGGATTGGTGGAGTAAACACAGGAAGAGAGCGGGCTCTGTTCCACCACGCCAGAGCTGGGGCTGGGCGTTCCTGCCGAGCTCCTGCGCTGGGGTCAAAAGTTTACCGTGGTTTTCATTTCACCTTTCCTCAGCCAATCACAGCTCACGCACCGCAGCGCCTGAACTCTGACCCCCGTGAAGAATTCCACTCAAAAGATGGTCTGACGCCAGTTTCACAACTACGACCCCTCCCGTCTCCTCGGCTTCTCTACCCCCCTTTACAACTCCTTTTCCTTTCTTTCAGCGGGCCGGTTTTCACGTGTTGACAGAGCCGAGGTGAAAAAGATTCCACAAGTGAGCCGCCGTGAGGAGGAACGCAGAAAAGAAGCCCAGCTGAGGGACTTTGGATCCTCACAGCGGAGCTTTACTCAAAGTCTACCACTGCCTGTTCTTTTATCCTGCCTTGGAGTCCACTGGCCACCTCAACAGTCCACAACACAAAAAACAAACATGAGCTTTCCAACATTTTCTGGCAAACTAAATGACCTTATGTCAGCTAATGCTATTACAACAGCAGTACATAACATAAGAATTAACCCTGATTCATTTGGCTGCTTTAAGACTTGACTAGAATTGGAATAAACGATACACATTTATCATTCTTATTCTACAACCATATTTCCAAGGTAGAATAAGGTTATGTTAAAGTTTCCCATATAGCCAAGTAACAGATTACTTAATTTTGTATCTGAATGAATTTACATTTAGTGGATTAGCACCACCAAACTGACTCGTGCTACGTTGGACTATGACCTAATGTTGATCTTACTCTTATCAGTTTTGTTTTTGTTGTCCTTGTTGCGCTGTGCTTTTTTTTTTGTTGCACAGCACATGTTTTTGATTGCGTTGGTGCATTTAATTATATTTACGTGGAGCCACTAAATATTCCCAATGGGTTTTTTCCTTTCCTTCTACTGTGCATCGAGCTCTGAAAGACAATTAAAATTAAAAAATATAAAATTACTTATGCAGGTTAGCTAGGTTTCTACTGAGTGCGATACCTACGGTATGTGTATGAGAGTGGCATCTGCTACATAACTACTGACGTCGTAAGCTTTTCAATAGGACATAAATTGTATTTTTTATAACAGAATAAAGAGGAGAGTAAATCTACTTTTATAGTGGGTGCGAGAAATCAGTGGCAGTAAACAGAACAAGAATATTTCCAGTTTATTCTGAGCTTTCAAGTGAATGTTCTCATTGGGAGATCTATTAAGTCCTGTACATTAAGTACATTTAGTGTTTTATTCTTGGAATATATAATAGTGTTTGTGATTTTCAATTTTCTACTCATTTTCGGGTAAGCATTCCATAGTATCCAATCAGCTCCATTTTTAGTACCTATACAGTACTTCACTGATGAAACCAAAAAGCGAGGGATGACAAAAATAGTATGGCATCTTAATTGGCCTGTACCCCTTTTGACAAAGGAAAATGAGCCTTACTGCTCAAGTTCAAATGAGGGTTAAACGTGCAGTGACTCACTCCCAATTTCCCCTGCATGCGTATTTGCTCCGCCGCGCACACCGCAGCAAATACGCATCCGTTGTTTTAAATGAGAGCATTTCCACTCCATTCCAGTTGTTTTGGTCCGGCTCATGTCTTTATTGAGGCATCTCGTATTTCTTGCACATGCTCTTTTGAGCTACTCAGGGCTCCGCTTCACAGCGGATCTGAAACGCATCCAGTAGGCGAGGGTGTGCAATGCCGGTCGGAGATGCATGCAGTGGAAATTGGGGGTTATAGTCCATAAGTTTAACAGACTACACAACTGACTGAGATGAAGTAAACACATGAAAAAAGTGACTTTTGTTCAAGCATGTGTTCTGACACTCGCCAAGCCATTTAGGAATCAAATAGAGAGTTTTGAGTCAGACTGAAGGCAGCAGCCACACGTCAAAACGCACACAAACGCATGCGCTGAGCTGTAATCCAACTGTGGCTTTGTTTTTGTCTTGGTGACGCTGCACTCTGTTCCCATCTGCTGAGTGATTAAGGCTGCACTGCTAATCAAGTCGGTCTCACTGTAAAGAGGACAAATGCTTACCCACAGAACTCACTCTGACTGAAAATGCCCTGAGGTTAATGTTATGACATTTAAAAACAGACGTATGGTGCGAGATAAAAACAAGACAGTCAAAAAGCTCATTAAAACTTTCTGTTTCAGAGTTCGTGACTCAGCAGTATATTCAAGTAAATGTGTGAACTATTTTTTTGTGTTTTAGTGTTATTAAAGTTTTTGCCACTTAACTTGGTATTTGTTCTGCTTAGAGTAAAAAAAGTTTTAAAAACTGTCTGTTCAGAATAAACAGGTGCAGAATGGACTTAACTATTTGTAGTATAAAGGTGGACAATATTTATTGCAAATATAAAATTGCAATATCGTTATCACAATATGTGTCGCAAAGAATGACTTGCATCACAATAACATTCTTCTTCTTTGTGATGGACATTTCCTTCTTGCCTCAAAAGCATCGTCCTCCTAAATCAAACTGTGGTGCACATGGTTAAAAAAGTCCTGATTTGGACCAGCTTCATTTCTACATTTTGTCCTAGTTTTGGCCAGTTTGGTCTTCATTTAGTCCTGGTTCAGTCTTTATTATTGATTTAGCTCCTGCTTTGACAAGTAGAAGTTAGCGTAGTGCCTTATATTTCTTAATAGTTTCTAAAGCAAATTTACTTCGATTTTTTACTATGTTAAAAAAACAATCAAATACTGCAGCTCATATCGTTCTTGTGATATTAAAAATAGTTATTGCATATTACATGTGTTTCTATTGCAGCTCTAATTTGGTATAAAACTCTATGAGAAAAAAAATGTTCACTCACTGTGATAATGTGATTGACATAAAAGTCAGGCAAACCAGAACAAAACAATGAGCGCTGAAGCTATAATTTCACACCTCAAACGGGCATATACATTGTATACCTCTGATAATACAAAGATGCCGGGATGCTGAAAGAAATTTGACTTGCACAGTTGTCATTACAGGATTCTAACCTTATTCAAAGGAATAACTGTGAACAAAGCACTGACAGTATATTTCCACCACTTGGCTTGGTGTCAAAGTAAACCTACACTTGATTAAACCATGTGGGTTGGGGATGGCCTGCGGTTGATGCTTGGGACTGGCTGACCTTCTGTAGCAAGTCATTCTCCTCTGTCTCCCTGCACTTGTTTTTTTGTATGTATCTTCTTTCAATGATCCCCTGTTGAATAAAACCTAAAATAAGTGTGTAGGTTGCCATTAGAATCTGCATTTAGGCCAATCCTGACAACAACATTTCCTGTAGGGCTGCACAATACATAGTGAAATTTATCATTATCGCAGTATTATCATAATCGCATAATCTGCCAAAAAAAAAATATGCCAGTGTGTTTTGGCTATTTATTTGACTTATGGACTAAAAAGAATTTTACACTTTGTACACAGCTGCGTTTAATATGGAGTACTTTCCTCCATTATGGCATTGTCAGGCAGGTGAACATAAATGAACCGAGTAATCACCTGCCAAAAACAAATCTACGCAGAACATGTTGTATTTTATGAGAAACTGAGGCACAGGTGTAAAGCTGGCCGTGATGTTCCAACATCAGAAGACAAGTGGTTCAGCTATTCTGGGGACAACGGTAAGCTCCGGAGACGCAACCTTTTGACTGGAGTGTTGCCTTAACGACGAGCCACATAAACAGCAATGACGTCACGGGCACAGTGGAGCGCGCTAATGGAGAAAGAACCATTTTCCATTTCATCCGATGAGGAGAAAAGAAAAGGTTTGAAAAATTATGAGCACTTTAAGGAATTATAATAAATTATATGACACATGCCTTGCCAGTGTTGACATGCTGGAGTAAGTCTGAAGCCTTTTAACGATGCCATGGAACTTTTGTCATTCATTGCTTGACTTTTCTTTGAACTGCAAGCCGCAATGAGGTACAGACTCGTGCTGGTGGAAAGTCAACTGGCTGGTGAACACAGAAACTCTGGTGTTTATGTGTTTTAATGAAAGAGCTTTTAAATTACAGGTGAACTATAAGGCTGCGAAGAGAAAAGCCAGTGCCATTACTGCCTCGGCTGGCGCGCTCTTGTATGTGTACAGATCCTCTTACAGCTTTCTAAGCGCCGTACCATGCCAGCCACAGCTGCCCTCAGGATCCAGACAGAGCCACAAACCACACCCCGCTGCCACAGGAGTTCCAGTTCACTTTGAGAAAGAAAAATGTAACCAATGCGTAAACAACATGCATACAAAAAAATCAATTCACCGTTGTTTTGGTGCTAATTGAGTTCAAATCAGGTCATTTTAGTTGAAAATAAGCGAAATCTTCCTCCAAGTGACTTTTTTGATTTTTTTTTTTACACTAGGGCTTGGTGATAAAGCAAATGTCAAAAACAGCTACAATACACCAATATGGAATAACCATAAACAACTACCGCCATTGAACAGTGGGAAGGCTAACACTACAGCTAGCACCAGGGCCAGCAGGAAAGTAGCAGTGGTTAATCTGCAGATGCACAAAAATATCAGAGAAAAGCCTTAAAGAGCTTTGGTTTTGCAAGTGGCAGATAACTGAATTGTTAACTGAATTGGTATGTATGCAAATTAACCATGTACTTTAATTTAACAAAGCTTTTTGCACTTTAATAAGACTTTAAGTGGAGTGTAAATTATACTACACAAAAAGGGATACAAGTAAATCCAACCTAAACTGCTTTATTTTCACTATGAGAGTCACACATAATCTGAGATTGCTTTTGTTATTGTTGTTTTTTGTTGGCAATGATCATGAGAATTTGAATTGCTTTGAAGTGCAACAGAAAAAGAAAAAAAAAAATCCAGATTTTTTAGCCAGCCCTTCTTGATGTTAACTTTTGGACTGCCTCTCTGGCCAGTGCTCATTACCCATACTGTCAGTTGTCATCCAGCACCAATACAGTAACTATTCCACTATGCACCACGCTCAAAATAATGCCTTCAGGGAAGAATGCTCGGTAAAGATAGACAACAAAAAAATCTAAAAAAGATGAAGCATGCCCATAAAGAAGTCCATTTAAAAATGACAGTGCCTTGTTTTTCCTTCTGCCTAACAGACAGAGTGAGCATCTGGTAGCAGTTATCTCACAAACCAAACTTTTTTTTCCTCCCCAACCATGCTGTCTCTCTCCCCCCAAAGCATTTTTATAAAAGGGGGCCCTAAACAAAACACAAACAAGCTCCTGCTAACATTTTACAATGGTAACAAAACTAGGCCAAGGAGCTACCCTCCCACTGGCTTGTTCAGGTGAAACCATTTTACGAGCATTCTTCAGCTGGGGGAGCGAAAGTTAAAGGGGGAGTTGAAGTTAAAGAGGAAGGGCAAGCAGGGGAGGGCGAGGGGGGGGACAAAGCTCTTGGAACCCCCCTCTCCTAATAAACTCTTGCCTTCGTCCAATCAAGAGGGACTACAGAGAGTCAACTGTTCCAAATCCTGGCTGGTTATAAACTTGAATTGGGTGCAATGATTGCTTCAGGCTGCCTGTTTGGCTTTTAGAAGTGTGTAGAGCTCACATATGGCCCGGGCTAGTCTCACACTTGGGTATCGCCTCAGAGTTGAAGGAGAGGGGACCGTCTCGGCGAATCAGACGGGACTTCAAATGAGAGTCAGACTGCAAACTTGCGCCGCTCAACTTGGTCTGTCTGGCTTCTCCTCATACTCTCACTTGTTTGGGCAAAGTAGTTGTAAATATTTCAGCAGCAGAAACACGACGGTCTTGTTGAGCAGAGTTTGAGTTGGCTAAATTTAGCTCGCCTGGCGGAGACGGAGAAAACAAGGCTACCTGTTGCACCATGAAATGCTGATCCAAGTCAGTGTTGATGCATAAGTGACCTCAATGTTTCATACATTCCTAAATGTTCCAGGAAACTTTGGTTTTATTACATCTTTACAGTAAAGACTCAGCTCAAGCCTATGTGAGAATGTAAAAGAAAGAAACACATGGAATTTATTTGGATGCAAGTCAAGGAAGTGGTTTTAATTTTGACATTGATTACAGGTGCATTGTAAAAACTGTTGTAGTAAATAACTGAACAAAATAGAACACATCAGTCAAACTGAACTTTCAATAGCATACAATTTTATCAAAACAACACACTTCACACTTATCTATCATGGAAGATATAGAAGTGTAAAGCTTCACAGGCCCGGTGGAAGGTGCCACCTAAGTTAGTCTTCATTATTACTACTTGTTCCTGCAAACAGTGCACCGGACCTTCACCACAAGCTATATCGCAAAAACTACACACATCACTATTAGGATTAAAAAAAACTTAACATCCTCCACGGTTTTGCTACACATTTTGACTCTTGTTGCTTGTTAGTTAGTATGTGTTAAAGATTGTCCAATAAATAGCAACAAAAAGTAAGCAAACTCTACTATTAATGTTTTGTTAAAAAAAGGGTTGCACAATACATTGCACATTTGATGTTAACTAAACTGCTCATTGCAGATCAAAAGAATTGGCAAATTAGGTAAAGCCTAAATTTTGAAATGTGCAGTCTGTAGCCTTTTTGGCACTATCCGGAGGTGAAAGTGCAGATTGCGATTTCAGACACAATAAAAATAGTCAGGACTCAAAAGGTATCAAAACCTGCTCAAGAAGAAAATGACGCAATGGCACATGACATACTTAATTGCTCCTTTAAAATCCTGAATTGAAAAAGACAATTGAGTCCTTACAGCAACATGACCCTAAGCCAATCTAAACAGAATCTTACACCTTTGAAGCAAGTGATGAAGACAGACTTCAACAAAATGGCTAAATGCTTTCTGTGAATGGCCAATCCACACCAAAAGAAAATTGACCACTGTTTTCCTTGAATGCTGCTCTCCCTGTGCTGCTGCTCAACAAAAAGGTAAGACCAAGGAGTCATGTTTCAATTAGGGAAACAATCGGGCTTCCCTTTCAGCTCGGTGTACCTTCAAGAGTCATTTCAGAGCCACCGCTCCTCGACGCGACACAGACTGACTGCCAGTTACTTCAAATGAAACTTATTATCTCAGTCTCTCTTAGGGAGCACGGTGACGAACACTTCAAGAATGCCATCTATTCAGGAATCAGTGGCGGAAAAATGCAGCTTGACAAAGACAGATTAGAGGGCAGGCAGTTATCAAAAGTACTTCTGCCAGACAAAAGCACCAGGCGCTCACCTTATTTTTTAAAAACTTCACTTATTGGCAACAGAAAGAGCAATTTTACGTCACAAAGCCCTCTATTGTTTGGATGGCATTAGTGAAATGCTATATATAGGAGAAGAAAACAGCTGTGTTGTTACAGTTACAAAAGAAAAACAGTTTGGATTATCAATAAACTCATAAGTGAAAAGTTTGGCACCGGGAAAAATTATCCAGGCCCATGAGAAAAAGTGATAAGTTAATTAATTATTGAGAGCAGAGGGGCTGGCGGACAAAGAGGGGAAAAAGCTATGCATCCAAGTCACTTTTTCACCCCATCTGCAGTCAAAGAATCCCCCTAAAGATTGATTCATTGTTAACGCAGCCTGACACCCTGTGTGTGCGGGAGAAAGAAAGTGGCAGATAAAGGGACAGAGAATGGGGGACAAGGGGCTCCATTTAGCAAGAATATGAGCAGAAGCACTTCTTTGGATAGGTTCCCACAGTGGCCATCGGATTTACAAAAATACCACATATGTGAGTTTGAGTAATGGCATTCCATCGGACAAAATAAAGACAAGTGAGCTCATCCGAAAGGCTGTCAGTGGAACCTCCCTCACCCTCTCGAATACGGCGCTGAGGCACGGTGACCCCTCAGTGACTGACCAAAGACTCAGAAACAGGGCAATATTCCTTCTGTTGATGAGCTCACCAGATGAATTATAGTCTATCAAAAGATAAGTAGAACATCATCATATACAACTTTTGGTAACCAACTTAAGAAACATAGTACTGCTGCTGTGGTTTGTTTGAGGTTCAAGCAGCAAATTGGAATGGTCTGAAAGATAAAGGAGTGTACTGATTGGTATGGTTGTATTCAGAATATCCAATTTGACCTAGTATTTTTTTCAGAACAGTGCCAGGGACATCCCTGTTCAAAATACAAATACTCAAGATATAAACTCGACCAAACTGCCTCTAAGTATAGATATGTTTCGCCATACAGCCAGACAATGCCCGAGACCGCACACCTTAGACTCAGCAGTTTCAGTGGAATGACTTACCTACATTGGCATTGTCTGACTGTGCATGATTCCGCACTCCAAGAATGTACTTGAAAACTGGATGCTCAGCTTACACACACCCCTCGAAACGGCACAGAGTGAGCAGACTCGAACTCTCCCTGAACCCTTGATCTTGTTCGTCTTCCACCACACTGTATCACATCCATCTCCTTCTGTCAGTTTGTCCGTCTCTCTCAGCCACCCACATGCACCTAAGTATGATTTATCAGCAGTGAAAAGCCACATTCATCATAGCACGATGGACCATTATACCCGCCGTTACAATCGTAAATATGCGATCTTATAAGAGCGGCGCAAATGAATAACAGATGCTGGGGACTGTGAGAGGCAACCCTGCTGAGCTTGTCACCTGAAGTTTGGTTGTCAGCAATAAGGACTGGTTGAGACTTAGTAAATACACTAAATATTAATTGTTCTACATTTGGCTAATTATACTGGTGTATTCATGTGGTCCTCAGAATTTCCAAAATGGAAGTTTTTCCCCAACTTTGAACAACATTCAGCTTGAAAAGTTGGACGTTGCTCTTTAGAAACTGAATCAATAATTAGTTATTGACAGGACCATTAATGAGTCACCTGGTTTTATAATTAAAATATAAATGCAAATGAATACTAAGAAATTCAGCATAATTGATAGTGTGCTCTTGTGTTGGTGACAACTGACTGTAATCACATATTATAACTGTGGAGGTAGAACAATTTATCAATATTGTTTTGTTATTGGATCATTTTCTTCTTGTGATACATTATTGTGATATAAATATAGTGATATTTGTTAAAAGTCAATTTTTACACTACACAACAACACAGTCCCATTAGGACTATCTTTCCAGTACTTCCAGAACATTTTCACAGGTTTATCAAATCATATCATGGGCTATCCTGTGTTTCCCACCACTAATAAACTGATTTTGTGAATGAGTCGATGTGCTTGAATAAAACAATACATTGTTACATATTGATGATGGTTATAGCTATATTTAACAGGAGTTTCAAGTTCATGTACATTGTTTAAAAACTTTTTTTAGAGGAAAAATTAATGTATCAGGTAACAGTCAGAACTTAATTCAATTGATATTGTATCATTTCTCATTGTTGTTATGCAGATACAATAATAGGGAATGGCAATTTTTTCACTAAAATTATTGTGACATGGCCAAGCAGCAGTTCTGTTGACTTTGTTTGATTTCAGACAGAGTCTCTTTAATGACATGACAAAGCAAAAAAATTTATTGCATTTTTAATGAAAGTTTCACGTGTAACCTGAAATATCGTAATTAGGTAAAATCGCAGAGCTACTGTATAGCGGCACAGAACCGTTGTTTTGGGAACCGTATTGTTCACCGTATCAAAACAGATACACAAAAACGTATCATCAGCTCATGAGCTTGACTATTTTGCGGTGTATTCATGCGAAGGTCAGCTAAATCCTTCAGTGTGATAACCTCCGCAGTATTATATGTTATGATATGGAAGACAGTGCGTTATCATTCTATTACAAAAGACAGCAAATGTCACAGCTATGTCACCAAACAGACAGTAGACTATTAGCAGTTCAAACAGCTCCGGGTGCACAGAGAGGACCATACAGCAGTCCGATGGCTGGCTAAGCAGAAATACAAATGCCCAACGCTATCATGCAGTCCTGAGGACCATAAACACACTCTAGTGGCGCCGAAAAGTTTTTCTTTGCCGACACAAAAGAGTTCTTATACGAGCCTTGAGTGTTAATACCTCGGATATTGCAAAGAAGCAAATCACACAGCCAGAATCTCGTAAACTTTGTAGCTAGCGGATAATGGAAAGATCAATAACCACCCTAACACCAAGAAAATGCACAGTGAACTAGCCGAAGTTCTTATTTTGATATTATACTGACATAATTAAAACCATAACAAACATTCCGTAACAAGTATACAGCGGTAAGGTGGCTCGTTGTATCACGGTAGCTTGAAACCACAGCCTGCTCGGAAACGAAGCACCACAAACTGTTTCTGGGATGAATTCACGGGATAAAACATAGATTGCCGTAAGTACCCCAAACTTGGATATAACCAGGACATTAAGCAAGTGCAAATAACTCACCGGCTTCGACGCTTTCATTGAGTAGAGCAGTTTCTTTTACGCCTCTACAAACTCTCCGCCATCTTCGGCAGGACCGTGTTTGTTTAAATGGGAAACACTCCCAGAGCGGAGGGAGCCAGCTTGTAGCAGGGCGAAAGGGCTTTTGGGTAATGTAGTCACTTTCTTTGTAAGCGTTATCGAACTAAACGACACGCTTTGCAAATGAACTACACGTACACCAATACCCCTAGGTGATATGAGCAGCGGTCACTGATATTAGTAAAGGAGAGATTTAAAAATGTATTTATAGGCCGGCTGAGAAGCAGCTCTGTAAGAATGGCGTGTATCCAGATAGGAAATACTATTTGAATATTAACTTACGATTTAATATAGCATAAAACATTTTAGAAAATGCTAAGAGTGAATGAACATTTAACAGTAGCTTATATCTGCATATGATATATGTGCTATATTTAGGGCAAAATTGTGTAACTTTTTATAATAAAATACATAGCATCAAAATCATTAAATAAAAAGGCTTTCCTGACATATCATTTTAATATTTATTTCCTAAATTGTATGAGAATATCAAGACTTGGCAGTCTCATGCAAGTTTGCAGCAGTGTAGTTGTAGAAAATGATTGCAAATGCTTAAATCTTGCAGTGTGTTGCTTTAATAAAGTGAGATTTTGTCTCAGTTAAAGCTGTAAAAATCCCAGCTAAGCAGTCAGTAATCCTTAATGTGCTATCTGACAGCCCTCTTTACAGACTAAATTCTCAAAGTCAGTTATCTTGTATCACCTGGATGGGGACCTGTGCTCTTGTGTAGAACTGGTGGAGTGACTGTCTTCTATGGTTATTTCTTAAGCTCTTTAGTTTTACTGCTGAGGAGGAGGAAGGAGCGAGGGCCTGTGATGGAGGGAAAACAACAGCATGGGGTGTGGGGAGAGTGGAGGCAGTGTAAATGCAATGTAATTAACTCCTTACTTGTTCATTCCTGTCTGAATATCATTTTCTTTGAAATAAGCATAGCTGGAAAAGAGAGGTGTGGAGTGCACATTTGCACTAGCTTTTGAACAGCTGAAGAAAAAGCAGTTTGTTACTGTCTTTAAACTAATGTCAACCACATACATAAAACCTCTAAAAGTTTTACAAAACCTGTGTTTAATGTCAATAATACATTTTATGGATTACACCTGCCTGACTATTGAATGAATCGTGTTATGAAACATCACGTTTTATTTTTTTAATTAAACAAATAGATTTAATCAACAAAGCCTCTCAATTCATTATTTTTGGCTGTGCTTGAGTCCAAGAGCCACAATTACATTCCACGAAACCCAAAGAGGGGCCCCGTGGCCCTCTGTTTGTGTCCCATCCCCCACTAAACATGGAAAATTGACCTCCCCCTCCAAAGACTGGGAGACTGTCCCCTCCCCCTCCCCACTTGGCCACTCTATTTAAAAAAAGACAGGAGATAACAGTTTGAAAGGACAGGAGATAGCTCCGATCATTAATGTATTCAAACTGGTTTACCTGCAAGCAGCTAATAGCCTGGCTGTCTTTGCTTTTAGCCCACCCCTCCCCCAATTGCATCTTTATCAAAACAAACAAAAATCTACACCATAAACTCATATTGTGCTAACATAAAATGATCTATAACAAAACCTCAACTCAGAGGCCGGAAAAATAAAGCAATTCTTTATTTTCATTCCCAAAGCCAATGGTCACTCCTTGGCTGCACAGTCTATGAGATGGTTGATATAACGTTTGACAAGCCTCTTGTGTTGTCAAATGAAATGAATAACCTATTCTACTCACATGCTACGAGTAATTAAAAAAGTGGGGAAAACATAAGCAAAATTAGTTTGTCAACTCCCTTACCATAAGTAAAACAATGTGTGTTCTTTTGATTTAACAAAAAAGGAATAAAGCAGAGAAAAGTTTCAGGAATACTTCCACCCTATAAAGAACTCCATAAAAATTGGTTTAATAAATGTTTGATATACATACAGTGGTAAACATTTAATATTCTTCGAAAACCGACTTCAGGTAGCTCTTGAGTTAAAGGCTTGTTTGGGCGCCATCTAGGGTTAGACTGCACTAATTACAAGTTCCATCCCATTAAGCCTCAGTCTGACTCCTGTGCGTTCACTACCTTACAGGTAAAGATGAAAGGTGAAGGAATAGCTTTTAATATATTTTTCAATATTATAGCAATCACAACGATATAACGTCTTTAGTACATGTCTGTAAGTGGTTTTTTTTGTAATATTTTTTAGTGTGAAAGTGGAAACAATATCGCTACAATAGGCTTCTACAACATATTATAGAGCTAGCCCACTTGCTAATCAAACTACTTATAGAAATAGCCAAGAAAGGACACTTTATACCGCGAAACGGAAAAAAAGAATTTACCTGTATAAATACATTCACATGGGTTATGCCTTTTTGAAAACATATCCTATTATAGCCAATGACAGTAGGCTATAAGTCTACATTTATTTTAACATGTCGGTTAGTGTAGCATCTAGCTTACTTTACACATTTACACCTTGCCCATACATAGGCTTACTCAATATTTCTGTAGTGTATTCCAATGCTGCATATCCCCCCTCTCACCTGTATCTCACAAAAATAAACATAATGTAAAGATTTTAATTATATTACTATGTCTGCAACACTAATTAGAAACAAACACCACATGCAACGGTAGCTAAAACATCCTGGGATGATAGAGTAATACCAATTTCTCCCATTTCTACCTTCTGTCTGAATAATGTGACATGTTGCAAGTCACTAGACCCCTCCATGGGCCTTGGGACAGTGAAACATCAGTAGAAAGCCAGAGTGGGAGTGTCCCAGCAGGCCCTGGGCTCAGTGGGATTAATTGAAAGTTGGTTATATAATAGCCCATCTGTAGCTGTAACACAGTCAAGGTCGCTTGAATGATCATGTGATTGATTAAAGCAGCACAAATTAATAATTAAAATATGGCACTGAGACAGGTGTAATTACAGGTTTGCTTTAGAGTCCCTTTCCTGCATTGGTCTCTGTGAACAGTTCTAGGTTTGTATTCTGTTAGTTGGTGAATTTTGCACTTCACAGCACCTTGGTGAACATGTTTTATGGCTGATTACATTACAGGCTCATCGAGAAATGTTAGTTATTTTCGCCCCAGGGTGAGATAATAGAAAACTTGTATTGGCCTTGGCATGTACATGTGTTACTGTGCAATGTTCCACCAGAGGTCACCAATGCTTTTCTCTTATTAGGATGTCATCTGTCCGTTCCCTGTCCCTCACTGAAGAATAGTGACCTTAAACACCCTTGAAAATGTAAGTATACAACAGTATTGTCAGTTTTTTTTCCTGATAGTTCACTTCAATGACTTCATCACGCAATATATATTTTAGGAAAAAGCCACAAAAAGATGCAAAGAAAATAGATATCTTTACTTAAATAACTAATAATAGGCAAGTAATATTACTGAGTACTACTTTAAACAAACTTAAAACTTATTTAAACTTTTGATATTGTATTTTTTTTTTCTGCATCTGAAGCTACATAATAACAAATCTTCCCGAATGATGAGGTTTTGTTAACATTCACTATCACTGAGTCAAGGGTCATATTTTATATCAGAACATTGCCTTCAGTGTATTTGTCTTAGTGAAACAATATTACTATAGTATTTTTAAGGTTTGTAAATAGATTACTATAAAAATATTCCGAGGCTTGTCAAAAGAACTGCAGCTGGTTCAATTCTTTTAGTGACCCCTTGAAATTATTATTGAATACTTTTTGTAGTTGCTTGAACATGCTTGCACTTGGGCTGCAGGATATTAGGAAAACATGTGACATACAATAATATTGACAATTGGATAACAATATCATATGCAACATTTGGCCATTTTTGGCACATTATAAATCAAGTTAAAGTAGTAACAGTTAAAAAAAAAAACAAATTCAAAAAAGAAATATTCAAGTTTCTTAACTAATTTCTAATGGTTTCACTTTGGCCACTCATAATTATTTTATTCTAACCTAATGTTTTAAGGCTCTGATTAGCCAATTATTTCAATATAAAAGTGTGAATAGTTGTCACATTGAAAATTATACTTTTATTCTGACAAGTACAAACAGTTCTTTGCTATTTGGACATTGCATTTATTTATATTGCTTGTTTATAACACATTTTCTTGTAGCACATTTCAACAGTTGCAGTGTGTGTGTGTACAGTTTGGTAAGTTATCTTTTTACTATTTGCTTCCTTATTTATATGTGTTTACTCCAGTTACATATGTTTAAGTACACTGTGCTTATGTGGCCACAGTGTTCAGCAATTCTTTTCGCTTTAGTATCGCCTCGAGCCATACTGTGTCAACTGTTCCAACCTGTCAAATTTATGCTTACTTTACAGCTAACAAAAGTCACATTATGAACCATTTTCGAGACAGTATAGGTCAAGGAAAATTGTAGATTTCAAATCCATGTTGTATTGTTTATTATCTCAAGTGTGGAAATTTCCGAACCAAATACCTCTTTATTTACAGCCCTCAATGACTTCAAGCAAATATTTGCACTAGAAAGGGACAAACTGTAACTGAAACTGTCCATTTCGTTATATACAGGGCATTTGTTGGTTAATAGCTGATTATTTTTCCAGAGGCCTCGCTCCTCATGCTCCTGACTACTGTATTCCAGCCTTCCCGTGCTAAACAAAGGACAAGCAGCCAGGAAGTGCCCCAGCCAATCAGCAGCTGCCTTACATATCCCGGGCTGGTGTGTCCAGTGTGAGCATGCCTTTTATCGGAGGAGAAGTGAGTGGGTTCAGCTTTGGAGAGCCGTGGCTGTTGCTGTGAGCAGGCTGAGGGGCTGACAGACAGGGCCGTCCTCCATGTTTTAATAAGCACTGACATATCACACTGAGTTGTTAGCCATGCATCCACAGAGGTAAGACTAATTTTCATACTTTCACAATACGCTTCTCTCTTGTTAACTGTAAGATGTGGGCCTGAGTAATAATACATGTTTTCCTGAGCAGTATACACCTAAGAAAAAGCTTCACAGACAGGCTTATAAAATATATCTTATATATGAAATAAGAATGTTTGCTTCCTTTTTTCAGTATGAATAGGTTTTGCCTGAGTCATGACCTGTTCTGCCACTAGGATAGGCCTGGTGTGGAAACCAGGCAATGGGAGAAGCCCCAGTGGAATTGACAGATGGTAAACTGACAGCATGGCAAGTTTAATGTAGGCCTCAAACTGGCAGGAGGGCAGTCGAGCAGGGCCTGGTTTGTAATTGTATGCCTGGCAAAGTGGACATTTCCATATCCCCGAACCTTGTTCACCTCACCATATTCTACTTGGTGAATAAATTTCAGCCTTGATCCCATAAGCTGCTCACCACTTTGCTTTAATTACCAATTATCCAGTGTCTAACTATGCTGTGGCAGCTTATTTATCACAGGATTGAAGGAATTGCCTGACTCTTAATGGTGTGCACTGCCTCCCGGTGTTGTTCTCTGCTGCTGAGTGTCAGCCATTTTAGAGAGCTTCCCCTGTCTGTCCCTCTGCTCTGAGTATTTGAATGTAGGAGAGGCAGAAAGGAGAACGGAAGGACTTCCTATGAGTAGGCGTCTCACCCAATCCCCTGATTGAAGTCGGTCAGGTTTGATAGCCTTTTAACTCTGTGTTGCAGTTATATCCTTACTGAATGCATGATTTGCGTGTCAGTATTTTGGTTGAGAACTGCTCGTAGAATTGTGTTGTTTGCCACAATTAATATTTTTTGAAAATGTAGTACTAGGGATGCACGATTTATTGCATATGTTTACTGAAATTTTACTGATTTCAATAGCCACATCAGAAAGAACTGCTTGTTTCACAGTCAGGTTAAGGTCTTACATGTGGCAGAAATGTACTATTGCATGACAAAATATATGTCCAAACAGAGCCTTAGATCAAACCAAAAGTTCAAAGGGTTGTGGTTTAGTTGGTTGGTATACTTAGTTTGCCGCACGTCCCACCAAACAAAAGACAACCAAGTATAAAATAGGACTTCTGACTAAACCAGGTCCTAGTGGTATAACAACAGTTCAATCTGAAACTTAGCTATGTTAGCCCAGGTTTAGTCCTGGTTTAGTACTGGTTTAGTCTTGGTTAAGCCAAGATTTGTCCTGGGTTAATCCTGGACTATCCATGGTTTAGTCTTACTTGTGATGAACAAAGGTATGGGCCTGGACTAAATCTGGTCTTAGGTTAGTCCTTGTTTTCTCCTCCTCTAGCAATGGATTATACCTGGTCTGGTCTTGGTCTAGTACTTGCTTTGG
Source organism: Rhyacichthys aspro (assembly GCA_036850595.1). Taxonomy (NCBI): domain Eukaryota; kingdom Metazoa; phylum Chordata; class Actinopteri; order Gobiiformes; family Rhyacichthyidae; genus Rhyacichthys; species Rhyacichthys aspro. The sequence goes on from CM072152.1 coordinate 5,596,371, forward strand.
TTTCGGTTTCAGTTTAGTCTTTACTTTGGACTTGGTTTAGTATTGGCTTAGTCTTAGTTTGGTACTTGATTTAGTATTGGTTTAGTCTTTATGTAGTACTTGGTTTAGTCTTGGTTCAGTTTTGTTTAGCCATGGTTTAGTCCTTGGTTTAGTCTTTGATTTAATTTTGTAGTTAGTTATAAACAGTGGAAGTCCAAAGCCTTGTATTTTCCTACATATTTGAATATACTGTCTATATATATTGTTATTGCACATTTTCCTGCTATTGTGAAGCCCTACTAGTTACATATACTGTGTCCAGACTGGGGTTTAGGGGCTGTCTGCAGTGACTGAAACAGCAAATCCTCCTACACTCCCTCCCATAGTGTTTTGTGAATGGTGCGTGGTAATGCGTCTAATCCTTTCATTCCACTCTGCTGTCAGGATCGGGGTAGACACTCTTAAATCTGCATAACACACGATTGGCCTGGGCTTCTCAAACATTTCCTTCTTTTTCTATTTCAACCTGATAATATGTTAGGCCCTGACCCTCGTCTGCCTATTCATTCATCCGTGGCATTGTACTAGGTAATGCAGCATTAAAGACAGAAGATGGAGTTGGGTCTTCCATACCGAGGCCTGTGACATGTCTTTGTTTTCTGATGCAATACACGGTGAAGTGCATAAAAAGCAGTTTGTGATTCTGGCCTGAGTCTGCTGCATGTGCTGTCTTCAAAATGGATGCCGCATGCATACACTGCCTGCGAGCACAACAAGGGAGGGAATCTGATCCTCAGCCAGTCCAGCCTGTAGAGCCGCATTTCATGTTTGATAAAAGGCACACTGCCGGGCTACGTCCGGTGGAATGTTTTTATGGGAATGGGGGACTTGAGGAGCATTTAGGAACAGTATGGAGCAGTTCTCTCTCTGCATTGCAGCACTGTTGTAGAGGAGAGCGGGGAAGAAGGGAGTCCGTGTGGCACACTGAGCCCGGCGCCCAATCAGACACATCCATGTGGTGCCGGAGCCAATCGGCAGCCTTGCAAGTCGAGGTTAAAGATTGACAATTGCACGAGAGAGCAGCAGGGAGAGAAGGCCTTCTGGGAAACCTGGACCCATCTATCCATCCCATCGCCCTCAATAATTGAGAAAGAATTAAGAATAGGCTGAGGAATCTGTGTGTGAGTAAAGGAACAAGGTATGCTGCTCATTTCCTACGTAGAGGCTTTGATGTTCTGTTAATGGTGGGTGTGGAGAGGGATGTATCAGTTACAGCAGGGGCATATTTGTTACTGTATTGCCTGAGTTCAAATGTGTTGTTGTGTCTTTTCTGCCACGACAGACACTAGTGGTTCCCAAGCTTGTTTTTGTCTCTCTCATTCTCTTTGTCTCAGCGTGCTCTTATTTGTGGCCTGTTGAGGACAAGGCATTGCTGGGAAAGATTGTCTGAGAAAGGTTAGAGGAAAAGGCCGAAGAGCATTTTTAGTGCAGCTCTCAGTTCAGCTCTGTGGTGTTGTGGTGCTGTCTGTCATTTCAGAGAAGGAAGACAAGCGTGGGGGTTGGTGTGCAACTGGAAAAGCTGTAGTATATTGTCTTTAATGCATTCAAACACGGGTGTCCTTAGAGACAGTCAGATAAGAAGAGAAATAGTGAAAATGGAAGGGGTCTCATTGATGACAACTGTGCATCTGCTGTGGTGGCAGACAGGATAACAACAATAATTGGTTCGTCAACGAGGCGCTGGAAAAGCAAGGTGAATCATTGTGGAGAGAAATGAAGGAGAATTCTGTCAAGTTGAATCCTGTCGAGTCGAATCCTGTTTTGATTTTAATGTGTTGGCTTTTTGTTGTGGAACTTGGGATAATCATGTGTTACATTTGATCAATATATTTTATTGTACAATAGAATATGATGGTATGCACTTTTAATCTTATTTACAGGACTGTAAACATTTTCAGGTCATCCAGGTCATGGGTTACCTCATACATGCATGAAGGTCCCTCCCTTGCAAACCAAAAGAAGAAATTGTTGAAACACAGACATACATATACACACCTATGACATATATACACCTAGAGACTGAAGTTGAGGCTTGTTTTATTGTCAGTCTAATGCTTCCACATGTACCGTTCAGTCACGTACGTAGGCAGTATTACTTTCTTTTTGTTGCCAATGAAAGCTTCCAGTTGAACCCTTTTTAACCCAGGAAGAAGCTTGTTAAAAGCCTGAATGAATGTTCAGCTAATGTATTTACTTTGGGCAGCAGCTGGATTCTTGCTAGATTTGAGAGCTCACAAACTCACAGAAATCCACCCTGTCCCAATCAAAATCAGATATTCACCTAACCACGTCCGGTTCAGACCAGCAGTGTGGCAATTATACTTCTTAACATCAGGGTGCTGCTCTGATTAGAACAGACCATCTGGCATGTGACGTTGTCATTTTATATTATTGGGGTAATATTATTATATCCTGGCATCCAATATGGACAGCATTGACTATGCATATTGTGTTCTTTCACTTTATTATAACAGCGCAGGTCATTAATGTTAAGTACTGCAAATATTAGGGCTGCACAATATTAGGAAAACATCATATTGCAATATACATTTTAATAATAGATGCAGTAGTTGAGGATATACTGTTTCATTTTCACATCTGAAAGTCTTTTGTTACACGGTTTCCGTTTGGTCTGGTAACTTTTGGTTTCACTTACACCTTTTTGTTTATCAAAAGTAACAGTATTTGACAAGGCAATGGCATGATAATGCAAACATTCTAGTAAAGCTTTGTCACTCATTTGCCTTAGTGTTTCAGAGGAAATTGTGAAAACTGATACTTCATCAGAAGGAATGGAGATCTCTACACGATCCAAAGGTAATCTAATACTAAGTAAGTAGTAAGTAGTTTTCCTACAAAGCCATTATCTTAATGCTTCCATTATTCTCTTTAGATGTTAGTATTTGTTTGACTCTTTTATTAATTTATGTTTGTTTGTTCTTTGTTTATAGAATTAAATAAAACACGAGTTTCAGGCTTTTTGGCTGTAGTCTTCGCAGGTTAAAATTTACTGTCAGATTTTTGTGTAAACGCTGACTTGGTTCTGCTTGTTTAGATACAACATCAACAGAGCGTATGGCCCACAAACGGAAGATGCCAAGTCCTTCTCATTCATCCAATGGTCACTCCTCGGCTGAAGCTTCACCCTGTCCAGTGAAAAAGAAGAAGAAGCCAGGTGCTGTAAGCAGCAGCAAAGACCAGGTACCATTTGGAATTCAACATGGTATACTGCAGTTCTTAGGAGTGTTTGGATGGCTGTGAGTCAGTCTATTCAATGTGATCCTGTGTGAAAAACAGGTGTTATTCTGAGCACTGTATAAAAAGACATTTTTTATCCTCACGTATCTCCTGTGAACCTTTAAACACATCAGTGAATTGAAATGTTTTAACCTCTTTTGGTATGTTGGGAATTTACATTCTTATGCAATACTGTCATCTTGTTTTGAGGAAAGGAGTGAATGATATTTTTGATATATTTGCTGCATGGATGACAGAGATAGCCATGACAGAAGCACTATAACGTGTTAGAATTTCTTTTTATACAGGTCACACAAAAACATTAGATCTCATCATTAATTTGACTTAACCATTATTGACCAGATGTACTAAGGTGGAAAGGCAAAAGTGCATTATTGTTCACAAATCCACCTCTAAAGCATGACCTAGAGCTGCTTTAACACCACAGGTTTATTTCTTCCTTTACAATGTATGCCCTAAGCATAATATCTATCTATTATTGACTATGATTTTTGTAAGGAGTGCACAATGACACCTTTGTGGGTCTCTCCCTCCTCCCACTGCTTCTCTCTACTACTGCTACTCTGGTTCACAGAGCATCATTGTGTTTCTGAGTTGTGCTAAATGAAAAATAATGTAAAAAATGAATAGATACATCTCGTAGTTTCTGTGCGCTCCTATCCGAGCTTGCATTCGTTCTTAAAGCTACAGTGCCGTTTTGCATTGTGTGTGCTACATGCAAAATTGTGCAGCTTTGTAAATCCGGTCCTACACTCACAGTATGTCTGATCATAGGGGAATAAAATGCTTCCAATAAGTTTATTATCACTACTAATTTATGCTTAGCACTTTTTAATGACACATATATTGGTTTTGCTGCCATTGTTCCTCTTTCCTTTTCTTTTTAGTTTAATTAATGCACAGTCATTCACTGTTACATAAATGTGAACTGATCCTGATCTTAGCTTTTGTTATCTGATCACCTGACCTGTCCTGCACTTTGATAACACAGCCTACTAACAACTGTCAATTCCATGCACGACTGCTTGGTTGATTCAAACTGCGGCTTGATTTTGACCTTCCCCAAATTTGTGTTTCTTTTGCCTGCATTCCAGTCAGAACTAAGACATGGTCCCTTTTACTATGCGAAGCAGCCAGCACTCACCACAGACCCTGTTGATGTTGTGCCGCAGGATGGCAGGAATGACTTTTACTGCTGGCTGTGCCACCGCGAGGGCCAGGTGCTCTGTTGTGAGCTCTGCCCCAGGGTGTACCACGCCAAGTGCCTCAAACTACCAGCCGAGCCCGAGGGCGACTGGTTCTGTCCGGAATGTGAGGTACACGTCCAGATGAGGACCTCAAACAGGGGAGCCCATTTACTGTGTATTCATTTCTTTTTTTTTACCTCACCTCTGATTGTCTTTTAGAAAATCACAGTGGCAGAATGTATTGAAACCCAGAGCAAAGCAATGATGATGCTTACTACAGACCAGCTCTCTTACCTGCTAAAGTTTGCCCTCCAGAAGATGAAACAGCCAGGTGTAAGTATTTCTTTAGCTTTAGTGTGTGGCAACCAATGTAATGATTATTTTTTCAACCCTGTATGTTCTGTTTAATTCTCTCATCGTGGGCTTGTATTCCTTTCTGACCAGTCGTGATTCTTAAGAGATATGCTTGTCTCTGCTCTTCATAATCCCATCAGATGTTAAAATCTGTACCCTGAACTATACCGTGTCCAAATTTTATTTCCCGCATGACAAAGTATGGTTTGCATGTGCAATTGATCTCTAATAGCAGACTAACAATCAGTCAATGTACTGGCTAAAAAACATTAAGGTCATACATACTAGCTGGTGGTAAGGATACAGTTGCCCCTCTCACTCTCTTGCAGGACCATCCTCGCTTGTCATCCCGCTCCCCTCATGCAGCTTCCACGCAGAGAAAGACTTTTAATTGGGTAATCAATTATACCACTAACAAGACCCCCTCATGATTTCTATCTCCACTGTTTTCCTTTAGTTTGAAGCGCTTTTAGTCCTAACATGATGGTAGCATGTTCTTGATGTGCGCTAAAGAAGAAGGCTGTGCGAGGGCTTTTACTCTAAAATGATTTACCTCAACTGTTATCTCATTTAACCCCTTTACAGACTGAACCTTTCCAGAAACCTGTGTCACTGGAACAACACCCAGATTATGCAGAGTACATTTTTCATCCAATGGACCTTTGCACACTGGAGAAGGTAAAGTCATAACATGTGATCCCATATATTGCACATTTAAATTAGGGCTGTACCATAATAGCAAATTTATTATCTTAGGATCAGCAATCACAATATATAGCAAAGACCTGCTTGATTCGCAATAATATTATGGTATTCAGTAATTGTGAAATAAACTGTTATAGAACAAATATAGGAGTGGCACCACAGTGAGCAGTGGAGGCCAAAACCTTGCCTTTCTTTAGATGTAAGACTATGTTAGTATTCATCTTGCCCATTGTTTCTTTCAATTGTGTCTTTTCATTATATTGCACAGCCCTATTATAAATGAAATGTGGAATCAAATTACATCAATGCAGAGGTTTAATAAATGAAGCAATGTTACAAAAAAAAAATGCTGGTTGATATGTGGAGTATTTGCATGCCTGGAGGTGTATGCACATTAACAGAAGTACTTCTTTTAAACTATTCAGCAAAAATTCCCCTACTCCAAAATCCAAGTAAAATATATTTATGCTAACACAACAATTTGTTCGATTGAATATTGTAAAAAGAGGCTTGTAGAATCATTTACACACTTTGTTTGCTTTGCAGAATGTCAAAAAGAAAATGTATGGCTGCACAGAGGCCTTCTTGGCAGATGCTAAATGGATTTTGCACAACTGTATAATATATAATGGAGGTAGGTTGCATAGTGTGAAGCAATATTTCAAAACACCCCACTGAAATTAAGATTATAGTATAGTTTTACCACTACAACTGAGATGTTTTATTTTTCCAGGCAATCACAAACTAACAGCCACAGCAAAAGTTATTGTTAAAATCTGTGAACATGAGGTAAGGTATTTTTTTAATAAATTTTATTCTTATTTTTTTATGAGGCTAAATGAAAGCTGAATTTTATTGTTTGATTTCAACAGATGAGTGAGATTGAGGTTTGTCCTGAATGTTATTTGTCCGCCTGCCAGAAGAGAGACAACTGGTTCTGTGAGCCATGTGTACGTAACTGTAGTGAACCAAGGCGTTTTTCATCTCCAAACGTTTTTTTTTAATCTTATTTCTTGTTTGTTTTTTCTTTCTGCAGAGTAACCCTCACCCTCTGGTCTGGGCCAAACTGAAAGGATTTCCATTCTGGCCTGCAAAAGCACTTCGGGACAAAGATGGCCAGGTGGACGCTCGCTTCTTTGGCCAACACGACAGGTATCAGTCTCAGTGCATAATTAATATATAAAGGCTTGTCTTTGAGCACATTGTTAAACACAAATCTTTAACCTACAGGGCATGGGTCCCTCTAAACAACTGTTACCTCATGTCTAAAGAGATTCCATTTTCTGTAAAGAAGACCAAAAGCATCTTTAACAGTGCCATGCAGGAGATGGAGGTCTATGTAGAAAACATGAGGAAGAAGTTCGGAGTGTTTAACTATGCGCCCTTTAGGACTCCCTACACGCCAGATAACAACTTCCAAATGCTGCTGGATCCCTCTAACCCTTCCTCTACTCCTGTTAAACTGGAGAAACAGGAAAAGATTAAGCTGAGTTTTGATATGACAGCATCACCTAAGATCCCTTTAGTGAGGACAGTACTGACCGGATCCATGGGGGGTGGCAGTGCTGGCCGACAGCTGTCTCATAGCGACATGGCTCGCTCCCCGATGAGCACAAATTCGTCGGCTCATACTGGATCAGACGGTGAACAAGAAGCTACAGACAAGTCACAAACTAAAGGAGAGGAGTCCATGGACTGCACAGGTAATTGAGAAGAAGCATTATACTAGTGTGAAGTAAAAGGTGACATGTAATAACATTTCCATTTACAGCTTCACCAAGCCATCCCAAACCGGGCCCTACAGGCAGTTCTAAAGAGAGCCCTAAACCATTCTCTCCTGGTGCCTCAAAGCAAGAAAAAACACCGCCAACAGGGAGCATTTTGAACCTTAATCTAGGTAAATATTCTTCTTCAATATATTCTTCATATTTGTAGTAATGATCTTATGTGTGGCAGGCATGTGCTTATCAATTAAAAATCCACAAAGCGCGTACTAGTTGTTAAGAAATAGTCAATACTCCACAAGTCAACATTTTCAAACAAATGTATACCTTGATACACTAAACTATGCCTGTCAATTGTCTTTGCCCCTTAACCGAGAAGTGAGGCTCCTTTAAGATCTAGCATTGTGATTTTGTAGTCTTGTGTTGGTCCTGAGTCAAATATTCATTGTATATTTTTAATACAAATTACATTTAACTTACCTTTTTAGGTCAATGGCAAGACAAAATAAACAATTTAAAAAGATGCAGAAGAAGAAGTAAATTGCCTGAAGTTTAGTATAAAAATAGAGATTTTATTTTTAAGCCATATTGCCCAGCCCTGACACCTGGTATCCACATTTGTCCCCAAGAGTCTGCATTACATCCTTTCTCACTTTCCCACTTTATATGCAGAACTACATCCGCTTTTGGGCTGCATGGCTTCTATGAGCGGTGCTCTAGCTAAAAATCACAATGTGGCTGTTGACTGAAGAGAGCCAGGTTATATACCCATTTACACATCCACAAAGATCCAAATAGATGCAAGCTCCCCTTTAAAGCTATAGTCTCATCTGATTTCTCTGGACAGATTTAGGGCATTGACATTTTAAGGCTGGCCACATAAGATCCAATTTGAAATCTATCCATTTTAAAATCTAAAGTCTGAAACGGCGATACAAATGGCTCGGTTTAGTGTGTGTATTAATGTAACTAGGCTGAAAATATGATATGTTTCTGTAATATTGTTCCAGATCGAAGTAAAGCTGAGATGGATCTTAAAGAACTGAGTGAAACAGTTCAACAGAAACAAGGAGCCACACCAGCACTTACTTCTCCTAAGCGTCAAATCAAAAGTCGTTTCCAGCTTAACCTGGACAAAACCATTGAAAGTTGCAAGGCGCAACTGGGTCAGTACTTACCCCGAAAAAATAATGTTTATGCCTGGTTTTTATTTGTAATATTATTGAAGTGGTTGTCCTTTTTCTACAGGCATAGATGATATATCAGTGGATGCATATAAAGGTGAGGAACACAGCGACTCAGACGACTCAGACAAATCTGACTCCAGTGACAGCGACGATCCCAGTGATGAAGACCAAAAGACTAAAGATGTCCAAGAAAAAACATCTAATGAAGAACTCCAAAAGGAGCCCTCCAAACTTAAAGATCAACCTTCACCAGGCCAAAGCAAGGAGGACAAACTCGAGGGACCAGTGGCAGAAAACACAAGTGTGAATTTATCTGAGGCTCAGGCTACAGAGAAAGCTGCCCCAGACACAGAACTGGAGACTCCAGAGAAAGTCAAAGTAACTGCAGCATCACCTGTCTCTAAGGATAAAGGTCAGGGGAAGGAAGAGGCAAAGCAGACAGGGCCAGTAGAGGACTCAGACTCAGAGAGAGAGCTGGTGATTGACCTCGGGGACGAACAAGGTGCCAAGGACAGAAAGAGAAGCAGAAAGGACCACACCACTGTTAACAAAGAGACGTCTGCTGCTGGTAAATCTGAAGGTGAGTCGTAGCTGTTGGGTTCACTTTATTTGTTTTGCTAATTGTAGTTGTAACTGCACTGGAAAGCTGGTCAATACAATGTTTCCTACAGTGTATAATAATCATAAAATAGTATGCACAAATAGAAAATTCAATAGAACACTGTTGAAGGAGCCATTAGTTCTATTACTTCCTGTTCCTGTAACTGCCTAGAGAGGAGAACCCAAAGTGAAGAAACAGAACATTGTAGATTAAAATACTCTGATGTGTCATTTTGAATGCAATCTTTTAAGGAGGCCTAGGACAGGGGTGTCCAAACTTTATACAACAAGGGCCACATTAGATGAGAGAAAATTTTACAAGAGCTGACAGTCTCTTCTGATTTTATGTGATTTTATTATGAACATGTTTTAGATGGATTTGAACATGTTTTTGTTGGATTTGAACAGGTGTTAGTTGTATTTGAATAAGTTTTAGTTGTATTTGAACAGGTTTTAGTTGTATTTGAATAGGTTTTAGTTGTATTTGAGCAGGTTTTAGTTGGATTTGAGCAGGTTTTAGTTGGATTTGAGCAGGTTTTAGTTGGAGCTGAAGATGTTTTAAATGGATTTGAACAGGTTTTAGATGGATTTGAGCAGCTGTCAGATTGATCTGAACAGGTGTTAAATGGATATGAACATGTTTTAGTTGGATTTAAACATGTTTTAGTTGGATTTGAACAGGTGTTAGTTGGATTTAGATGTAGATGTACCTGTATATTAATGCTGTGTGACACTGCTGCTGCTCTTCAGGTCATAAACATTTTTATCAATGAAGCTAAGGGCCACATAAAATCTCATCTCGTGCCATTTTTGGCCCCCGGGCCGGACTTTGAACATGTCTGGCCTAGGACATCTATGAACTATATTTATAGCAATCTTCACATTACTACTAGATGATACAAAATCACACATGGGTCAGGAATAATGTGTTTGTAAACTAAAAAAATATTGTTTCACAGGTGTGTCATCCAGCTGATTTTTTCTATATTTGTATAACTTAAGACTAACTATACCTACTATACCTAACAAGAAAGTGCTGGGTTTGATCCCTGGCTCTGCTGCCCATAGCCTTTCAGTGTCTGCATATCGTTTGCATGCTAATGTGGGTTGTCTCTGGAAACTTCTTCCACAGCCAAAGACATGCTTATATAGATGAATTGGTGAAACTAAATTGCCCCTAGTGAATGAATGTGAGTGTATGGTGTGTCAGTGTGTCTCAGTGTGTGTCTCTAAGTGTTAGCCCTGATTAACTGGCCATTGTACAGGGTGTACCCCACCTCAGGCCCAAAGCAGCTGATAGGCTGCAGGCCCTCTATTTACAACTATACAAAGTTTACTCCTTGTGTTGTCGTAGTTCACCTTTATTACATCAAATATCAATTTACGAAATACTTTCTTAGCTTAAAAGCTTAAAACAGTAGGTACAAAAGAAATGGAGCTCCGTTTGTAAAAGCAGAACAGCTCACATGGTTTAATCTAAACTGGTATTAATTTTTGTTTTTTTTCTGCATGTACTTGTCTTGTAGGCAAGGCCCTGACCCCATCGACCCTCCCTTCGCAAAACAGCACAGCTCCTTCCACCCCCTCCACCGTCTCCTCACAAGCCCAGGTGGCTATTCCTGTCACTATGGTTTCTTTTACTGCTCCAGCAACTATAAACCTAGCAACCATGTCCAGTGCCAGCTCAACACTACCGTCCACCTCTTCAGCCACCGTCACACAAGGCTTAAAGAAACAGCGCCCTCTGCTGCCCAGAGAGACTGTACCTGTAGTGCAGAGGGCCGTGGTGTGGAACCCCACCGGCAAGTTTCAGACCTCCTCTCAGAAGTGGCACATGCAAAAGGTGCAGCGTCAGCAACAAAACCAACAGCCTCAAGCTGCCACACAGTCACAGGGCTCCTCTCCTCGACAAGGCCAGACACAAGCTCAGGGGCCAGGAAACTCTTCCTCCTCACAGAGTACACGATATCAGACCAGACAAGCTGTCAAAGGTATGAATATATTTGAGGTGATCTTACCACGTGACTACAAGCAAATGTTATGTCATGACAAATGGTCATATTTGGGTTTTAGTATTTCTAAATAATAAGAGGTTTCTAACTGTGCTCATTTCTCATTCTGCAATTGTAGCTGTTCAACAGAAAGATGCTGCACCCAGCACATCCACTGCAGCTGTCACCTTGGTAACCAGTAGTCCAGCCTCTGTCGGCATAATGGCAGCTTCAGCTTTAGGCACACCTTCATCATCACCAGTGTCAACAGACCTGTACATCCCCACTGTGTCAGCAGATGTTGCTGCAGATATTGCCAAGTACACTCATAAAGTTAGTATATTTAATAATAATATAATAATCTATAATAAAATTATGATGATTATAAAGGATTATTATATTTATATGCAATTGCTGTGAGTCAGAGGCTCCGCTCACTTCAGAACCAGTGCAGAGCAAATTTTGCACTCTCATTATAAAATAATCAAATAAATGTGATAAAAACGATTAAAACTTAATAATTAATTCTGGGTAGATTTGCTAGTTTGTTTACTTTTGCTTGGTTCAATACTAACCCAATATTTGTATAGATGCTTATGTCGTGTATCTTGCTCTGTGTTATCTTTATATGTTTTCATCATATTTTATTTGTATGTTGTCTTTTCAGATAGTGGATGCAATCAAAGGTACAATGACTGAAATCTACAATGACCTTTCTAAATGTGCTTCAGGGAATACAATATCAGAGGTAGGTGTTTACAGAACATGCATGAAAGCCTGATTGATGTGATTTTATTGTTTTTTTTATTGTATTTTGTTTTTTTCTTTTCTGTAACAGATAAAGCGACTGAGAATTGAAATAGAAAAACTACAGTGGCTGCATCAGCAGGAATTGGCAGAAATGAAACACAATCTTGGTGAGAACCTGAACTCTCCTTAAATTATATTTGCATGTGGCTGTAATGATTGTCTCTTCAAATTTAGAGTTGACAATGGCAGAAATGAGGCAGAGCCTGGAGCAGGAGAGAGAGAGGTTGGTCTCTGAGGTTAAAAAGCAAATGGAACTGGAGAAACAGCAAGCAGTGGATGACACCAAAAAGAAACAGTGGTGTGCCAACTGCAGAAAAGAGGCCATCTTCTACTGCTGCTGGAACACCAGCTACTGCGATTACCCCTGTCAGCAAGCCCATTGGCCAGAACATATGAAGTCCTGCACTCAGTCCGGTAGGTGCAACGTTCAGCTACAAGTATAGAACATGATTTCATGCTAGACCCTTTTCCTCCTCTCTGGAAACCAATGATATTTGATATAATGTGTTTTGGGCTTCTGTTTGTTTCTAGCCACAGCGCCACAACAAGAACCAGAGGCTGAGTCACCAGCAGATCCCCCAGCAAAGAGTTTAGGGCAATCAAGCACTGGTCCAAATTCTCTCAGAGACACAACAGCCTCGACACCATCAGAAAAGCACTGTGAAATGGAGACGAGCACTGACAGTGTGGCTGTTCCTCAGTCATAGCTACAGTATTGCACTTAAAATGTACATTTATAGATTTTTTTATGGCAAGAATATATGTATGTAACAGGTTGTGTTTAAATTATTTTATGAAAAGTATTTTATATATTTTCATTTTAATGTCCCTTTTTGTTATCAGTGGAGTGTTATTTAAACTTTTACTTTTAATTGTGAAAAAAGATGTACAGCAGGTGTAACACATATTTAAGAGCTCAGTATAAAGTTCTGATCAGCATGCCTGACTTTAAAATAGTAACAGTTAAACAGTTTTAGACTGAAACGTGTAACTTATTTTCATTGAAAACATCTGGTTTAGCCTATGCGGCTGTGACAGAATGTACACTTTATTTTGCTTTATATGGTGGCTTTACGATTCATTTCATGTTCAAATGTTGCCTGCTGGATCTTACAGAAATTTACAAATACAGACAAATGATAGTCGTTTCTCACCATGTTTATTAAGTAGTTTAAGAGCTGGACAAAATTTTGCTAATATCTGGAACATCAGCAGGAGCAGAATACAGTCTTTGTATATTTGCAATTGCAATATATTTAAAAACATTTTCAAATTAAAGCTTATCCATACTTCATGTAACATTGGAGCAGCAAAACAGGCCAGTGGTGTTTATATTTACGTTGATATTATACATTATAGCTGGAGGTGGTTCGCACAACCGTAATGTTGCTGGAAGTTGCGTGAATAACGCAAAAAATACCAAGCCATTAGAATGGAACCAAAGTTTTCGTGCAACATTAACTTTATTTTAGACCAGTCACTGGCGCACCTTCCCTCCTCACCTCAGGTGGCGCTGTTGTTAGAACTATCGTATTCCGTAACAGTCAGCCATCTGCCGCAGTCAGTTAGCGGCGCTCCAGAGGGAACGGAAAATGGAGGATTGAACGAAGGGAATAAAATAACAAATCATCGCGAAATTTTGTCTCGGTGGGTGCAGCAGAACTATTTTCAAAGCAGTTATTTTAGCGTGTTGTTTGCAGGACTCGTTTGAGTCTTTTTTTCTTTCTGAGCTGTTCAGTTTTGCTGCTATTCTCCACGGACAAGGTTGATCGCAAATCGCCTGACATTAGCCACCCGCAATGCTGAACTATTTCTAACTGAATCCCGAACTGCGCCATTTAGTTCAACTCTGGAAACCATTGTGTTTATAGTGGTAATGTTGTACAAACGCCTAGTTTACGTGTGGAGTTATTCGTATGTCATGATAAAGGTTAATACGAGTCCTTAAATACAATGTAGTCAAACGAATGCTAAACATTAGCATGCATCGTGGTATTAGCATGGTTTGCTAGCGCGTTTTGCAACGTATGGTTTGCCTTTCGGGTTTTCAAGGTGAAATAGCAAAACAAGGAAATGTACGATCTAAAGACAATTTTTGTGTTCATGGTTGGACTAAGATATTGCATGTTTAAGCAGTGTCGGCATTGTTATTTTGATAAAACACCGTTATTTTCGAGCGCTTTGGGGGAGTGGTTCTTAGCTACCGTGTAGTTTCGGTTGCAATGGGTGTAGCTTAAGAACATCGCTATAGCTTGTTTTCTCTATGCAATATAAGACCATTTCTGTTTAAAAGGTGACTGTAAGCTAAGTCAGCATATTGTATGCGTGGTTTTAATGCAAACAATAATGATTAGATCACGTGCAATGCGGCCTGGTGCAGCCTTTCCGTATCTCCGCGGTTAATTTTTAGTCGTTATCTCAGATTTAATAGCGTCTCCGTGTAACTCGTGTAGAAAATACAAAACTTGCATTTTATGAAGCTTCTTTTCATGTGTCAAATTTAAACTTAAGGCTAACACTTGGTGAATTTAAACGTAACCCTCCCACTTCCCATGGCAACAGATATCCCCCTTTCACGTGGCACTGCGTCGTGACCGTGGTCTCACAATTGGACTGTTCCTAGTTTAAGTTTTGGCCTTGACTAAGATTGTTTTTCTCAAAATGACGATTGTTTTCACATACTTTGCAGTTATAGAGTTATATCCATTAAAACGGCAACGAAACTGTACTTTTTCCTACAACTTTCTCTAATGTAATAATATATTATAACTGGTCTCAATACATATGAGCGGGTAATGGAGAATGTAAACAAAGCATTTGGGCTATTTGTATATTTAAGCGAGTAATATATGAAACGACTTTTGCCATTTCCCCCCGATTTCGTTATTCCTCATGGCACCAAATTCTCCCGTCTTTGCTCTATCTGGTGGCCTGGTCTTCATTAATATTTTCCTTCTTTTTGCAGATGCAAATGATTAAAGACGAAAAAAATCTTTGTTTGGAAGAAGAACCCCTTCAACTCATCTCTACAACGGGGCAGGTAAACACAGACTTTGTTGCTACTTTGTTGTCTTGGATTCAAATATCAGAATTTTCAAATGCGAAGTGACAAAGTGCTGAAACGTTCCAGTATTTACTCTGAGGTAGTGATCATTTGATTAAAACCTAATTTTATCGTATTTGAATTTAAAATGTATCCCTCTGACTCCTTCACCAAACACTAACCCCTTCATGAGTTTGGACCTAGCCACACTCGAGTGATTGTGTTTGGATTGTAAGTGAAATAACTGCTTACATATTGGAGATTGATGATTTGTAGCAGTAATATTTATGTAAATGTAGCGTGCCATAATACCATGTTATACAACTGTATGGCGCTCCAAAAGGTTTATTATAAAATCTGTTGCAGTTCAGTTTAAATTACACAATTCAAGGGAAAAAAACCTTGGAAAAGTGACTCATAGCTGGTCTCCTGTGCTCTTCTCTTGAACTGTAGCCATTCAGTTTGAAAAGTAGTGATTGACTCCATCATCTATGGAGGAGAAAGCAAGCCCTGTGCTCACTCTAGCTCCTGAGCCAGAGCAGAGCCAGGACCAGGTGGATAGCTTCTCTCAAGGTATCTCCACAAGCACCTGCTCCCACCTATGTTTGTAATCCTGGGTACGACTATGGTGTTAAATCATGAGGGTCATGTGCAAGTGATGATTGAATTTTCCTCCTGATTCACTTCAATGGCATAAAGTGTAATATAAGTTGTAATTTTAGGTTGCACAGTTGACTGTTTAAACTGAGTGGTAATCTTCCCACAGGTGTTATTGAAACAGAACAGAAGGAGCCAGTTGAGAAGCAAAGCGGGAATGTGGTCCAAGAAGGAATAGATGATCCTGAACAGTCTTCCAAGGACAACACAGGAGTGAAAAAAACGTGGGGTTTCCGTCGGTCCACTGTTGCACAGAGAGAGATGCCGGCAGAGGCAGCAGCAGACAGCCCAGACAACCCCTGTCCCGTGCGGCGCAGCGGCAGGCAGTCAAAACGGACGGACAAACTAGAAGAATTCCTCTCCACTGCCAAAAGAGCAGCCAGAAAGAGCGCCCCTCCCAGTCTGGAAAGTGGCGATCCGCCTTCCCAAACACCAACCGATGTCGAGACCACCTCTGAGGCCAGCTTCGATGGCAATGCTGACACAAAGGGAGAGTCACCAGAACGCCGGACGAGGAGCGCAACGAGAAAACCAGCGCAGAAAAAAACACAAGGCGGCAGGCAAACGAGAAGCAGAAGCGGAGGAGCGGCTAAAGAGGATGGTAGCTCTGAGAATGAGGAGGAGGCCAAGGTAGATGGGCCTAAAAATACAGAGGGGGAAAACAAAGATGAGGGAACAAAAGAACAAAAGACTATTCCTGAAAACACTAATGCAGGAGACAAACCTCAAACCGAACAGGCCTCTGAGAAGAAAGAAGACAAAAATGGTGGAAATAAAAATGACAAAGCAGCAGACGACACTGAAGATGATGATGATGCCCCAGAGAAGCCTGCAGTCTTAGTAAAGCGCGGACCAATTAGAACCTATGTCAATAAAAAGAGAGTGGCCAATAAGAACACTACCCCCGTTAAAAGTCCCACCCCTGTCAACAAGGTTGCCCCCTTTAAAGAAATTAAAGCAAGAGCTGCCAAGACACGCAAACCCCAGAAACAAGAGGACATGGAAGACGAGAACGACTCTTCTATGTCTTCCTCCTCTTCCTCCTCCTCCTCCTCATCGTCCTCTGATGAATCAGACGAAGGAAGTTACGACCCAAATGCACTTTACTGCATCTGCCGGCAGAAACACAATAAACGGTATGTATTTTCTGTAGGAACTTCATGACTACAATATTTAAAATATGGTGGATTCATTATATGTGCGGTAGAACCCAGGACATAAAACCAATTGTAATAATCATCATGGTCAACATTTTTGGCCTCAGTGTGAATTATAAATTCATTTTGAATGAATTATTTTTATTTATCATATTGCTTTTCTTGTTTATTTCAGAGCAAAACATGGCTGAGGTAATATTTTAACAATGTCAAATGAATATGCTTAACAGGTTTATGATTTGCTGCGACCGCTGCGAGGAATGGTTCCACGGTGACTGTGTTGGCATCACAGAGGCCCGGGGACGGCTGATGGAGAGAAATGGTGAAGACTATATTTGCCCCAACTGTACTGCCAAGAAAAACCAGGTTGTAAGACCAGCCACATCTGCCCTGTCTGCAAACACTGACAAGCCAAAAGCTGACACCACTGCTGTTACTTCTGGCATCTCTTCTGAAAAAACTAAGGAAACAGTGCAGGCTGATCAGGCTGTACCTGTCCCTCCACCTACTGCAGCTGAAGACAGAGCCACAGATGACCTGGGCATCAAGGGAAGGATCGAGAAAGCTTCTAATCCAACGGGAAAGAAGAAGATAAAGATCTTTCAACCGGTAGGTCACTGGAAGAGATCTCCTTGTATGTTTCACACGTTATTGTCTCTGTTATATATGATTACAATACAGTGCAATCCAGTTTGTGGAAGGTTTAAATGATTGATTGAATGAATTAGTAGTAAATGATTTTGTGCACTGAATTAAAGCAGGTAGCGCAACATGCAGCTGTACCCAAAGCTGAGCAGCCGGCAGCATCTACAGCTGAGCAGAAAACATCGCCGGACACGGAGCACAAAGTGGCCTCAAACGTGGAGGTGGATACAACTGCTGTCACAGTAGAACAGGCGGAAGAGAAGGCTGAGGAGTCAGCGCTCCCCAAATGTATCGGACCTGGTTGTGAGAATAACGCCCAGCCAGACTCGGTGTACTGCGGGCCTGACTGTATCCTGAGGCATGCGGCTGCAGCCATGAAGTCTATCACTGAGCCCAGCCAGAAGGACAAGGTCAAGCCTCAGAAGTCCAAAACCAAGGTAACTTGGGCTATTTCAACCCTTAACCTGTTCTGTCCACCACAAAAAGTTGATGTCATGGTGATCCTGACTTGTTCAGTATTAGGATTATAAATGGTGAAACCTAATGTTCCTCATGTTAATGTCTTTAACTCATCTTCAAACTACTTTGAATTGTTTGCCTTTGTGTTTTCACACTTAAGTCTCAAAGTAAGCATTTTTACATGTTGATATTTCATATTCTGTGGTGTTTCTCACTTATTCACTGCTGCTTCTTGTGTAATATACAATGATAAAAGACATTTACATGAGTTGACCTTAGTAGATTTACATCAGAGGGTGGGAATCAACAGCTCCTCCCAGTATTCCCTCTTTGTGCAGTTTGGATGTCAGTTGTAGTCTTTGTCATTGAAATGAAAACAACCTGTGTGTATTAATGTATAGGACTATTCAATGCTGTTTAGCTCTTCTTCTGCTCCTAATTGTAGCGGTCAAGACTATAATAATAAGCAGATACTATTAATTATTGTTGGTTGTATGCACTTAAGTCCATCGTGATGATGATCTACTTGCTTTGGAACATTTTCAGTGGATCACTTGGATCATTTCACTGGATCAACGAACTGCCATTTTAACAAGATCACAATAGAGACAACACTGCATGCTGAATGAACAGTGCTTTATTGAGTCACCAAGTATCAGTCTTGTAAATGTGTAAATCATTTGATGTTTTAATTTAGTTGACAGCTGCTATGATTTGTGAATGTCAGTAGAGAATAACATGGGCCGTAAATACCCTCATCACTTATTGAACAATAGACAAACATACAGTTTCACTTCAATAAGGGAGAAAATGGCTGTGTGCAATGTTTGCTAGCTTACATACATTGTGTGCTAATCTTGGTCAAGCATTACTTCTGAGATCTGGTTTTAATATGCTATTTTGTGAATACAGATGCCAAATATGTGTATTAGAAAATGGCAATCTTGTTTGCAGGATGTGAGTTGTTAGTTTAAATATGACCTGGCTTAAGGTCCTGGTTACTTTAAAAATAGGTAAAAAAAAAAAAAAAAAAGGTTTGCATTTGGAGTCCATGTACCCATAAAAAAAAAAAAAAATAGAGTCCAGTGAATCAAATAAACAATCCTTCACTGTGAATCTTTAAATACAGCTGGTAATAAAAAACAAATAAACAACCAAACCTTAAAGCTGGAAACAATTTAAGAGCAATAGATAAATACACTTGAGACTAACTTCAGAATAATCTTCTGCACTATTTCTACAGCCTGTTGACTAGTGAGAAGTCACCTGCTTGTTTCACATGTTGGCACTAAAAGTCAGTCTAGAGGGAAGTAGTTGAAACTGCAACGTGTAGAACTTCAAATTGTACATTCTCTGAAACTACTTTGTATTAACAAGGGCCTTTCAATACTGCTGGGATTTACAGCTGAGCAGATCACTTTACTTCCTGAAAAGAGTTTTTAACTGAGCTTTTGGGACTACATAGATAAAATAGATTTACTACTACTATTTAACTATTGAAAAGAAAGGATCATCATGGTTTTGTCAGTGTGAAAAATAACAGTGTAAACACTGGTGACTTTTTTCCACATTGTTCCAAATAAATGTTAATTAAACTTCCAAAGGTAAGAAGCCTTACATAAAGATGGAAAAGGGCACTTTCTGTTATATGGTGTGTAAGTAAAGGTGAAATATTACCTGAGATGCTTCTCTAGACAAGATTTGACTGGTGTTTGTTACTGAAAGTAACTCCGAAGAAATGTCTCTAAATAGTCGACTTGTGTGTTGTCTTCTCTCACCTCAAGAGTGCCACAGATGGTAAGAGGAGACAGAAGAAGGGCCACGAAGAGGCAGACAGCGATGAAGACTACAGTCCTGACCCAGATGAGGATGACGAAGATGCACACGCAGAGGAACAGCCCCCTCATCCATCCACAGCCTCCTGGTCCAGTGACCATAATTACATTGCAGTTACCCCAGAAAAGACTACACCCATATCATCAACAGTGTTAAACAAAAAGTGTATGTATCTCTTTGAGGGTCTCCAGCTGTTGTTGAAACCACATTCTTTGTTTTTTACGTGTAGCTCTTAATATGCTGATTTTAGTGATTGAAATGATTGATACTTGAACTTGACATGAGTGCCCGGAGATGAGCTTCTCTGTACACTGATCTGTTAGTCATTCTGAATGTTTGGACTAAATGGTTTGTTTATGAAAGACTGGCTGCTGCTGAAACAGGTAAGTTAAAAGCCTTGCTTTAGGTAAGTATTTAATGATGTAGGTCATGATTCTTAAGAGGCAGGTCTTTGAATAACATAAACCAAATAACACTTGGTCGTGATAAACTGAGTAGACTAATGCTTTATATAAGAGCAGATTACGATGTCTCATGAGGTTATGAATGCAGTATCTACGAGACAGTGTGTTTTGTCTTGTTCCTGTGTACATCTACATTCTGGCCACTTCAGCTGATGGTCTCAGCAAAGGGCCTCCCTTTCCTTTCTCCTGCAGGTAGGTGTCAGAATCCCTCTATTACTCAGATTGAAGCTCATATTGAGCAGATGATGTGAGATAAACCTGTTTGTAAGTGACACTGTGTTTTTATACCCTACTTTGTGGGTAACAGGTTGACATTTTTCAAAGTATTATTTTATACACCACTACATGTGGAAACTGGCTTTAAAATAAAAGGTGATTAAGACAGTTTTTTTGGAAGCCTCCATTGATTATGTGAGCAGTGTTGGCATGCTGTAAGATGTCCTCACCACTTCAGCTATCACAAGCACATAGAACTGATAGAGCTTTACACACTGGAAATGGAATTATCACAAGAGCCCCAATGGAGAGCAGCTGCTAAACGAAGACCCTGCTCCAGACAAGTCCACCTAGAGAGGCTGCTGTGAAGTTCAGGATGGCCACAAGAAGATGACCGCTGAGCGCAGTAATTGAGAAGAGCCTTCAGTTTTTGCACACATTTTCACCTGCTTGTTTTGGCTTACATCATGACTGCTGAGCTGCCTGTAATCAACTGTGGATCTGATACTGTTGTACTAAGAGTTCAGAGTGCACTATTGGGATTTACTGACAAGAGGTGAAAAATCATGTCAGCTCCCCAGAGTTGGTGCTGATATTGTGGTATAAAACCTTTTTGGCTAATAGCTTAGTGATTTGTTCTTAAAACTATGCTTGACAAGTGTGGCTCACAGACTATTTTGTGGCTTTACTGAAAGTGGTTGCTTTGGATTTCAGAGCTTTTGGTGTGTTTAAGGTTCTTGTGAATTCTACTTGGCTGTGCTATTTGAAATTGTGTTAATTGTTCTTTTAAAACAATAATGAACATGAAAATGCTCAAAGGTAGCAAGAAGTCAGATGAGAGATGGCTGTCAGTTGCAAAGAATGAACATTGAAATTCAACTATGAATTAGTTAATTGCAAAATACATTATTTATAGAGGGGCCATAATGTGGAGAATATATATGATCAAAAAGTTGCAACTCAATCTGTCGCTCTTGTAATCACAGCTTTAGCATATATTTAAATGTAAGCTATGTATTACATTTACAGTACATGACACAGTTCTTGTTTCAAATAAATCATGCGTGCAGTGCATCAGTGCTGGTGGTACAGTGAGTATATAAACCTTGGCCAGTAGATTTCTGAATCAATTAATACAAATAATTTGTAAATATGTTTAAAGAATGTGCACTCACTTCTTGCTCACAACTTTTAATCAAGTGTAAACCCTCAGACATGTAACTGACCACTTGACCTCTTTCAGTTTGTGTAATGGTGGAAAAAAAATCACCCTTTTCCTGTAACATGAACAAATATGTCTGGTGTCACAGATGATGAAGGGCAGAATATCTAACCTGCACTCATTTCCTCAGTATGTAGTGGTATTTTATTTATAATTTGTATTTGTGAAACAAAAGAGGGAAATGCTTCTTGACTTTTTTTCCTGTCCAATGGAGTACAATGCATTCAGTGTGCAATACCATTTTTCCATCACAAATTCTTCTGAGCCAGGTGCACAGCATGTTTAATTTCATATAGAACATATGACATTAAGTGTGGTATCTTCTTGTTTGTGTCTCCAGCTCCTCCAAAAGAAGAAAAGCAGACTGAGAAGGAACAGAAAGTTAAGGAACCTGCTCCAACACCTGAGAAACCTCCTTCCACAGCTGCAACCAAGCCAAAGAAGAAGTTCTCTCCACCTGCTAAAGTAACTAAGGTCTCCCTCAAGAATAAGAAACCAAGCCGTGAGTCCGCAGGCTTAAAAACCTCCAAGAAGCCTGTGACACCTCCGAGCAAAACCCTTGCCAAGTCCAAGAAACAGGGCTCTGCCCAAACACCGTCCCCCTACCCCGCGGGCCCCATCCATGTCACAGGAGCCCTGAGAGTCACCAAGTCCAACTTCACCATTCCCAAGAAGCAACCACAACAGAAAGACACTGCATCCCAGAGCCAATCGTCATCCTCTTCCTACTCATCTTCCAAGGTCTCATCTTCAGGTCCCTCCAGTCACTCTTCTTCCTCTAGATCATCACACTCATCTACACCTGCTCCATCTGCGTCTCCCATGCCGCCTCCACCCAACAACCAGATGAGACAGAACATCCGCCGCTCGCTGACAGACATCCTTTACAAGAGGTAGGTTCCAAATTAGACTTAACTCTTTAAAATGTATTTTTACTTAATCATGAAATGTCTTATCCACAAGAAAAAAGAATAATGCAAACATTTTAATTAAATATACAGCTTGTGGATATGCTATAGGGCTGAATAACCCAGATATTTTTTATGTTTGCTGCCAAAAGCAAAAAACATTGCACACAATGCACCCAAATAAAGGAGGAAACTGAATTACTAGCTGCCTGCTGGTGTCAAGACCACACTAACCAAGCACCAGTCATGACCAAGACTAGTGTATAATCCATTGGGGAGATTCATCCCACACCAAGCCCAAAGTCATGGAGTTACAGGAAAAGTTTATAAATTCACAATAAAAGTTTTTTTTTATTTAGTAACAAGAATAATGTGGACAAATTAACCAGTTGTGATCTGTCCTTGGTTGAAATCCCAAGATTTATACAGGATGTCCAAGACTAAAAATGTGTGAGCTTGAGACGAAAACGAGACC
Organism: Rhyacichthys aspro; assembly: GCA_036850595.1. Classification (NCBI taxonomy): domain Eukaryota; kingdom Metazoa; phylum Chordata; class Actinopteri; order Gobiiformes; family Rhyacichthyidae; genus Rhyacichthys; species Rhyacichthys aspro. The sequence continues at coordinate 5,619,308 of CM072152.1, forward strand.
TTTTAGTGGATGGTCCTGAGACTGGACAAGAACAGTACTGCCTGCATAGTTTTCAACTCGGAATGTAGTGTTACTGTAGGATAACGTAACGTTTGTCAAGTAACTTTCTTAATAGAAGAAATGTACACAAATAACAGTTTTTTGAACGAAATGACCATGATCCCATTAACTCAAACAATATCACCAACAGCACCAGCAGAAAAGTTTTCTTGGGATTCCCATCTGGTTTTGGAATTAGCATTTGACATTTCTTTCACATATCATATTAACATAAGTACATCTTAAATTCCACATCCAGAGTTGCCAGATCCATTTGAGGGTGGCCATGCAGAAATGTAACAGAAGTGAAAGCTAGCGTAATAAGCTCTTAATACAGTAACAAGTAGCAATGCTTTATCTAACACTTGTCTTAACCACCAGGGTGAGCGACAGTGACGATCTGAAGATGACCGAGAGCGAGGTGGGAAGGCTTGCATTCGCCATCGAGAAGGAGATGTTCAACCTTTGCCTAAGCACCGACAGCAAGTACAAGAACAAATACAGGTCCCTCATGTTCAACCTGAAGGATCCCAAAAACAAAGTGAGTCAGCATTCGCCAAAATATGCCATAACATCACAATCACATGTAGTTTAATGTGATAAGTTGGATTTCGGATCATTCAGATCTATTTCTTTGTCTCAGGGTTTGTTCTACAGGGTCATTGGAGGAGAGGTTACTCCATTCCGATTGGTAAGATTAAGTCCAGAAGAGTTACTTTCCAAAGAGATATCAGAGTGGAGGAAATCTGAAGCTCCTGAGGTAAAAATTGAATACATTATACAGCCTTACATTCAGCACAACACAGAATCCATAACTGGTCTCCTTTTGTAGGCCCAGTCTCCGAGGTCTCAGTCCAGACACAGCAGGCACGACTCGCGTAGCATTGACATGGAGGACGCACCCCCAGCTTCAGATGCTGATGTATGTATGGCTGCCACCACTTCATCTTCTCGCTTGGCTTCTGCTGCAGTAAGTGGTGGCAGGCTGCATTTCTGCTTTTGGCTTTCACTCTTCTTTACCCTTTAGCAAACTAGTACATTAACTGAAACGCTATTGTTAAAGATTCTTGCATCTAACTGTCTTTTTCCGTCGTCTTCTCTATCTTTCCTCTTCCAGCATTTGACACTACCTTGCAAAACTTTTCTCTATTCCCCTAACGACCAGAATTACTGACATTTCTGACATCTGATCTAGTGTTTGACTGTGGTATTTCTTTATCTCCAGGACCAGGATGAGCCTAGCACCACTCCATCAGGTTCTTCTCAGCCTTCGACTGCTGAAGGGAGCAGCATGCCAGATATTTTTAGCAACATGCTCAAAGACACTACTTCTGAACACAGGACTCATCTGTTTGACCTCAACTGTAAAATATGCACAGGTAAATGAGCGGACGCTGATGGGAGGACTATGCCAATTTGTAAATAAATAATTGTAAATAATTTTCAGGGCTATCTTATTGCTTTAAACCTCGAATATGCTCAGCAGTTTGTGCGTTGATTGAAAAATGGATGACTTGAAGTGGATAGTGTGCTTTTAAAAAAGGTGTCTAATTGAACAATTTGCTTATTAGATAGAGAGTCAAATGGATCTAAAATAGGGTTTAAATGTGACTAAGAGAAATAGTTTTATTGCTGTTATTGTTTACCACAGCTTGGACTGGATTATTATGTAAATCATTTTGAGATTGTTTGATTATCAGAATCAGTTTATTGCTAGATAAAGTGAACTAGGAATTTGTTTGGGCATTTGTTGCAATCAAAAGATAAATAGAGTAACACACCACATGAAGTTCTTTAAAGATCAATGAAATAAGCAAAGAAATAATAGAGGAATTAGAGAAGAAAATATCTCTGAATTTCTGCATTGACTGGATCTGAAGAGTCAAAGTCTGATAAATTAGGTCCTGAAAAAAAAGCCAGGTGTCCTGTGTGAGGAAAATTTGGGCCAAACGTCTTGTAAAAAATCTAATCTTTTAAAATCACTGTGTTTAAAAAAAATAGCTCGTAAAAAGAATAACTGCTTACATCATTATTGGAATGAACTCATATATTTGTGATTGGCATTTTGGCCTTATTCCAGGTCTAAGGTACTTAAAGATAAGTTGAAATTTTACCTTGAAACTACTTGATTATGACAAAAGCTTTTTCCCATTTTTGCCTATTCAGGTCAGAAGACTGAGGATGAACCATCAGCTAAGAAAGCCAAGCTAACGAAGAGGCCTGAGTCCAAACCTCTGAGACCAGAGCAGAACTCAACCAGGTCTGGAGAGGTCTCACCTGCTCCCCAACCTCAGATACCAACTGCCTATCAACACCAAGAGGCCTTCACCTACCAGCCCACTCCCATCACTTCATATCAGCCCAGTACGGAACCAGCTGTCCCTGAATCACAACCCCAGCTTTACCAGGAAGACCCCAGCCTCACTGCTCCTCCTGCACAGACCCCTGCGCCCGTGACTCCCGCCGTCTCCTCCGTGACCATCACCCGCAGAGACCCACGTATGGCCAGGCACGCATCCGGCGTCACTGTCTCCTACACGGCCCCAGAAAAACCTGCCAATAACTCAGCGGAGCCACTCCCAGCTCCTGTCGCTGCACCGGTGGACATTGGACTTAAAGGACCCTTGCCAATGCCCCCAGCTCCTCCACCTGCAGCTCCTGTGTCCAAAACGGTTAAAACAAGGTGCTTTATCAAGAAAGTATTATTGTTCCTCTGTAGCTTTGATTTCACGGAAGCGGTCTCATACTGGTCTGTTTTCATTGTCAAAACTAGTATCGCATCGGTAACACCTCAGTTTTTGGTAATAGTGTGGTATTGTTCCTTAAAAGTGGGACTTAAGTTTGTGGTTCGGAGGTTAGAAAATCCTTACATTGATGACAATGAGAAGTGAAAGGAGAAGTACAAAACGTTAGTGTCTTCTCAAATCAAGCTTGTTTTGTTCGTGTGATGAAAATATAAAAATATATTCCAAGAAGAAAACTACTGCAAGCATTTATTGGCAAAAGCTGTTTCTGGCTTTAGCATATAAACATTGTATTCTGTTTACACTGCATTAACAAATGTGAAATGTAAGAAACTGGTGCAACTCTGGCTTAAAAGTTCACAAAGCTGGGAATACACCAGAGACTCTTTCCTTTTCTTTGTTTATTGCAGCAGTAAAAAGCATACATATCTCTAGCGTTGTACATCGCTTAAAAAAGGCGAATTTACTTGGTGCTTTATTATATGTAATGGCGAGGCATCTTATAGCCCCTTACATGAGGAAAAAACTGTTTTAACTACTCATCTTGGCCTGATACAAACCTCACTAAAACACTGACTTTGTTGTTTTTACAGTTCCTCTGAGCCTCCACCTGAGGGAGAAACTGCAATCTTCCTTCACAGTCAAGAAAAGATCTGGAAAGGATTTATTAACATGCAGAATGTGGCCAAGTTTGTGACCAAAGCTTACCTTGTGTCTGGATCATTTGAGCACCTTAAAGAGGTCAGCAGTTTTCCTGGTTCTACATTCCACAGAATCAAACTATCTAGTACTTTGCACTCTCTAAGTACTCAGTATTTGCACTAATATGTATTGAGTTGTGAATTTTCTCTCTTGCAGGATTTACCGGACACCATTCATATAGGTGGGAGGATATCTCCAAATACAGTGTGGGACTATGTTGGGAAGCTAAAAACATCGCTATCCAAGGTGAGTAAAGTCCTGCGTAATTTGAAGAATACTTTTCTTTGACATGCCAGTCCTAATGCCATCTGTTTTCTTCTTTTTTTTTGTCCTCACAGGAACTGTGTCTGATCCGTTTCCACCCAGCCACCGAGGAAGAGGAGGTGGCCTACGTCTCTCTTTTTTCTTATTTCAGCAGCAGGAAAAGATTTGGCGTAGTGGCTAACAACAACCGGCGCATCAAAGACCTTTATCTGATCCCACTGAGCTCAAAGGACCCACTACCCCCCAAACTATTACCTTTTGATGGACCAGGTAAGCATTCACTGAGGGGTATATATAGTTATTGTAACCTGTAAAATGTATTGAAATGTAGAATATTGTTGACTGCATTCAAATGGTGAGTATCTTTAAGATGTCTTGTATTGTTAGGAGAGCTTGTTTATTCACAGTTTGTACAGTAGAGGGCGCCATCAGTCTTCCCTTCCCTAAAATAAATCTTTTTGCATGTGACAAGGTCTGTTCTTCCTCTGTCTGTATTTGTATTACTCATTTTAATAAAAAAAAATGCAACACAGGTTGGTGCTATGTGAGTTCCGATTTTTCACTATTCATTGATAGATTCATTGATAGTACTGGGTTCATGGCTGATATAGTTTGAGTTTTGACCCTCCAAGGTTGCTGTAATTTATAGAATACAGTTTAAGCTGAAGCAGAAAGGAATAGTCAGAATAATTAAAATGATGGCTGCATGTATAACAGAAGTGTGTCTTAGTGTGTTAGTTATATGATTGTTGTCCTGCATTGTTAAAAAAGGTCCTGGAAATATGACAGCATGAGGATTGGATCTGTAAATAAAGATCTGTGCATTTCAAAGTAAACAAGAAATCACACCCATTCAAAGACAAACAAGCTGAAATTAGATACTATGGCGCTATTAAGGCTTTAATTTGACATTATTTTTTATTGAAGTACCATGTGGTAACCTTAACATTTTAACATTAGTTTTTTGTAGTCTAATATCTTTGTTGTTTGTCAGGACTAGAGCCAGCACGGCCCAACCTCCTCCTCGGGCTGCTGATCTGCCAGAAGGACAGAAAACGTGCCGGTGCTCCAGTGGAAACTGATGAGAAGCGGTCCAAGATTCAAACCAAAGACACTGATGACACTGGCCTTCCAAAGCCGTCTCCAGTGGTTAAAGCAGAAAAAAGCACACGTCAAAGTCTGGACATTTCCTTCAGCACTACTCCTCCAGGATCCCCACCACCCCTGTCCTCCTCAGAGACTCAGAGCAGCACTGTAACCCCCGCTTCAGTTCTTTCCCTTTTATCATCTGTTAAAGCGTCTGCCAGCACTGGTAAGGAATCTCCATCCTCATCTGCTGCAGCAGCATCAGCCACTCCTCTGCAGACCATCCTTAACATCCTTAATCCTCTCTTGGGAAAGAAAAAGAATGACTCAGAGGCCTCCAACTCTCCACCTGACCAGAGTGGAGAAATATCTGTTCCACCAGTCACAATTTTAGACCCTATTGTAAAGCAGTTTGCGCTGTCAAAAGACAAACAGGTGGAAGAAGACGAGGATGATCGGCCATATGACCCTGAGGAAGAGTATGACCCCAGCAGGGGTTACAATGTGCCCAAAAATCCTGCCAAAGTAGAAGGCACAAGTAAGGTGGCTACACAACCAGACAATGTGGTGACTGAAGGTGATGATGTGGCGTACGACCCAGAGGATGAGTCCATTTTTGACAATGTCAAAGCAATAGTGCCTGAACCAGCTCCAACAGAAGGTGAATGTAAATCAGAGGCCCAGAAAATTCTGGAGAGCCTTAAACAGACTGGGCAACAGACACAAAAACAAGAACGGCAGACAGAGACACTCTTAGCTCAACCTTCCAAATCTCTGTTGGCCAGCAGTCAACTGCTGCAACTTGGCAAGAAAGTCGAAGAGTTGGTAAAGTCTTCATCAGTTGCTCCGTTGATTAACCAGAAAAGAGATCCCAGACAAAGCAGAGATCCACGTCAGGCTGCAACAAGCAAACAGACAGATGATGCTGAGGAGAAGGAGGGAGCAGATGTGCCTGGAGCAGATGTGCCTACATCAGTGCCTGTGCCCACAGAACCTGAGGCTCCAGAGCCAGCACCATCTAATGCACCTGAAGCTCCCGACTCTTCACAGGAGCCAGACACTTCACTGCCTCAGGACGCAGTGAAAAGTGAGACACTTCCCTTCATGGAGTCTGTGAAAGAAGAGGTGTCAATTCCTTTGCTGGGAGAAGAAGTGGAAACTGATATGGAGGTCAATTACATGGAGGAAAATCAAGTGAAGACTGAGGAACCAGAGCCCATCAAGACTGAAATTGAGACGGACAAGTTCAGTGTTTGGCCAAATGCAGCCAGTATTCTCAAATCTACTGTGGACTCAGACTATGAGGACACCAGCCAAGAGGGAGAAGGTTACTATAATGAACCTAAAAACAGCTCCATAATCACCTCCACAATCCCAGTCCTCACTCAGAGCTCCACCATGGACACCAAGTCCCACCACATGCCTCATCACATGACCCCATCAGGCTTTGACAGTGAATACAGACCTCCACCAGACATCCCTCCACCGTCCAACTTCCCCCCAATGCAGGGACAAAACATCATGTTGAGGCCCCCACCAATGCCCATGCCACCTCCCATGCAGGGTCCTCCTCCCATGTCAGGGCCACCACCTATGCAGGGGCACCCTCCACCCATTCACATCCCTCCTCCGGGGCACGGGCCTCCCCCAATGCAACCACCCACTGGTCAACCTTTTGGCCCACCCCCTGGCACGTACCCTCCCTACCAGAACCAGTGGCCCGCTGCGCAACCCCCTCCACCGCAGCAGCTGCCCCCCGGACCCCCTCAGAACAGAGGTCCACCTCCTCCATTCCCTCCTATGGCCCACAGAGGACCCCCTCCTCAAATGTTTGACCCCTCCGTTCGTCCACAGCATGTGCCGCCCGGTCCTCTTCCAGGTCTTCCCCCACCTCCGCAGAACAACATACCACCCCCCAGATTCAGCGGTCCCCCACCCCCATTCAACGTACCTGCAAACAGAGGTCCCCTCCGCTTTCACAGGGCCACCTCCCGGACATTTTGACAACCGGCTTCCTCCGCCAGCCCACTTTCCTGCACCCAGGGGCCCCCCTCCATCTCAGTTTGGTGGCCACGGGGGACCGCAGCCCCCTATGGCAGGTGGTTCTGCAGAACCCTATAACAAAGACAATTCTTTCAAGGTAGAACAGCACCCAGCTCCAAATCCTCTGAATATGTACAAAGACAATCAGGGTCCTCAGCCAGGTCCTGCTTATCGTGGACCTCCACCCAATCAGTTTGAGGACAGAAGAGCCAGTGGAGACATGAGCGGACCACACTTTAATCCACATAACCAATATGGTAGCGCCAGACATCACTCTCCACCGCACAGAGGGTCTTTTGAGGAGCACAGAGGGCCCCCTCAAGAGAATCGTCCTTCTGGTTCCCAGCCTTTTGCCGGATCAGAGAGGTATCGCTTTGACCGACACTCAGATGAGCCTAGACCCGTTCGCCACAGCGGACCACTGCTCCCCACCCCATCAGAAGGTCCCATTGCTCCACCTGGTCGCATTGGAGCTCACAGTCCCGAGCTGCACAGAGAGGACCATTGGAGGCGCCACTCTCCTGAAATGAGGAGAAGGAGCAGTTCGAACCGGGAGGACTCAGAGCCACGCAGTTTTGGGCGCTTTGAAGGAGGACACAGGGAGCCTTCCTCTGGTCCTCCACAGCTTCCCGAAGAGCGGTCGAGAGAGATGTCAGAGGATCGGCGCAGGGAAAGGGAACGGGAGGCGCCTCACCCCGGCAGGCCGTCCTGGGATAGAGGCCAAGGCAGGAGGTGGAGTCGTGAACAGGAGTGGGACCGGGAAAGGGGCAGGGACAGGGAAAGAGAGCGCAGCCGAGAGAGAGAGCGTAGTCGTGAAAGGGAGCGCAGCAGGGGCAGGGAGAGCGAAAGGTACCGGGAGTCAGAGGTGGAGCGACATCGGGATCAGGAGGTGGAGAAGAGGAGAGAACGGGACAGGGACCGGGAGAGGGAACGGGACAGAGGCAGGGATAGAGAGACCGACCGGCGGGATCATGATCGCGACAGAGGGAGAAACCGCGACAGGGATCGGGAGCGCGACCGAGAGCGCGACCGGAGACGGGATAGATCTCGGAGCAGAGAGCGAGACAGAGACCGCGGGAAAGAACGGCCCCGGGACAGGGAAAGAGAGAGGGACAGGGACAGAGAACGACGGGACAGGAGTCGCAGCAGAGAGAAAAGAGACGATAAGAAGGACTATAAACATGATGCGTCCAGAGACAGTGAAAAGACTGCTGTGACTGACAAAAACTAGTATTCGTTCCATGGGCTTCATATTACACTTACATTACATCTATCTGTAAAACTGTTAGCAGTATTGGTTTGTTTTGACCAAAAATGTTTGACAATATTTGTATTCTCTTGGTTTATACTTTTAAAGTGACATTTGGACACAATGACTCCTAGTGTGTACAAGACGTAAGTAGGCCAAGTCCTATCTCAAGTAACTTGCTTCTGTCAAAGTCCATTTTTTAAGAAAACAATTATGTAACTGATGATTAACACACCATCTAAAATGTAAATATAAATGTTCATGTGTATATACTGATGTTTTTAATGATACTTTTCTAAGTAGAAAGAGTACAAAGCCATATATGTGAAAAGGGTAATGTGAAGTCAAGGCAACACTGTTCAGAACTGTGGCTATTGCACGGTACAATATGTTTATGTTGAGCAGCTTTGAAATAAAAAGGCTACATCCATCTGCAGTATAGAACTAAAATCAGAAGTCTTTATTTTGTTTCAACTCAGCCAATTAAACATGTTTGATTACTGATACCCATCTTTGTTGTTATTAGTTTGGTTCAAAAGATTCAGACATAATTCAGAACCTGATACATACAACTAAAGCTATATACACTTAAACAATATTAATTTTTATTTGTAAAAACATCACTTAATATGTAAAACTATCAACCTTCCAAGCAGAAAAAAAGAGGAAATAGCATTAGGCTTACTGTGCTTTTGATCTAAGTTTCTTTGTAGTGGTCATTCAGTCCTGCTTCAGCACTTTCACATTGATTCTCCACTTCAGCAGAACTAATACATGACATGAGTGAACTCTGGCTGACCTCTGGTTTCTTACTGCTGTTTGAAGCTAACAGACCTGACCATTTCAACTGTATCTTTTTGGGACACCACACAAATTCTTCTTTCTTGTCATACTTCAAATAAGCAAATTTTAGAAGTCTTCGGCGCTGTTTTTTATCCCGTACAGCAAACAGGAAGTAGTTAAGGACACTGTCCTTGACATTGGGCAGTTCTCCATTTACTAGAGTCTCCTCCAAGAAGAAGCGGACCAGAGGGGTTTGGTAGTGTGGGAACCCCAGCGTCGCCAGGCACTTCAGAATACGGGTGATCCTCAGGTTGTTATGAGTGCGACTGTCAATAACAAAGTAAAACAATAATATGACAGGGTAGTTTTAGTTAAAATAAACACGTGTTATAAATATAGTCACTTGTTCATATTGTTGAATCTTTCTCTCCAGTTTGAGGCTCTCTTCACTTCTCCTGTTTCCTCATCACACAACTCTATGCCATAGAAGTCCAACATAAGCTTGTATGACTCCAGCAGATTATTTCTTGCAGTGTTGTTTTGGCAGAATTCCTTAAGAAAGGAACATCAGTCAAAAAATATCAGTCGCCTTACACTTTTATTAAAATACACGTTTTGATTAGTTACCTCGATTTCTTCTTTGGTGAGTGTGCTGGCCTGAGGGTTAACTCCTGGCTCTTGCAATGGGAACAGCCTTTTATTTGATACAACAAAAAAATCATTTTAAGGACAACAGTGTATAAATAGCCCATATCCTTATTTAACATTTAACAAGAAATTTACCACTGAATATAGCTGTGGACAGACTCCAGCGCTGCATAGTTTCCATACCACTGAGTGTGGAACTCATTTATGTACACATCTGTAAGAGAAAAAAGATTAATTTAAATTACCATAGGCATTAAACAACCTTTAGTAAGATTAAAAAGGCGTTAAAGTTAACATGTAAGTATTATAAATGTTATATTATAAAATAAAAGCTCAGATGAAAATCTTACTGAGATCAGGGTTTGATATTAGATTACAATATAGTTTTTGCCCAGTAAATCAACTTTTTAATGTGATAAAAACTTGGCCTTGAGAGCTCATTACATATAAAATATCTCATTTAGGAAAAGTTTAAGCCAAAGATACCACTTAAAATGTAAAAATAAATATCCAAGTGTATCTAATTTTACACATTGTTCTTCTAAGTAGAAAAAGAAACAAAGCCACACATGGGCAATGGGTAATGTGTGGTTAAGGAAACACTGTTCAGAAGTGTGGCTAAAACTGTACATACAAAACTGTTTATGTTGAGCAGAAAATTCTAACTCTAAAATCACATACTGTCAGGCAAAGAGGGACTATTCCCAAGGTAGAACTCCAAATTTGGGTATCCATCCTGTTGAAAAGAGAAAAAAATAAAAATGAATACCGTTTCATTATGATTAAGATCAAAGGTCAAGTTGTACTTACTGTATCTTGACTCTTCCAGCGTAGAGACATGTGCTGGATTGAGAACAAACAGACACGACAATGTTGACAGTAACTTTTCAGATTAATTTGTTCAATGAGTGATCAATTTACCGGGTAGTCGTGTCTGTAGTTCTGCAGATCCCTGGCAGCTGCTTTGAATCTCCCAAACTTGTACTAATACACAAAGAGGGGGTAAAAAAATAAATAAAAAAATTACTTGATGCAATTACACTAATGTTAAACATGCAGCATACATATTCCTGCCTTATCCTTTGTTTGTTAAAATAATGTTTCAAAGTAATTGCAAAGATATTTTTATATACTTATTTTGACTAAAACTTATAATTGTATAGTTATAACAATGAGTATTGATTAAAAAAGGTTGAATCAAACTGTCTTTCTGCAGGAGGAAGGGCCCTCTAGTGGTGATACCAAGAACTGAAACTTAAATCTCGGAGTAGGGTCAGGCAAGATGACTTCATAATATTCACAGTAAGGTGTAAATTTGAGCTGTTTCTACTCATGAACAGAAAAATATGAAAAATTTCAAAGTAATCTCGCTAATTTTTGAAATAGGTGGGCTGTTGATACTCAAGGAATCAATATTTCAATAAGACGTACAGAGAGGGCCTGTATGCTAGCAATAAGATTACATTAAAGTGGGCGCGTGCTAAATTATGTGATCACGTGATAGGCCCACGTACAGTTTAAATCTATTCAACTTTCTCTAATAATAATAATAATAATAATAATAATAATAATAATAATAATAATAATTAAAAAGAATTATCTGACAAATATACCTAATGCTGCTTTTCAAAGAAAGAATTATTTGCAAGTAAATAAAGACATAAACTATGAGCGATAGTTGGACTCACAGACTGTTTCCTGAAGCGTCGACTGAACTTGTAGCCCGTGTCCTCTTCCTGGTTCTGGTCCTGGTCCAGACTGTCCTCCGTGTCCCAGGTCGAGTCATACTCACAGTACAGCTCATCGGTGCTGTCTACCCTCCACTCGGTGCTCTCCAACTCTTCCTCGTCTTCGTCACTCGACCATTTCCTGACCGGCTCGTGTGCGGGGTTTGGGTCGGTCTCTGGAAGCTGCAGACCCTTGCTTTCAGGATTCTCTTCCTCCAATGATAGACTTTTTGGTGGAGTTTCGTTTTCTTCGACTTCTCCGGGTTCACTGCGGCTGCCGCGGTCTTTGAGCCAGTAGCGTATTGCTAACAGTGGAAACAGTCCTAAACACACCTTTACGATATACGTCCATGAAGAGGACAGTGTCTGTCTAAACCATTCAAAACTGAAGCGGTTATTCACTAACCTCACCATCTTACACAGCATTCGCCTACAGAAACGACAAGGCAATGACAAAACCCTCATGAGCTGTTAAAAAGGAGTGTCCTACATGAATATTTCTTTCACTTTCATTTTTCTTAAATGGATACTGCTTACATTGAACTGAAACTCATGTAAAGTACATACCACAAATAGGCTAGGCTAGCAGCAGGCTAAACATCACCAGCTTAATCTAATTCGAGTAATAAGAAACTTTTTTTAATTTCAGTTCAATTCAGTTTTTGGTTAATGTTATGTTTAACCCACAGGAAGATGGGTTTAAACAGTTCTGTGATTAGAATGGAAATAGCATAGAGTGGCCATATTTCCACAGCTATTGCTATCTTTTTTTGTTTTTTTCAAACCCACAGACAATCATTCAGTCAATAATTACATACCATATTGGTTTAGTTTACACCCCATAAATTAAGGTGAAGCAGAAAAGGTCTTTAAGCTTAAAAACAGATGTCTACTTCTCTGTAGGTTTACAGTATGAACATGAAATATGAAAGCCTTAAGAGACAAAAGGCCAGTAGAATAAAGTGCATATAGCCATCACGCTAATTGAAAACATTTTTTAATTTCACTGGGAAAGAAGTTACGGTACATATTGAGCCTCTTAATTTATACATTTATATACAAACGACTGATGGATATAAGATGCTCCAATTTCAGGTGTATTGTGTCAAATCTAGCGTATACATTTGAACAAAATATAAATGATCAGTGGCAACTATATTTTCACTAGTGTAGAGTCACATCAAAATAACACTTTGCATTTAAAAATAGACATGCCAAGTGTTCCATGCAGAGAAGGTGTGTCTGTCTTTTGCTCCTGTCTCTCCCCCTCCTCTGTCTGCTCTCAGGTGCTGTGGGCGGGACCTGGGAGTCTGAAACATTGATTGGCTGCTGCAGTCGAGGATTAGCCAATGAATGCATGGGCCAAAACTTTAAAAGAGGAGACAAGAAGCATGTCTCTTTCTCTCTCTCTTTGTGTTTGTTGCATTGTGTTTGATGCTGTGTACACATAGTGGTTGGGAGGCTGGAAGGTGAGTGGGCCCTGTACATTTACAGCATGTAGGTACTTTATGTTTAAGTCACACTAGGTTTATTGGTTGTTGCCACCATTGTATTTTTTGAGTAAGAGTCACTTTTTAGACAAGCAGACCAGGCCTTTGATTTCCTGTTGTTTTGGTTCAGACTAGTTTTGCAGCTAGGCCCTGTTTTGTTTTATTTGGTTCTTTGATTTGGCACAACCATTGAATCCTCCTCCCTCCACTTGATTTTGTCCCTTTTGTGTTTTGGCTCAAAAATAAACGCCATGCACAAGCACTGCAACTGTTGACTCAGTGTCTCATTTGATAGTCTTGCACTAAAATGTCTCCTATCTAACAAAGGACATAACACCAAGCTTCATTAAATCCAGATAAAGCAACCATTTGAGCTTCATTACTTCTTTCTACAGTGGCCCAGAGAGGACAATTTGAGCTCAATATATAAAAAGCGCTCTCACATGTTTTCAAGCACACATTTTAGTGTAAAGGTAAACTAAACTGATTTTTGACAATCAGACCAATTTCCACTGGTTGCACTCATAGACGACAACAGCATGTCTCTGCAGGGCTATCGTAGCTGAGTGAGATCTGCATTGATGTTTCCAAAAATTCCCCAAACTAAATTATAAATAAAATTGTGCGCTAACACAACATTTAACACTTTTTTTTTTTTTTTTTTTTTTTACATATTTTGTAATTCTTGAAGAACATAACTAGATTTCACTTGTGATCTTGTAATCTCAGAACATGACACAGCTAACCTACAGTTTCCCAATACAAAGTCTGCAGTTACAGACAATTTATTGCCATTTGGGGAAACTGCTCCGGAGATTTCTGTTGTGCGTCTAAGAACAAGCAGCTTCCTGAAAGGTGCAGAGGAATTAATGAGGACAGGTCTGCCCTTTGGCTAATGAGACTCAGAGGCCTGTTCACAGGAGCTGCAAAGTTCAAAGCTGTTTGCCTCTGTAACCAAAATGGCACTTGTTGTTGTGACGCTCTTGTCCTCCTCTTATCAGTTTAGCAGGTTTTAAAAAAAGAACTGCCATTTGTTTTCATGACAACACATCACAGCGGTGCGCCTCTCTACTTTATGATCACTGTAATGACCGTCTTTATCTCCACTGCTGTCACCCGCCGCTATCAGAGCCGCGATAGCATCATGTTTGCAGTATATTTCTCGGCCTCATTTTCAACAGGGGCGGCACTTGGGCAGAGAAGTGTCGAGGCTCAGTGGACATCCTGCTCTTAATGCCTTCCTGTGCCAGATAGAGCCATCCTGTTGAGCTGAGATACGAGCGCTGAGCATCAGATAAGGCCCCGTTATTACTTAATGGCGAGAGCTATTAACTCAGGTCTCTTATTAACAAAACACACTTGTCCTTTGCTGTGATTGAAGAGAAGGGCAAAGCAGCCAGAATCTCCAGTCATGTTAAAATTCATTCATTTATTTTCTACCGCAGCTGTTATGACCAATCATAGTTAGATATAGTATAGAATGGGAACCAATCAGATTACTGGTGGGCAGTTTTGTGGCTCCACTTTTCATGTTTTTGAAATTAAGTCTAGGAAAGTGTGATATTGAATGGCCTGGGAGTGGCCTGTAATAATATTTCCGTCATTAACAGTATTAAGTAAAAGGACTGCTCAAAAACTGTTCATCAAAAAAAACAAAACAAGACAGGCAGTATAAGCCTTAAGCCAGTACTTTTACTGATTAAAAATTGATTTAATATTAATGGCAATGTAAAAACAGTAAAATAAAGTAACAAAAGCATAAGATATGACAAGATTTAAATGAGGCAAAGCAGTGTTATAACAGCAGTAGCACTGTTGCCCTGAGCTCAGTCTGATTCATTACCTGTACAAGCAGTAGTTACTAAACTGTCTGTCCAATATATCAACAATAATCTCTGCTTGAGTGGTTCATTCACTGAACACTTATGAAGTAATACATTTGTTGTCTACTTTTACTTCTATTTGGTTCCACCGAAGCCCCAGTAACACATGCACTGTCCTCCTTACTTTATTATGACTGATTAGGGCCAGCATGTGTGGACACAATCTGTGACGAAGTGAGTCCTAAATGTCACTTGTCCCTGTCCCAATATATCCATTCTGTTGTCAATACACACCAAACACACACTCAGAAAGTTTACTAATGAGCTGCACTCACATATCCCGGGTTTTGTTTGTGTTTGCCCTATTAGTTTACATTGCATCATTTTCACATACATATATTCAGTTAAGAATCACACTTACACACAATCAGTTTCATTGGTTTATTGTTTTGTTTAATTGATCAGATTGTTTCATTGTTTTTGATCTTTTTGATACTTACCTCATCTTTTGTTTCAATGGTGATGTGGAAAGGTTTGGGGAGGAGCTGCCCAGCAACTTCCTGGTTATGTACTGATGATGTCATTATGACATCATCAGCCTGTACCATTTTGGGGAAAATGTTTCCTTGTTTGTGGTTCAGCCATGTGGACCAGGCCAATGGATTGGCCTTTGCATAAAAGGCAGGTGTGTGCTGTGTTTAAGGGGGGAACAGAGAGAGGTCTGTGACTGGATTAAGGAGAACTGTAACTATTTGGTGGCACTGTAAATAAATTTCACCATTGGACATGACTTACTGCCTCGGAGCCCTGATTTCTACCTCTACTCATGCTGCTCAGGCCTACACTACCTCACAAATGGTGGCAGCGGTGGCTCCAGGCAAGTAGAAGACAGGATGGCTACAAAACGAGGTAGAAAGCCCCAAACAATGAGTGAAGTTCCAGAAATAACAACTTCAGACGACGATCTGCAGGGTGCTGTGGGAGGGCAACCTCCTAACCCAGGCAGTTTGGTGGAAATCTCTGACCTGCTGCGGGGCTTAATGCAGCAGCAAAAGGAACGGGAAGCTAATTGGGAGCAGGACAGACGCAGACAAGAGGATCGATGGCAGAGGATGCAGCACCAAGTGGACCAGCTTCAACAGGAGGTGAAAGCAGAGCGCCAGGAGCAACAGTCGCTGTTGAGGGGTGCAGCTGCACTGCCCTTGGAGGAACCCACTTCACCAGCTCTTAACTCCAGTATGGTGAGAGGTGCAAGTTGGAAGGGTCCTAAAATGCAGCCATATCAGGAAGATGAGGACATTGAACATTATTTGTCAACTTTTGAGAGGATAGCTAGAGCTTGTCAGTGGCCACATGAGGAGTGGGCATTACACCTGGCCCCACTGTTAAATGGGAAAGCTCGAGCAGCATATGTGGCTATGGACATTGATGAGACTATGGACTATGTGAAAGTGAAGAGAGCTGTATTGGAGAAGTATGAAATAAGCACAGAGACTTACAGGATGAGGTTTCGGTCCACAGTCGTGAAGGAGGATGAGACCCCCAAGGAGTTCCAGTCAAGGCTGAAAGAGCTGTACGACAAATGGATGGTTCCAAGGGAAAAAACAAAGGAGCAAATCGGGGATGCTATTGTGTTGGAGCAGTTTTTGAGAGTGCTGAGCCCGGACCTGCGCACTTGGATAAAGGAGCGCAACCCCATAACATCTAAACAAGCTGCAGAGATGGCTGAGGCTTTCCTGGCTGCACGACGCTCCTTTAGAAACCCTGTTCCCAATAAATCCCTTGCTACTCTTCCTTCAGTGAGTAAACCTGTGTGGGGGAGTGGGTACAAAAATAAAACCCCAAGACAGCCTCTCACAAACAGTACAGGCCCCAAACTAAGAGAGTTTAAACACAAAGGCCCAGTAATATGTCATTCCTGTGGTCAAACTGGTCATATTAGAGCGGAATGTCCAGAGCAGCAGGTCAGCAAAACATATATGTGCTTTTCACCTGAACCTGAGTGTCTGTCAGAAGATGGGTCACCATTTATTCATGAAGATGAAAGAACTGTTGGTGTTTTTATTGATGATAAGCCACACATTGCTCTTTTAGATTCGGGCAGTAGCCGCACTCTCATTAGACAAGACTGTCTCCCGAGGGATGTCACTTTTAGTGGAAAAGTGAAAGTTTGGTGTGTACATGGGGATAATGAAGATTATCCTATTGCTAATGTTAACATTCAAGTTGAGGGTCAACAATATTTACTGCCAGTGGGGGTAATGTCCAAACTTCCCTATCAAGTAATACTGGGGTGGGATTTACCTATTCTACGGGAACTAATAGCAAAAGGGAATGAAGGAGATACTGTTATTTCAGAGGAAAGCATGGGTGTGTTCACCAGGGCCAGCTATAAGCAGCAGACAGAGTGTCAGAGTGAGGAGTGTGAGAGGGATGACTTACCTTTTGCAAACAGTGATGTTCCTGGTAGTGAGAGCTCTACAAAAGGTTCCAAGAAAAGTAAAAGCCAGAAGAGACAGGAGAAAATAAAAGGCACTAGAATGGTTGAGCCAGTTTCAACACCCAAATCGGATGAGCTAATGGTCATTCCTAGTGATTTAGCTAAACTACAGCATGAGGACCCCACATTAGCTCCCTTATTTGCCAAATGTGTTCCTAGTAATGCAGAGGTCACAGACAGAGTGAGAGAGGTGTTTATCCTAAAAGGTGAACAACTGTATAGACGCAGCAAACTTGGAGACCAGTTAGTGGTCCCAGTGAGTTTAAGACCTACAGTGTTGCATCTAGCCCACTCTGTACCTTGGGCAGGACATTTGGGACAGTTTAAGACATTTTCTAGAATGGCATCCCGTTTTTACTGGCCACTACAGTTTTCAGATACGGTCCAGTGGTGTAAATCGTGCCCACAGTGTCAGTTAACTGCCCCCAATAAAAAGTCTGACAGGGCTCCTCTCATCACAATGCCACTCATTAACACACCTTTTTCCCGGATTGCAATGGATATTGTTGGGCCGCTTGAGAGAAGCAGCGCTGGCCACCGATATATATTAGTGGTTTGTGACTATGCCACAAAGTATCCAGAGGCCTTCCCCCTCCGAAAAATTAAAGCCCGCCAAATTGCAAACTGCCTGATTCAAATGTTCTCAAGGGTGGGAATTCCCAAGGAGATAATAACCGACCAGGGCACAAACTTTACATCCACATTGCTCAGAGAAGTGTATAAACTGCTGGGGATTAAAGGAATCAGAACCACTCCGTACCATCCACAAACCGATGGACTTGTTGAGCGTTTCAATAAAACCCTTAAATCCATGTTGAGAAAGTTTGTGGAGGACTCAGGAGCTGACTGGGACCAATGGCTCCCTTTCTTGCTTTTTGCTTATAGGGAAGTGCCACAGGCCTCTACAGGGTTCTCCCCCTTCCAGCTTCTCTATGGTCATGTGGTACGAGGCCCTCTGGATGTGCTCAAAGAAGTTTGGGAGGGCCCTAACCCAGAGAAACAATGTGGTGTTTTATCTTACGTGTTAAAAATGAGAGACAAACTGGAACAGTTACAACAGCTGGCTAATACTCACCTGATGCAAGCGCAGCAACAGCAGAAGCTGAACTATGATAAGGCAGCACGCAGACGTTCGTTCCAAAAGGGACAAAAAGTGTTACTTTTGCTTCCAACCTCGGAGAGTGGACTTTTGGCCAAGTGGCAGGGCCCTTTTGAAATTACTAGGAAAGTGGGTCCTGTAACTTATGAACTGTGCATGCCAGACCGACGGAAGAAACTGCAAACCTTTCATATTAATCTATTGAGAGAATGGAAAGACAGATCAACATCTTCAATGCAGTTGTGGGCTCGCGCTGTAGCTGAAGAGGAGGAATCTCAGGAGCAGTTTTTCCCCTCATCAGAGGAGGAGCAGTCACTTCCAGACATCAGTCATTTGTCCTCAGACCAACAGGAGGAGCTACACCACATCATCCATCCAAGCCTGTTCAGCACCAAGCCAGGTTGTACGGACCTGATCGAACATGACATTCGTCTCCGTGATCCCAACCAACAGCCCATCAGAGACACCACCTCTAGAATCCCAGCTAAGCTGATGCCTTCTCTGAAGCAAGAGGTGGAAGACATGCTGGCTATGGGAGTTATTGAACCATCTAAAAGTGAGTGGTGTAGTCCTGTTGTTTTAGTCCCTAAGAAGAATGACCCCAGACAAAGATTTTGTATAAATTTTTCAAAGCTAAATGCTGTTTCCTTCTTTGATGCATACCCAATGCCGAGAGTGGATGACTTAATTGAACGGTTGGGTAATGCTAAATATCTCACTACTCTGGATTTATGTAAAGGGTATTGGCAAGTACCATTAACAGAGACTTGTAAAGACTTAACTGCCTTTAGAGTCCCTAGTGGACTTTATCGTTTTAGGACTATGCCTTTTGGACTCCACGGGGCACCAGCTACTTTCCAGAGGCTGGTGGATGAAGTCTTGCGAGGAGCTGACAGTTACACAGCTGCGTACATTGATGATATTGTGGTATTTAGTGAAACCTGGGACGACCATATTAAGCACCTGAGTGATGTTTTCCAAAGGGTCCACAAGGCTGGACTGGTCATGAATGCGCGGAAGTGTCATCTAGCCAAACCAGAGGTGGAGTACCTGGGTTACATCATTGGGGGTGGTGTCATTCGCCCTCAGGTGAGTAAGATTGAAGCTCTTGCTGCCTATCCACCTCCATCAACCAAAAGGAGAGTTAAATCATTTTTGGGCTTGGCTGGCTGGTATCACCGCTTCATCCCAAATTTCTCTGCCAGATCAGCCATTCTCACTGATTTGACACGGAAATCTAGCCCTAATAAAGTCAAATGGACTCCAGAATGTGACGCTGCTTTCAAAGACCTCAAAAACTGTTTGTGTAATGAACCTGTGCTGCAATGTCCAGACTTCTCTCGTCCATTTATTGTGCAAACAGATGCATCTGGAGTGGGGCTAGGAGCGGTGTTGCTGCAGGGTGAAGGAGAAGAACAAAGGCCAGTACAGTACATAAGTCGCAAGCTTTTTCCAAGAGAAACAAGGTATTCTACGGTTGAGAAGGAGGCTTTAGCTGTAAAATGGGCCTTGGACACATTAAAATATTATCTGATGGGAGATGAATTTATCCTGGAAACGGACCATCGTGCTTTACAGTGGATGAGCAGGATGAAGGACAGTAATGCAAGAATTACAAGATGGTACCTGTCTTTACAGCCCTTTCGTTTCAGAATCCGGTACAGACCTGGCAATAAAAACATTGTGGCTGATTTCCTGTCCCGTTCCTATGAGGAGTGACTTCTGTAAGGGGGGGGGAGTGTGACGAAGTGAGTCCTAAATGTCACTTGTCCCTGTCCCAATATATCCATTCTGTTGTCAATACACACCAAACACACACTCAGAAAGTTTACTAATGAGCTGCACTCACATATCCCGGGTTTTGTTTGTGTTTGCCCTATTAGTTTACATTGCATCATTTTCACATACATATATTCAGTTAAGAATCACACTTACACACAATCAGTTTCATTGGTTTATTGTTTTGTTTAATTGATCAGATTGTTTCATTGTTTTTGATCTTTTTGATACTTACCTCATCTTTTGTTTCAATGGTGATGTGGAAAGGTTTGGGGAGGAGCTGCCCAGCAACTTCCTGGTTATGTACTGATGATGTCATTATGACATCATCAGCCTGTACCATTTTGGGGAAAATGTTTCCTTGTTTGTGGTTCAGCCATGTGGACCAGGCCAATGGATTGGCCTTTGCATAAAAGGCAGGTGTGTGCTGTGTTTAAGGGGGGAACAGAGAGAGGTCTGTGACTGGATTAAGGAGAACTGTAACTATTTGGTGGCACTGTAAATAAATTTCACCATTGGACATGACTTACTGCCTCGGAGCCCTGATTTCTACCTCTACTCATGCTGCTCAGGCCTACACTACCTCACACAATCTCACTCAGAGATCATCCTGCAGGGTCCATACTACAATCTGTGGAGCCAGGTGACCTCCAGAGACAAAGACACAGCCAACTGATGACAATAATGCCATGAGTACTCTCGGCTGTTGCTTATATGTTTGTATAACCCTAGTATCGATATTCGTGAGTAAAACCACCTGCTCAGTAAAACTCCTAAAATGTAGGAATTGAGATCCAGACTTCTTGTGCACAGTTTGGAGAAATTCTGGTGTCAGTTCTTCTGACATTCTCATATTGTTTTGATGCCACTGCTGGCCAGCCTTTGCGTTTTGGTGTCAACAGCCATCAGAGTAAACAGCCATCAGAGTAGTGATAAAATAAACCAAACACGGGCAGACTTAGGTTTAAATGTCAGGCGTTGTTTGACAGAGCGCCACTCCACCAAAACACTATCTACACTACTAGATCATGTTTGATGGAATATTCTCAAGATTTGCAGTTACAATACATGGCATTTGGCAATCCAAAGTAAAATTAGTTATTTTTTCACTTTTATTTTTCACATGGAATGATTAGCATCTGAATTTGACCTATAGAAAACACCCCACATTAATCCACCAGTTACAGAAAATAGCTTATTGTCTAATCTAAAAGGTTATAAACCCTGAAAACACACAGAGACCTTTTTGCTCTTGTTTGGACGAAGTAGAAAATGTATTGTATAATTAAAACTTTTTACCAGTAGAATACATTTGAATTAACATCTCAGTGTGTGCCTTTATAAAAGTCACTTTGCTGCCAATTGCATTTAACATTTACATAACAAATTGATCTTGAATAATACTGATGCATGGTTGTGCGCTCTCATTGAGTGGTCTCCGGTGAGGCTATTATCTCCCTTGGACTGAGGGTAATTGCTCTAACTGCCAGAGGAGGAAATAAAGACTTCTGTAAGCCACATTGTTTCCATCCACAGGGTTTTTTTGTGCTTACGAAGGCAGGATATGCTGTCGGACTGACTCTGGGATGGCCATATGTCTTATGTGAGCTGGAGGTGATAAAAAGTGGATGTTAATGAGAGATCTCAGTCTTTATGGCCCATTTTAATGCAGGAAAGCTCCTACAAATTGGAATGGGAACTCCACAGTGAGTCTCAAAGTAAACTGGAGTATGTCCTCTGCAGCTTTCTTCAAACCAATTAGAACGATGCAGAGCCCAAAACGCAGCAGATGTCAGAATAAATCCAGCGGGGCTCCAAGAACAAGGCTTCTCCGCTGAGTCTGGAGCAATGAAAGCTGAGTTTGTAGCTCGGCGAACAAGTGTGTATGATAAAGGTCAGTGCTGCCACCAGATAATACTCGATTGGTCTGGAGTTAAACTGAGTGTTTTGTGCACAATCGGCAATGCTTCACAAGACAAAAGAGCCGTTTGTACTTTGCTCCACTGTGGCTGGTACAAAATATCTACACATATTTTGAACTTTTACAAACAGAAGCATTCTATATTCAGTCCATCGGACATCTGTGCACTATTTGGCACATATTCTTCATGTGCTGTCTTTACTGCTGTCCCAAAGCTCTAAACAATGCTGTGAGGAGCGAGGAATGAGGATGGAGAAGAACAAAGTCAAACTCACAGCAGAGGACGAAAAACCCCTGCCCACTCAGACTTGAGGGGTTTGATGTGCACTTTTTTATGTGCTTTTTAAAAAAAACACTTAATATATTATGAGGATCTAAATAAGAGGGAGCTTTAGATGTTTGTTTTTCCTTTATTCAGGTGGGATTCCATTATAAAGCACCTGTGAGATGGGTTCAGGTTCAGGATTGTATATTTTATAAAGTAATGATAGCAACTGTCATAGTAACTGTATAAAAGGAACAATGTGTGTGTGAAGTGTTTGGTGAAAAAAACATGTTCACAGTCAGTCACTGAGTTATATTATTATGATTATTTATTATGATATTATGATATAAGTTCATTTTGGATGGATTTCATGTTGCGCACATTGATCTCTCTTTTCAGACTTACTTCAATTGCTTGACTTGTGTGATTGTGATTGACAGACTGCGCAGACAAGGTAAGAGTGTTATAGTGTCTATTAAACTATCCCACCTCATTTCTGGGTCTTCCTCCGTGACGTACATCTACAGCTTTGTTAATGATAGTTGTGAGATATAGAGATTCTTGAGGTTAAAACATTTAATCTCCAGTTGTGACAATGACAGGTTGTCCTGATGGTGGGGCCTGGCTCTTCCACATCAACAGTGATCTATGTTGAGTGATACGTAGAGAATATTTCTTTGTTTACCTCAGGTCTGGGTACTCCAAATATGACAATGAGAGGACATAGCTTGATTTCTTATCCCAGTTTGTCTGCGATTGCTTTAAAGTATGACTTCCAGTATATCTCTTGCCTCAGACTTGAATGTTCAATACTCCTACTCTGTGTTTGAGTGTTCAGCTGTCTGGGTCCTGGCCCAAGACATCCACAAGTCTCCAGCCTGTCTTTGTGAGTGACTCCTCTCAACACATTAACATTTATCACATATGTCTGGTGTGTTCGGATATACAATACTGTAATGTGTTCTGTGCACTACCTTAAATCGTATCAGCTGAAATTCTGCACTGGATAAACAGAATTTGATTTAGAGCTGTAGACCAGCAGTCACAGAATAATCGGTCTTATGTGTGTAAATATAGTGGCTATAGGACCCCAGAGTCTCTAGGGACGTCTCTGACCGTGCTAAACTTGTGACCCCAGTCAAGGACATCATTTATAATCGCGTGTTTATCTCTTGCATGTTTTGTGTTCACTGTCACGACAGTTAATCCAGTTTTACGCTCATAAATCCTTGATGGAGCCCACACCTACATCTCATGTGGGTCATGTGCACGTGTTTAATTGGATTGGACTCCTGTCCTGTTGAAAGTCAAGGTGCTGCCAGCACTCAGCTCAGGTGTCTGACGCAGACACGCGCCTCGCTCTGTGCCATTTCAGCTGATGACGCGTCTCATGGACGGTCTTCTGTTTCGACACGCTACCTGCACATACAGGCTGTAACCTTAGGAGGCCGCGGGGCCCCGGAACATAAAGTGATGGAGATGAATGTAGCCCTTCACAGATGCTCCGGTGTCCCAAGCTGTGCGTGCCTCGGCGGCGCCTCTGTTCCGCGCGCGCCTCGGTGCTGAGGATGAAGGCGCAGAACATCAGGACCGTGTGTCTGATCGTGTCCATGGTCTGTTACCTGCTCATAGGGGCCGCCGTGTTCGACGCGCTGGAGTCCGAGAGAGAGAGCTCCAGGAGGAAGGCGCTGGAGCAGAAGCTGAACGAGATGAAGAAGAAGTACGGCTTCACGGACAACGACTACCGGCAGATCGAGAGAGTGGTGCTGCAGTTCGAGCCGCACCGAGCCGGGCGACAGTGGAAGTTCGCGGGCTCCTTCTACTTCGCCATCACTGTCATCACCACAATAGGCAAGTACACACTTAAAAAACAAGAATAACTTTGTAGCAGGCCAGGTTCTAGAACAAAATGACTAAGAACACATCTAAGGTTAAAAAGTGTGCAGCTGCTGTGACTGGTCTAATGCTTATAGAAGATATAACACGTATGTAACACTTATGGTTTTAAAGGCCTACTTGGAGGTTTTTTTTCTGTCTTCTAGTGGCCTACACTCGACTAGCCAGGGTTGTGTTACACCTACTTAACTTTAAATCACAACACTTCTGAGGTGAAGTTACACTGTCCAGGGTGGATGAATTTTTAAGCAGAGACAGATTCCAGTCTAGAAAAATAAATCCAATAAGAATGTATTCTCACTGGATTTATTCTAGGGTTTGCTCTTCATTAAAAAGGAGTATGTTTTAGAGATAAGGAGTCACCATGTGATGTTCAGGATGTCCTTACCTCCTCTGGACGGGCCTCTGGGTTCAGTCACAGTGGGATTAAAGAATTATTGTGCCTGAGACAATACAGTTTGTTTCAGGAGATTTTGTTCAACTCTGACTGTGGCTGGGTCTAGTGTTAACATCCAAATAAAGTCACATTTATAACAAGCTAACAGCAGACGAGACGAGATAAACAAGAAATCACTGAGAATAATAATTTATGGATTTATGTGGTGCATGCATAAGTTATCTTACAGAGATAAGATTTTCAGCTGTGGTATAGGTCAGAGAACAAACACACAGGTAACACCACCATGTTAATGAAAACTGTTCTGAATCAAATCTGTAGGATGTATTCTCTCCAGTGTCCAGACTGTTGATTTTCCATTAGCCATGATATTAATCCAACTGTTTATGGAGAGGCTGTCTAACCACTTCACATTCATACATTTCTATATACTTTATTATGTTTGTTCACAAGATTTCTTTTTTACAAGAACCAGGCCGTAAACTGTTGATGTGATAATAAATAAAACCTCTTTCAAACATGTCCTCTGGAGCATTGTTTCCCAAACAGTGGAAACCAAAGGTGGGTCATGGTCAATTTTATTTTATTTTTATTTTATAGAATTGCTCTTATTAAAAAAAAAATTGGAAGCATGATCATGATGGTTACAAGGCATTTATTTGAAAGAGGTAAAATTAGCAGTACCAACACAGCAACAGAAACCAAACAAGTTTTTGATATAAATAGTTGAATTCATGAATGAATTAGTTGAAGCTGGCAGACAAAAAGATGACTCCTTCACAGTGACTGAATGCACTGATATATTCAAACATATCCCAAAGGAAACATGTAGTATGTACCAACAAGCTGCAAAGAG
The DNA here is from genome assembly GCA_036850595.1 of Rhyacichthys aspro. Classification (NCBI taxonomy): domain Eukaryota; kingdom Metazoa; phylum Chordata; class Actinopteri; order Gobiiformes; family Rhyacichthyidae; genus Rhyacichthys; species Rhyacichthys aspro. The sequence goes on from CM072152.1 coordinate 5,644,619, forward strand.
TGTGAGGTTTCCACTCCTCAAACACTCCGCTTACAGCACCAGCCACACAATCTAAACCTCACCAACACACACTTCAACAACGTGCCCTCTGTCTCTGCTCTTTTGAGGGATATGTGGATGTTATTCGTTCATGATGCCTACCCAGAGGTTGTACAGCGGAATACTGAGTGGACTGTGGTTTCATTGTCGCGATGGGATACTTGAAAATGTGTGGCGGACTTAAAGAGGAGACATGCATGCCAACACTTGTTACTATTGGCAGTAGATCCATCATCAAGTTGTTTTTCTTGAAAAGTCCTCATGATTTCAGAGCCATTATTTACAGTGTCCATCTTATTTAAATATGAAGCACAAGCTGAGAGCTCTCCAGAGCCTACAACATTTGTCAATTAAGCTTCAAACTAAAACAATTTTTTCCACACTCTGTTTCTCTTAGCAAACCTACAGTGAAAAGTGTTACTTGGAGTATCAGAGTGAGTCATTCCGTCAACATTAACTGAACCCGCCCTCGGTCTTTGTTCAGCGGCTGATTAAATCCATCCTTCGCGCTGCCACTTCTTAACTCCTCAGAGTGCTTTGTAGCTCCGTTTGACAGCATTCAGGTGGAGTATCACTTTCGGGGATTTTCAGTGGCTTTTCTGCATCTTGTTATGTGCAATTAGACCTGCAATCAGTCACAGCTGATCAATGCCAGGGGACACAGGCATATGCATAATTGATTAGCGAGCACCAATTAGCTGTGTAAAGGAAGAAGTGGTAGGACTGTGAGGAGGCTATTAAGATTTCCTCTTGTCTCTTTATGCTGTGGTTCTGATAAGATGATTGTGCTGTATCTGCAGGTTTTGTTTATCTCCTCAGTAAGTTGAAGTTATGAACTGGTTTATTCACAACTAAAAAGCAAAAGTATAATAAAACAGTTGTACCACCTTTGGTCATCTGCTGTGGGGTTGGGATTAGGGCTCCAACTATGAGGTACATTTACTGAAAGGTGGAGATAAAAAGTCAGACACTTTTATGTATTGAGGTCTAAGGATTCTAAGGCAACAGTGGCATAACTGGATAAAACTTTAAATTTTATCTTAATTTAAAAAACTTTATGTCCCCCAACAAATATTAACCCCTCCATTAGTTTAGACTTTTTTGAGCTGGACTTGTAAAGTTTGGCTTTTGTAGATGTTTCCTTGAATTTATTCTAAAATATTACACACTGGTCGTCACTTAGTCTTGTCATAACTGTCTTCACATGACTACCATATGGCACTATTTAACAGTTCTTAAATACCATACCCCAATACAACAAACGACAGCCCGGGCCGTGTGACAAGAACATAGTGGTTAGCACTCCTGCTTCAAAGTAACACAGTGAGTTCCATCATGGGTCAGCAAAAAAAGAATTGATGGTGATTTTACTTAAAAATATTTCAAACTAAATCAGCTGAGTTCATAAATGAGTGAAACCTTCAGGTTAGTGTGCTTCCCCTCCAGCTGTGCTCCTTTCCCTGGGTTTTATGAAGCTTTGTTGTTTTTTTTTTTCAAGAGACATATACATAAAAACATAAACATGACATGTTTCTATTTTGTTCAGTTATATATTTTACTCATTGACACTAGATGTGTGCTGTCGTCTGTCCATAAATGACACTGATATTAAACATTGATAAGCCTCTCATATTGTTTACCTATTTAGCTCACATACTTATCCTTTAAAGCCTGTTGTTTGGGTTACTCAGCTCTCATCACACTAATGGACTCCAGAGCACGGAACCTGCTACCCCCCTGTTGTATAACCCCATCACTTACGTAACCTGTCCGTGCATCTTTGCAGGTTATGGCCACGCCGCTCCCTGCACCGACGCCGGTAAAGCCTTCTGCATTTTCTACGCCATCCTGGGCATCCCTCTGACCCTAGTCATGTTCCAAAGCCTGGGCGAGCGGATCAACACCTGTGTGCACTTCGTCTTGTGTCGAGCCAAACAGAGCCTGGGCCTGCAGAAGACGGACGTGTCGATGGGAAACATGGTCTTCGTGGGACTGCTGTCCTGCGGTAGCATGTTGTGTATCGGAGCGGCGGCTTTCTCCCACTTCGAAGACTGGACCTTCTTCAACGCCTACTACTACTGCTTTGTCACGCTCACTACTATCGGGTTCGGGGATTTCGTAGCTCTGCAGGAGAAGGACGCTCTCCAAAAGAGATACCCCTACGTCTTATTCAGTTTTACCTACATACTGGTTGGGTTAACTGTCATCGGAGCGTTTCTGAACCTAGTTGTGCTGAGGTTTTTGATGATTAGCAGCGATGCAGCAGCTGGGAGACAAGAAGCGAGAAGCGACGAGCAAAGTTCCCAACCTAAGGATACTCCAGAAGGTCTGGAAGCATCTGAGACTGAAAATGTGGAGCGAATAGAAGACGTTTTTCACAGCAGCCGGTGCAACCTGAGTCTTCCTTTAGAGACAGGCATGAGTTGTGTAAACCTCCTTTCCCCTTCCTCTGCAGAGGAGAGGCCACTGGCTGCATCACGACGGAGATGCAGCTTTAAGATCCCGACATTTAAAGCCTTGTGTTCCTGCCTGTGTTGTGATACAGACGATAGCCCCGCCCCGTTTCACCGTGATGAAGCCGAAGGTCACTGTAACCCCGTCTTTTACAACTCCATCTCCTACAGAGTGGACCAGATCATGAGCAGCACCACCTCGTCACAGGCCTCTCCCAGCAGCGCCATCCTTTACCAGCACTACCCCAGGAGGAGGTCGTCCATTTGAAGGATTTTTTGGGGATTTTTCAGACTTATTACAAGTTTCCGATGAGTGGTACAGCACTGGTTGAACCAAAGTCCCGGTGATTTCCAAACTAGTACGCTACTCTTTTATGGGAACTACCATGTTCTGACCCATCCAGTGCTGTACCACTCCCAGGGGAAACAAGGCATTAGAATTTGACCTGTGTGACTGAAGTGGCTAGCGTTATTGTCAGATGGGAATTTTCTTCTATGCGTCCTGAGGAGGAGGAGGTTAGCGGTGCTTGGGGACTTGTTATTGGATTTGTGTGAAAGAGTGCATGGGGATGAATGAAGTAGACATGGGAAGAAACAGGTGTGAACGTATTTGGAGAAATTGATTGTACAGTCCAAAATACACAAGGAATGAACAGAAAAAAAGTATTAACAACGAAAGCACTTATTGGGAAAAATGACCTTTCATGTCCTTTTTATGATTGCAGCAATATGAGTTTTCTCAGAGCACATTTTTCTTATTTCTATCTTCTTATTTTTCTAAGTCAGTGCTGTGTCACAAGTATAAAAACATAATAAAACTATATGTATTAGCTAACTATATGTAGAAGCTGGAGCTATGTTCAGCGTTCAGGGTGTTCATTTTGTTGTCACCTGTGAAATTGTGTTTTCTACTGTATCACTTCCATACGGGTGAACTCTACTGTAAGTAGCATGGGTAACTGTAAAGTCAATACTGTCACATGAATTAAACTAACCAACAACTACACACAGTGCTATAACTTACAAGTTGGTGAAATTACGTTTTAAGTTGTGCTTCCAACTGCCTCTGTCAGCAGTACTCTCCCAAAAGCAGCCTAGGGACTTCTCCTGCTTTTGTTTTATTAAAAAAAAGAAGCCCAGACCCATTTTTCCTCCACAAAAGTTAAACATTACGTGAATGAATAGATAGTATTTATTGGCAGTTTACATTACCTCCCTTTTTGCTGTTGATGCTTTTCTTTTTTGAGCTGTTTTGCTATGTTAAAAGACAGTGAGGAAAATAAGTATTTGAACACCCTGCTATTTTGCAAGTTCTCCCACTTAGAAATTATGGAGGGGTCTGAAATTTTCATTGTAGGTGCATGTACACTGTGAGAGACATAATCTAAAAAAACAATCCAGAAATCACAATGTATGATTTTATAACTATTTATTTGTATGATACAGCTGCAAATAAGTATTTGAACACCTGAGAAAATCAATGTTAATATTTGGTACAGTAGCCTTTGTTTCGCAATTACAGAGGTCAAATGTTTCCTGTAGTTTTTCACCAGGTTTGCACACACTGCAGGAGGGATTTTGGCCCACTCCTCCACACAGACCTTCTCTAGATCAGTCAGGTTTCTGGGCTGTCGCTGAGAAACACGGAGTTTGAGCTCCCACCAAAGATTTTCTATTGGGTTTAGGTCTGGAGACTGGCTAGGCTACGCTAGAACCTTGATATGCTTCTTACAGAGCCAATCCTTGGTTATCCTGGTGCTTCGGGTCATGTTGGAAGACCCAGCCTTGACCCATCTTCAATGCTCTAACTGAGGGAAGGAGGTTGTTCCCCAAAATCTCGCAATACATGGCCCCGGTCATCCTCTCCTTAATACGGTGCAGTCGCCCTGTCCCATGTGCAGAAAAACACCCCCAAAGCATGATGCTACCACCCCCATGCTTCACAGTAGGGATGGTGTTCTTGGGATGGTACTCATCATTCTTCTTCCTCCAAACACGGTTAGTGGAATTATGACCAAAAAGTTCTATTTTGGTCTCATCTGACCACATGATTTTCTCCCGTGACTCCTCTAGATCATCCAAATGGTCATTGGCAAACTTTAGACAGGCCTTGACATGTGCTGGTTTAAGCAGGGGAACCTTCCGTGCCATGCGTGATTTCAAACCATGACGTCTTAGTGTATTACCAACAGTAACCTTGTAAACGGTGGTCCCAGCTCTTTTCAGGTTATTGACCAGCTCCTCCTGTGTAGTTCTGGGCTGATTCCTCACCTTTCTTAGGATCATTGAGACCCCACGAGGTGAGATCTTGCATGGAGCCCCAGTTCGAGGGAGATTGACAGTCATGTTTAGCTTCTTCCATTTTCTAATAATTGCTCCAACAGTGGACCTTTTTTCACCAAGCTGCTTGGCAATTTCCCCGTAGCCCTTTCCAGCCTTGTGGAGGTCTACAATTTTGTCTCTGGTGTCTTTGGACAGCTCTTTGGTCTTGGCCATGTTAGTAGTTGGAGTCTTACTGATTGTATGGGGTGGACAGGTGTCTTTATGCAGCTAACAACCTCAAACAGGTGCATCTAATGTAGGATAATAAATGGAGTGGAGGTGGACTTTTTAAAGGTGGACTAACAGGTCTTTGAGGGTCAGAATTCTAGCTGATAGACAGGTGTTCAAATACTTATTTGCAGCTGTATCATACAAATAAATAGTTAAAAAATCATACATTGTGACTTCTGGATTTTTTTTTTTGATTATGTCACAGTGGACATGCACCTTCGATGAAAATTTCAGACCCCTCCATAATTTCTAAGTGGGAGAACTTGCAAAATAGCAGGGTGTTCATATACTTATTTTTCTCACTGTATTCAGCTGAAAATATACTATCAGCAGCTATTAAACTTCCTGGACTGTCATATGATAAGCTGGTGTCGACCAATGGGAGAGCTCTTTTTGCGAGCATGTGACTTTGCGAGCATGTGATTGGCCAAGGTTTTCTGTTTCTGAATAAAGGTTCTCATCTATTCTCTATTGTAAACAGTGGATGGCATCATGAAGCCTGTTTTTTTCACAAATGATTGCTTTTACAACATACTATTTGGAGTTTAAACCATTTTCACCAACTAGAAGAGAAAAGAAGTTAGGACGCCTCACAGAAAGGCCGAACCCTCGACCTTCTTGCTGTGAGACATGAGTGCTAACCACTCTGCCAACATGCTCCCCAGATGGCATAAATTACTACAGAGCCAATGCAATGCAGGACAAACTGAGCACCGCTGGAGGAGAAGCACAATCCTTTGTCTTTTGAGGCGCACATTTTTGCAGAAGGTCTAGGACATTTATGAGCTAAACTGAATTTGTTTTATGTTTTAAAGTGCAAACACTATCAGACCTATTTCATTTCAGGTGTCTTCAGAGACAACACCATGTCCCTGCAGAGCTGCCATAGCTGTGGCATTTCAAACTGCACATTTGTGGCCGAATGTCCCCAAAAAGGCCAAACAGACAATATAATCAATACACACCCTAACTTTAAAAATCCAAGAATATCACCAATTATCAGTATCATGCACAATATAATCACAATTCTTTTCTTAAACTCTCTCGTCTCCTTGTCACAACAATTATCTCAGCCAGTGTCAAATCCTCGACCTCAATTACAGTCAGGCCTTTATTGTCACAATCAGAAGAGGAGTGATCTGATGGGAGGACTGTGGCTTTACAGAGACTGTCAATTAACCAGAGGAGCCATATTGATTCACTAAACGGTGAGAATAGAGCCCCGATCCCCTCGAGTGCTGCTCAGTGTCAAACTACCGAGAGGAAAAAAAGAGCTGACCGTTTGACTGCTGCCAATTTCTCAATATGCTGGATTTGAAATTACAGTTCTTCGTCTCCCTTGTTAATATTTCAGTAATCTGCAGATGACCTGTGCTCCAACCCCTTCAGTGGAGGGTCAGGCGGAGAATCACTACAGTTTTACATTATTTTATATCATTTACAGAGGTCAAGAAGTGACTAGCATTTAATGACATGTAGTTATTTTCTTGTCCACTAGGGAGCAGCATTGGACTGTGGATAAAACGGCTAGAACGAGGTGCATTTTTAGCAGAGAATAAGTGAACTGTCTAGACTGGTATGTCATTGTAAGATATTAACAGTTAACATTATCTTTCATTTATCTGATGTCTTTTGCATATAATTTGACATTTCATCAACAAATGCATATCATGAATGAAAAATAAGCTGGAAGTATGATAATCAACCATTGTCATTAGGCAAAACAGAGCACATCACACATTCAAACTCAAAATTGCATAAAGAGTTATGTGCATTTGTTAAAAGTGCACAAGGATCCAAAGCTATTCAATAGAAGAATTGTGACAGTTCTGAACATGTTCCTCGTCTATGTTGTTATAATCAGAACAAGGCCAAACAGAAAAAAGAGCAAGCACTTTGATAGCCAAGTGTTGAAGTGTTGGTGGGATTTATCAGAAAGTCAAGGAAAAAGACAAGGCATGTACATAACATTCATACAGTGATGTTACCTCGGAAATGAGTATTCTCCTACAGCAAAGTCAGGTCTGATGACACTGGCTTGAAGTGTGCATAAAAAGTGAAGCCTCTCAGCCCTCAGCATGAACACACACTTGAAGGGCACAAGTAGGCAAGTACGAGTATTGAGACAGGGCCTTAAAGCGCCTTAGAAGTTCCATTACTTCATGTTCACGTTTCTACAGCTGCCCAGAGAGGACAAATGTCTTTTTTGTTAAGCTAAATCACCATCACCACATTTGCAATGGGTTTATTCATAGACAATGACATGTCCTTGCAAGGCTACCATAGCTGTTCATATGCTCTAAAGAAAAGGAGGCAATTGTTGTCGCCAAAAAATGCAAAAAACTACACACTCCACATTTAAATTGACCACATCCACAGTTAAAGTTCACTGCTTTTGGCCTGACGTGGGGTACACCTTGGACAATGGCCTGATCATCGCAGGACACATACAAAAAGTTTTATTATTCAAAGAAAACACAATTTGAGCAAACCTTAGGCTATGTAAATGGATCATCAGTAAAGGAGTGTTGTTGCTAGTGCAGAAAAAAGCAAGAAAATAGGTAAACAGCCTGAACAGAACAGCAATAATAAAACTTTGGCCCATGGAGAGGGGAAGTCTTTATTATTACTCAATATAAGAAGTCATGCATAGACACACACAACTAATTTAAATTCATTAACCTGTACTTTTGAATTTTAAGCTTAACAGTCCATCAATTATTATCTTCTGAAATCCCAGTGTGAATAACATTTATCCACTTTTCTTTGGAACATGAGGCCATTGGTGATCTCTGTCTCACACGTATTTGGAGAAACCTTTAAGTCATTAGATAGGGGCGTATCTTTATACTGGACAGGGTGCACCAGGCCCAGACTGCAGATAGAGAAATGTGCTTCTCCTCCAGCTGTGCTCAGTTTGTATTTTGGGCCAGGTGTATAACAATAAAAGATGGAACTTTGACTCACTCAGCAGTCTATTTTTCCAAGATAGACAAAATCAGTGAGTGTTGAGGTTTCACTGATACACTCAATTTGGTTCAACTCAACACGGAGCACCTTTAAATACACAATATGGAGACAAAGAACCACTCGATGCTCCCATGGTGACACTTCTTTAGCACAAGAGGTCTAAACAGTGCACCTTGTGTTGCCATGCCACAAAACCATTACTATTTTGCCATAGCCACCTCATTAATATTCACTTTACTCTGTTACAATGCGTCAGATGCCTCCACATTTCTCTCACAATGCTGCAAAAGGATTACAAAATTATCTGTACAGGCAGATGATCAAATGCAGCAACACAGAGGAGGCAAAAAAGAAAAAAATGGTAGCGTCGAATGAATCGGACATGCCGAGTGAATAGATTTACTCCCACACAGAGACATTTGTAATACATTTCTGTACTTGAACGCTGAGACTGTGATGAAGAATGGCACTAGACTTAACATGTTGTTTCTTTTCATACTCATGACAGGTAAATGAGGTTCTTACAGGCTGGGAGCTGAAAAACATTTCTGGAATCCGGAGCAGGTGAGTGTATTCTGAGTCTAAGTCCGACTACTGCATTTATATGAAAAGTACGCAATAGTCTGGGAGTCTGAGTAGTCACAGTCTGTGTCGACCATAAAGAATGTATCAGATATTGAATGTTACAGAGATCTTCGATGGAGCTGACCGGAGCTGGTTACAGATGAAAGATTTCCAGTGAGTCTAGCAAACAAGTGAAGCAGGAATAAGTTATTTTTCTGTTACATGTTCTCCCATCATGGCCCAAAATAGCAATGGGAGTACTGCTGGTTTTTGTAATCTAATTGTGCTTTTGAATTATTTTTTTCAGGCTTGCCAAGACTAAAGCTGGTTTACTTGTCTACACCACTCCTGTGATTACAGAAAAACATCTATAATTTTGTCTTATTTTACTTAAAAACTTATCTCTCTGACTCTGCCTTCTTGACCATCACTAACTCCTCCATGAGTTGGACTTGAACTAAGGCTATACTTGTTTTGTTTGGGTTTTAGAACTGTTCCTGAGATCACTTCCCATACGGTTAATCTGTCAAATCTATGGTAATACCAAAAATGAACTTTAGTTCTTTTGGGTTGGTTGTTCAGTGGTGACCGGTGTCTTGTATTTCAGTTATTTTGGGGCATTTGTATGTTTTCTATTCCTGGCCCTGATCTTTTGTGTTGATGTGTTTGTGTGGAGCATTAGCCGCAAAACTAATTTCCCCAACTGGGGCAACAAAGGTACTTTGACTTTGTGTCATACAATGCTTTAGAGGAGGTCTTTTTCTTGCTTTGTACTTGGGAACCTTTCCACACAATGGGAAGACATCAATGTTCTAAAATATATCTGTCTAGAATGGAATCACTGCTTTATCTTTGACACCAGGATGTGAGTGTTGTTGAAGGTGACAACTGTTGGCTGCCTGTCTCTTAGAACTTGGTATACTTGTTAATCCACAAGTAACAATGAGCAAAAACGTAAGATATATGTGAGAAAAAAACACAGTGTAGACATTAGAAAGTATGTAAGTTGAATGTGAACAAATGACATCAAACAAGCGCCACATTAATTGTGTTTTCGTGTTACAAATAGACTGGATTTGAAGTGAACTTTAGAACATGCACGCAAAGCTGTTAATTAAAACAAAGAGGTGAGTAAGGTTGTGTTCACATATGTAGTCCGCTTCATTTAGTTCAAACCAAAACTGAAAGCGATCCATTTAGTTCAATCCATAAACAAAAAGCCCTGGTACACCGAGCGCTCACAGCTGGCATTAAACACTACCACTGTTAGCTCAAATGCTAATAAGGCATTTTACTATTGCATTTTACCTCAGTGCTTTATGTTTGCCCTCTGCTCATTTTTTTTAGTTAGACAATACTGTTTTTGTTTGTTTTGTTCCGCTCTCGGCAAAAGTAAACGTTACGTGCCGTTTTTGTTGCCAGTTTATAACGCTCTTCTTGTTTGGGCTTGTCAGTGGTCTACTTGGGCTTTAAGCTTTAATTTACCAGAGTTCACTTGGAAGCGCTCCAAGACCTCTGTTTTGAATGGGTCTTGGCCCGCACTGAAGTTCGTATGCAGCATTTACATTTATTTTAGTGAACTGTGCTAACAGAGGAACTGCACCAGAGTGGAAACAAACCCTAAATCCTCATTTGTATTTAGGGACTGGAATGAAATCCCAAAGCTGCAGCAGTATTCTACATTTTCCTGTCATTTTGTTTTCTCTCCATCCTTAAGTTACCAGACCACACTGAACAAAAGGCAGTAGAGTGTGCTTTAAGGGGATGGAAATGTTTTTGACATTGTAAACTGACCTGACCCGAGCTGCTCCAGTAATGAGTCTTTAGTGTTCCATAATGGGTTTTTTTAAACCCCGTTTCCACTACAGCCAACCCTTCTTCTATTGTCCCTGATTCAACTCTCTGGTTGATATTATTATCTATTGACTGAAGTCTAAAATAAAAACAGATTTACTTTTTTCTACAATCCCTATCCAATATTTGATCTAGTTGTGCAGTCACGGCTCTGACTCTTTATTAATTAGACTACTAAATACCACCATCAAAGCCATGCACCCAGGCGCTCCCTCTGTACAGTACAGGGGTTGTTAGAACCAAGCGGGGTAAATAATTGATTATATTGTTCGACTTCTCTTTGTGAACACACCCTGTTAAATCATTAGAGTCCCAGGGTGTGGGGCCTTTCATGTGCCGTCGGAGGGAAGGGGATACCGGATTGAATTGGAACCAAGCGGTTAGTTCAAGCAGAGTGTGACGTGCCTCTGTCGAAAGTGTAAACCGCTTTAATATGGCAGAAATATGCAAAGGGGGTTTCATAATAGAAGCTGCATGCAAATAAAGCGCTTATGAATGTGCAAATAAACCCAGCCAATAGCGGGTGCCATGTTTTCATTATGGAGAAATATGTTTGTCTGTGTACAGTGCATTCACAGTCTTTCAGGAGGCGCTCGGAGATTAGGAGTTCTTTTTCTGGGGTTGCACAACGGAACGCCGAAGCACATATCTCCGCGGCACAATGGAAGATTAAGGAACTGAAAACAACTGTTATATTTACTCTGACTAAATAAATACAATTTAGGATTCAGCTTGAGAGCAAGGAGAACAAACCTGTTAATATTAGTTCATTGGTGGGGTAATTGCTCATTAGTTTTAATTTCTATCTCATTTGTTTCTGGTGTCGAGCAGCGTGAAAAGCCGCCTTTATTCAGCGGTTGTCTCCTCCAATCAAACCCGGCCTCTCGCTGTGCCTCCATGACATTTCTCGTCAAAGACTACACCCTGTCTGATTAATCGTGGCGTTTAATAAAGATCGTTTGAATTACCTCCTAATCAACGATCCTTCATCTTTGGAGTAATGGCAGATGAATTCCACAATGAAAATTACACACTGGCAAATAAAATAAGAGAGATGATTAGTGTTTACAGCTAATGGGACTGTCTGGAGTGTTCTGAAATATTATATCGGTATCATTAAAGCATTCAGAAATAGAACGTCTTGCAGTTTATTGAGCTTGTGTTGTATTGGAGAGGAATCAACATGACTAAAAGAGCTCTCCTGGGAGGTCTGTTGTAGCACTAGATAGAGTTTTGAGTTACTGCCACCTCAGTCCTGTCTCAGTCCCTCATTAGAATGTCTCAAGAGTCCTGTGAAAGAACATGAACCGTAAATGACGCTGTGAGATGTACTACAGAGTTCTGCAGCAGCCTGGGTGGGTGATTTTAAGCTATAAACTTACTGTGTTTAAGACATTTAGCTACTTGTAGATAGGTAATACCACCATTTTTCAGATTTTACAAAGCTAGTGATTTTCATAAAACAACACATAGCCTTTTAATGTTTTTAAACCCTTTTTTTGTTTTGTTTTTTTTAGAAATAGTACCCTGGCCTATCCATCTTCTGATTGGACAGAGAAGTTTAGACAAAATTGCTGTTAATCACCAGGTTGGTTAACCCATCACGAGGGAGATAAACATTATCCTCCCCCGTCTCTGAGGGTTATGGGCAAATCTGGATTGTGGTCAAAATCTGACATCCACTCAGAAATGTTGTACCTTGGTTAACAGTGCTTCATAGTGATACAATTCCTTCATAACCTGACTTCCAGATAGAACTGCTCCACAGTACCATCTGGGAGGGCTCCTGTTTGAAGTGTTTGCAAAAGCGCAGGTACTTTAAATGAAAAACCGGTTAATGATTGGATTATGTTTGTAACAATAAAATGGTCCCTGCATCTTCAAACACACTCATACCTGTCAGTGCTGCCATATCATTGGAGACAGTTTGGTCAGGGTTCGGAGGCAAATACTTTGCTTGGAGCAGTTCAAGATGGATTTTTGTGAGTTTGTAAGCTCCCAAATCTCACAAGAATACAGCTGCAGCTCAAGGTTACATCCTTCAAGGGTCACAGCAAATCGTTATGAGCAGTTTGCACATTTAATTTGCCAATGTGTTTATGTGGCACATAAGCACACAGGCTTGTGACCCCTTGTGGCTGGATTCATAGTGACCCACTATGGTCCAAATTCTGTGCCAGACTTTGTTTATCATGTGTTCCCAGTTTGAGATGCTTAAATGTAGTAGCTGTTCTTCATTTCCTGTTGGTTTCACTTGTTTCTAATATTAACCGTTTCTCAAACTGAACAGACAATAGACTTTTACACGTACACATCTTTAACTGACCTAACTAACAACAGTAAGACCCATAGAAAGAACATCGTCAGGACCAAGTGTGTGGAGCATTTTCTATTTGAGTCTAACATTTTAGCTCCTTCTACCTGCTGCATGAGAAAAACTGATGAAAAAGATGCTTTTACTTTACAGAGCTGAGTCTCAAAGGGAGGCAGGGCTATAATATTTACTGCAGCTAAGAAGCTTGTGCTACAAATACCTTATTGTCTTGCAACTTATCCATACATCATCTCCATGATCATAGACAATCTCACAGTAAGGTTAACTCTAGTGTTTCAAGACACATTTTGCAAGACACATTTCTGTTCATTTCTGCTTACTTTCCAATCAACCTACAAAAAAGAAACCAAGGTTATTCTCGGTTTTCCAAATGATTCACTCGTCGACAGCGCTAACTAATAAAGTGTTGGCTGAGGAGACAAGAGAAGCTTATTAGTGAAATCATTACATGTGATTCATTCTGTTGTCTGGGGAAGCAAACGTGATCAAGGTTGGCTCTTCTCCATTTCCATTCTTCGAGTCGTCCCGACCGTTTTTACAAGACGACAGAGTCCCCTCTTTTTCCCTTGGATGGCGACATATATGGGACCGTGAAGTGAGGCCTTGGCCACTGGCAGGTTATTGCTGTGCGAGAGCGTCTTCATTGGATCTGAGTGCTCTTCAGTTCGAGGACAGGCAGTAAAAAAAAAGAAAAAAAAGGCTGTACTGTGAAACTATGTCATCAAAGTAATGGCACTGACCAGACAGAGTTATGGGAGAGTGGACACTGAGTGGTGCAACCGACGCCGATGTTTTTATTCCGAGGATCCCAGTGATGGGAAGTTTCTCAGTGCTACATAGGTTAGTCTTATCTCCAAAACAGCAGCACTATGTTTTCTTCCATCATGCGCAACACCCACAATTGTAAGTAAGAAAGATTCCGAAGTTGCTGTCAGGGCAGAATTTGAATGAGCGCGATAAGAGTAGGGGAGAAAATGCAACACAATGGCCTTCGGCCCCTTTGGATAACAAATGCATGTCTTTATTTTTTAGAGGGACTGTGCAGGGGAGTGAAGAAAAGAAAAGAGGGCCCTCGTGAAGAATGGGTCCCATCAGAGATATGAAACCGCCATTTATTCACAATTTGTCAGCTCGGAACTGTAAAAGACTGACAACGGAGTGATTTGCGCAACTGTTAATCTTCCTAAAAGAGCAAGTAAGTCAGATCTTTGCCATGGCCCTCGCTCTCAATAATTCAGCTTATTGCACTCCAGTTCTGAGATTTTTTTTCCCTCGCTGTCAGCTGTCAGGAATCCAAATAATTTCCACCATATCTCTCATGGCACCGCTGTATATTCTCATATAGCCGAGCTCATTAGGATATGGCTTTTTGAAGAGTGAGAGCAATAGTGGCATAAAGAGAAAGGCTACAAAGGAGAACATCTGCTTATAAATTTATACTGTCATTGCCGGTGACAAGTGATGCGTTAAAGTGAAATGGTTGCCCTCTTTTTTCAGGCCTCGTAAAGAGATATCATTCAGAATGCACTTATATATAATATGGAGCCCGATTTCTATAGCATTATATGGTCCTTGGCCATGGCGTTTATCTACACTGTGAATTCCAACTGCTGCCATAACTTGCAAAAGCAAGTAACCTTCACACAGATACCCACACTTTTTTCTGCTTATTAGACTTATTAGATCAAGTATAGAGGTAAAAATGCTTTACTTGATTTTCTATTTTATGACAACTTTCTCATTTTTATTTTTATTAACCCAAGTATTCGTTAAAGCTTCCTTATAATAATAACAAGCTTTCTGAAGTTTTCTGAACTGAAGCTAACTTAATTATCCAGGATAATGTTTAGCTAAACTATTTCCATGGTTTTATAGCCTGACAAATCATCATCATGTATGATAAATAATTTTAGACCTGGATACATTTGCTTTGATATAAACACTATCATATTGAATGTTCCAAAGTTGAGTTGAAAAAAACATTTTTTTCTAATAAATTAGACTTTCCACTCCTCCAATATGCCATTTTTTTGTGTTGTTGAAAGGAGTGCCTTGTACAGTTTTCTACAACAGGGTCTACTTATCCACTGGCTTATCTTACCCCACTTTCCCCTATATTCCATAGATTCAGCAGTAAAAAACTAAGCATGACTGGTATCTCAAAATGAGTTTTTTAAATTCTCCTTTTCTAAACAATAGTATAAACTTTCAGATTTGAAAGGTTTTGTTCTGTTTTTTTTTTTTTTTTTTTTTTTTTTTTCTTATTT